>JAOWBP010000001.1:77091226-77112146 GCA_028571105.1 Tragopan temminckii | reverse complement strand
TGCTGGAGTGGGCACAATACTCATCCTCAATCCTCGTTAAATCTCGCTTTGCTCTACAAACCTGCTGGCATGTTCCAGCCAAGAGGCTGTGGCTGGTAAGAGACTGGCAGCCTCTGGGCTGTGCAGTCAGGTTGGTGAAATGCTTCTGAGCATACCTGGACAGAAAATATATGTCCCTTGTCATGCCTCTCTCGGTAGCTGAACAGAAATACGGGCAATAGCAGAGAGCTCTCAAAGAACTGCGAAAAACTCAGCTTACCCATTATGTATTATGCATTAAAACCTGTGTCTATTGAGCTGTCCAAGATAAAGTCCTACTGGCATTTGATCAAAAGAGCAGGAAATTACCTTGATTTGTCCTGGCTAGAGCTGACTGCCTCATATAAAAAGTACTTGTGAATTAATTATTTGCAGATTTATGGGAAAAAAAATAAGTAATTTATTTGATGAATATTATTCAGCTGGCTATTGAGGTAACCAAGTCGTGAGGAAAAAAAAACATTTGTGAGTGATTTATTTGAAAATTTAGTAGAAATTTGTCAGGAGAAAACAATCAGACAAACTATTTGCCACTATTACTCAAATGCCAGTAGATTTGGATAGTATTCATGCACTAGTGAAGTACATAAAGCTATGGCCCTAAGAAAGGTATTGAAATATGAATTCAAGTCTTCAAATCTACACTGTTCTTAAATATTCTCCCTAACCACTGCCTGAAAGATACCTATTAGTGAGTGCAGGGTATATTTTACATTATTTGTTACAAAGACATTCTGGAAACTCTCTTGCCTGATAAAACGCGATGAAAATTGAGTACCTTTTACTTCTGTCCTGCCTCCCTTCAGTGGATCTCTAAGCACTTTACAAATTTCAATGGGTTTAATGTTACAGCTGTTCTGTGAAGCAGGAAGGCATAATGAAACCTAGGAAAAGTGGGAAGCACACATGCTGCTTGCTACAGGTTCCTTTCCGTCATAAACCCTCATACTTCATGAGCATTTTTAGAGTAGGCTCCGTTCAGCAGAGCGCATCATTTAAGGACTGACTACGCTTTTCAAATCTGGCTGCCTGAAGTTTGGTTCTTAACTCTGTACTTAAGCACCCATAAACAGCTGCTTTATATTACATGCTGAGCTCTTGTTGAACTGGATGGAATTTTAAAGCACTAAACACACGAGGAGAGAAAAAAAAACCAAACCCATGTATCATGATACATCAGCGCATATATGGAGGTTTAGCAGCGTGACCTTAGAAGTTGGCCTGCAGAAATGTTTATGGTGGTCTGCAGCCATGATAACTGGGAAGCAGGCAGTTTGCAGAGACCTGCAAGTGGCTGCAGCTTGCACACCACGTCACTGATGCCACACAAGCAAACCACACACAGAAACTTATCCAGCCTTCTAGGCAGGAAGGGAGACACCTCCTTGCTTCATGCCCCACTTGTATGCTTCCAGCAGCAGAGCTGCAGTCCCTCCCTTGCTTCTTGCTTGAAACTGTGACTGCATTCCGTACACGGAGCCATATTTCAAAACACTGTCTAGGTATTAGAGATCTGGCATTAGATGTTGCGGCAGCTCTGCCATGGCACGTGCAGTAGGGATAAAACCAACACCCTTCTCAAACAGTTGGACATTTTCTTGTCAAGTTCAGTGCGAGGAGGACTTGATCTCTAGTACCAAATGGAGATCACCAGTCAACAAATTATTGAAGAGAAGCCGCATACTAAGGCTGTACGTGACTAAATTATCCCCTGAATCTTGCCATCTGAATTCCTGCAGAAGTGAATAATTAAAGAAACGACCTAAAAGATACATGTTTTTATGTAATGATGACTGAATATCAAATTAAAGATCTGCTGATCAGCTTAAGCAGAAAGAAACTGTAGAAGAAGAAATAAATATTTGGATGGTTGCTGTTGATTACTGGTGGCAGTTTAAATTCCAGATTTACTCAGCGTGATTTTTGTTCTCTTTCCCGCTGGCATGTCTTCTCTCTTGAAATAGGAAAAATCAAAAGGAGTCAATTGTGCTTTCAGGTTTTCTCCATTTCTGTGTTGTGACTGCAAAAATCATAGAGGAGGATATTGCTCTTTTTTAAAGGAATAGTTTTCATTACCAACAGAGAAAGAAAACAATAAAAGCATTTCTGTTGGTATTTGTTTGTTTTCAGATGGATTCTCCTAGGCAAAATTGACGTCGGGAGAGCTGCAGAGTCTCTGCTTATAACACAGGCAGGTACAATTCTCATCCTGCCCCACATTCATTCTCTCAGTGCAGTCCAGATACACTCCATTGTGAAAACTTGCTTTGTTTTTTTTCCTGAGGTCAGTCTGAGCTCAGCTGTTCTTTGTGTTTCTACCTGTGGGACTACTTTCCACATCAGAAAGAGGCTCAAATCCCTTTCTAACCTTGACTGCAATGAGCGGAGCATCCATGCGATGAGGCTGCATCGGGTTAAAAGAGAAGCAGCAGCAGCAGCAGCAGCATGTTTCTCTGGTAGGTCCCAGAGCCTTATGTATCATTGCAAGGCACACACCCCAATCTTTAGGCTTTTCCAAGGCGTGGAAATTAGAGAACCAAGAAACCAGGAGGCCTCTGCCTATGCAAGGCTAAAATGCTGCAGATAGCATACACTGAGCTGCCACCTATTATTCTGAGTTGATTTAAAATAAACTGTAATCCAGGGATGAGAAATGAGCACCACAGGATGAAGCAAATCCTTCTCATGCAGGAAGATGGTGTTGTCGTGCTGGACTATGAAAGAAGAAACACACTGTCTCTTTGAGAGAGGAGTTCTAATTTCTTGAGCAGCGTGGCTAAAAGAATCTTCTCGAGTGCACTTACATTAACAGGAGTTAATTAGAAGATTAGGCTGGGGCTGGTGTTCATGACCCCTTCAGACTATCTGGGCACACTCTTTTGTATCAAGAGCCTGGAAACAGGGAAGCACAGTGTTAGCTGGCATGGTTGCTGTGCTCCAAGGATCTCTTTTCCAAGGACCCAGCAGCCTACTCTGGGACTCCTCCTGGCCTCTGATAGGATGGGAAGAGATTATAGGGACCAGAGACAATCGATAAAGTCCCAGTGTGTGTTGTTCAGGTTCATTTTTATCTTGCAGTGCTGAACAAAGAGACTGGAAATGCAAAATACATACAAAATAAGCCAACATAAAAGTTCAGTGACAACTGGCAAGCTTTCAACAGAGTTCCAGAAACAAACTCAGAGAGCTTGATACACAAATAATAAAGGAGAGCAAAGAAACCTGTGTTCTTATTTTATTTCCAGTCCTTTTGGCGTCCCGATACTCCAGCTTCTCCTGCTTACTGGCATGCGTTCTCTTCTTCCCTCTGTTTTGTTTCCACTTTGGATGACTGGCTAACTAGCTATTGAGCCAGCAGAGGGAAAAAACGGGTCAAAAACTGCAGATGTCTCAGTGTTTGTGCCCAGGGGACATCAGATAACAAGCTGTTACAGTCTGCCTGCAAATCCACTGGTTGGCTTGTTATTCTTGAGTGCCCGCATAAGGCCTCATTGATTCTAGTCTGGCATCATTCTCTTGACTCTGCAGTGCTTTGGGGGTGTCTGCAGCACAAATGCCTCATCAGCTCATCCAGCACTCCTATGAGTCCCAGGGAATGTTTTGGGAGGGACCTCAGGTGCTATCTTCTCAGAGAAGACGTGGGATGAGCCATTAGCTGGGGGATTCTGCATGCTGCTGGGACACTGCCCCATACATCTGTGCCTTTGCAAATCCTGCATCCTGCAGAAAGTGCTCCCGCATTGGCAACGCAGGGAACGCACTCACCAGGATGACTGAAAAAGCCCGCTTATGGCAAGGTAAACTACAGCACAAAGTCTCCTTGCCTGCTCTGTGACCACAGGGATCGCAAGCAAGGAAGCACATTCAGATTCAAATCACGATATATATAAAGTCTCACTAATTTAGACCCGAGAGACTTCAGGAGAGGGCAGAATTTGGCTTGCTGTGAGAAGGCAGTATCTGCATGTAAAATCACTGAAAAATGTCCAATAAGGCTACGTATACCGTGTCCCCCAGAATGTGCTTCCCTGACCGGGGAATAGCTGCTATTTATGAACTGCATGGCTTGGAGCAGAATGAGGAGGTTCAGTAAAAGCAGCATGAAAAATGCTATTAACATGGTTTTAAAGAGCCCTTTAGACCCAGCCTTTGTGCAGATGGGTGAGCACAACTGGGCAGGGCAGGACCATGCAGCTCGTCTCGTGCCCCTATGGAAATCAGTTCCACTCAGCTGCAGGACAGCAGAAAGCCTTGTATCCCCTGCCATGCAGATATCCCACTGCTCATCAGCCAGCATGGGGCAGCGATGCTGTGAATCCTTGTCCCCAGCAATCAAGGCAAGCCAAGATCTAGTGGGGCTTCTGCCTGTGGGGAGGTCTGGGAGTAAAGAGGGCTTGAAAAGTGGGCAAGGAGTAGTTCAAAAGGAAGCATCGTGGCATTTTGAGCCTGACACAGAGGATCAGGGCAGCTGGGTAGCCTTGGAGACTGAAATTGAAGGTGTGTTATGGGGATTTACATGCTGTTTTTGGAAGCCCTGTTTCAGTTTAAGATGATTAGCAGTATCTGTGAAAGCCCGCAGGAAACTGTCTCCTATGACTTTATAAAGGCATCAGACAAGGCGTAGCCCTCTTCTTTGAGCAGGAATTCCCTAGCCAGTGGCTGAAGAAACATGTTGCTTTTCTCCTTGCTAAGAGTAGACAGCTGCTGTGCTTGCTAGATTTGCATCCAGGCTGCATGGGAAGATTTGATTTAAGGCAAGGCTGGCTGATGACTCTTAGCGTGTAAAACTTCCAAACAGGGGGGAGAGAGCAGCTGCAACTACAGTTTTCCACTGGAAAGTGAGAAAATAGGGATAATTTCCGTTTCTACAGCAATGTGAATAATTATCGAAAAGAAAATGGTTGATTGGCAGCTAGAAGAATTGTTCTTACTATGCACCAAAATGGGCCAGTAGCAGCAGCATAAATGAAATCCCTGGATGGAGGAGCTGACATCTAAGTGTTAAAACTACTTTTTCCACTCTCATTTTCATGTTTGTTTGCTTTTCATTCCCCCTTTCTAAAAATTTACACACACTCACACTGCCAAAACAGTGTCTTACAAGGTTTGCACGTGGACACCTCCTCTGCGATTCCGTTACTCCTACTTACATCTCAACAGCTGACTGAACAAGACTGCAAGCCATTCAGGCATTAAGCCTCTATTAAACCCTGCATCCACTTGTAGATTAAAAGCAACAATGTTCACCCTCAAGAAGATTTGAAAAAAAGCCATACTGAGCAGCTGACAGACTTTCCCCATGAAGATGCTTTCACACAGAGCTAGTTTTCTGATGGTGCCTCAGAGAGGTGCTTCTAGCAATTTTTGTATATCCAGAGAAGCAACAAATCCACAGCAATAGCCTTCTGATGTGTTAATAAAACACCAAGCCATTTCTGGAGCCATCCTCTGGCATACGAGTCTGCACTTACTTCTTCAGATGTTGCCAGTGCTTCTGACACCTGAAAGTAGCTTGGGCACCACATAATACCAGCTCAGCTGAGCTGCTTGACCACTGCAGAAGAGAAGTCTGGTGATGCTCAGCTAGCCTAGCTGAAAATCTGCTGAGATCCTCCCTACCAGCTAAAACTGAAAATCAGAACATTCAAGCAGCCAAACCTAAAACAGCACTGCAATTTGCTGCTGAGCCCATGGGCTCTCAGAAATAATGAATGTTAAAGAAAAAAAACCACTCTTCAGAAAGGAAGGTCACACAGATACCTTACATGGCAGGTAATGCCTTCTGTAGCCAGTCTTCTCAGACTGTTCTCGTCAGCGTGTGCTGGAGCACAGCTCATGCCTATTCAAAGAAACAAAAGATGTCTCATCTTTCACTTTCTCCTTCCACACTGCTGGGAATTACTGCTCTTCTCCATTCTGCTTCTCACGTGGTGAGAGTCATTTTTAATTTTTTAGTACAGTAAAAATAATGCAAAGCTTCATGAATGAAGCTGGCAAAATACAGAGCAGGGTTTTACTCTTCATGCACAAAGACAAAATGGTAACATAATATTTAATCAGGGAGTGAAAGAAAGAGAAGTGAGTTCATTAACTTTTCCCTTGAGTGAAAACTCCTATTTTCCTTTTTCTTTTATTTTTATTCAAATAGTTTGCAAGAGAACACCAGCCATATGCAAATGCACGTGTGCTCTCAGAGCACAGCTTTCTTTTATATAGATGATCATGAACTGACTTCAATAAAAGGAAAGAGCCAAGATTTTTCCGTAGAAATAACCCTCTCTATTACCCTCCAGTTATCTCTTCTACATTCCTCAGAGCCTGTGTGTGCCAGTAGACGGCTTTTGGGAGTACCAGACAACACGGACCAAATGCTCTTACCCAGGTTTTTACCCAGGACACAATCATGAAGCACAAACAGCACCAAAATGGCTCCACTATGGATGTATCCTGAAGGCTCTAGAGGAGTCTATGCTGCAGCACATTTCCCAGATGAACCCTTAGGGATGTTGCCTCCAGATATCCCCACTTGGACAGCAGTGTGATTGAGCACAAGCTTTCGGAGAGCTGCAACAACAATTGAAGTTACCTACATAGTTCCCACATCCCTTCCAAGACTATAAAAATGTACTCATCTCCTATCACCTGGAATTATTTCTCGATTCCTCCTGCTGTTGTTCCCTTTCAGAGAGCTGAGTTATCAGAAGCCACTAATTTATGAGGGGCTGTGCCTTTCTCAAAGACATTACCTCTGTCCAGTCAGTATCTGAAAAACCACGAGGAACCTCTCAATGAATCTTTCTGGATTACATCCTAAGCAGCTGCTGATTCTTTCTGAGTAATAACAGAAGAGAAATCTGAGAGGAGAAACTGCAGCTGCTGCCACAGCAGAGAGAGCTTATTATGAGACGTTGAACTCTCTTGTTTTTACTCTTCTTTTTTGTTGTTGTTTTGGTTTTGTGGGTTTGCTTTGTTGGTTTTTTTTGGGTTGTTTTTTTTTTTTTTTTTTTTTTTTTTTTTTTTTTTTTGGTTTTTTTTTTTTTTTTGCCTAAGTAGTGAATTATGATGGAAAATCCACACTGGGAAGTTGAAACGTATCCCTGTAACAAGCAGGTTCCCATGCAACTGCAGATGACTTCACCTATTTTGGTTAGCAACAAATTATAAAATGACCTTCTCAGTTTTGTCCCTTGTGGTGTTTCCACTGCCTTTGTACGTGAGTCAGATTTTGTGTTGGAGGCGCTGAACTATGATTTGAACCATTTGCCACCAGCACTTGCCTCTTTCCAATGCACGCTGGCTCAGGTCACCTGAATTTCCAGTGCCATATTTCACCACAATCAAAGATATCCTCCTACCTGTCTCTATGGTTAATGCATTTTGATACTAAATCTCTCAGAGCAGGGATCACATTGGATTTTTAGGTCCTATTGTAATACAATAACTGATAACGGGGAACACTGTCTGCAGTAAAATATGATTCCCCAGGCGGCACTTAATGCAACCTTTCAGTCCTTAATTACTTGAGACAGAATCAGAGAGGAAAAAGGGAAGGCCCAGAATAAATGGAGCATCTGCTCCTGCAGCCCCCAGGAGGACACTGGAGCTGCCAGGACTGAGGCCCCCAGGGGGCTCCTCTTGCTCAGGATGCACAGCAGTGCTGCAGGCATGCTTCTATCCACCCTGCTGAGCAGGAACTTATTGTGTCATACTCGGGGCCAAAAGGTTCTGAGGTGAATATTCTCAGGGCAGACCTAAGTCCAGTGCTACCAAGAAAGGAACTTCAGAAAAGCTCAAGTTTTTGAAAAGAATTACCAAAGCTCTTAGAGGATCACAAAATGCTGCTTTCCATTTGCATTACAAAGACATGTGACATTAAGAATTAAAAAAAAAAAAAGAAGCAGAGTACCTGATATTGTAACATACATGACCCTCAGGTGGCTATGGGCAGTGGTGAAAGATGCTAGGTGGAAGTAAGGAGGCTTCCAGGCACCAGAAAGCTTCAAGAGGCTGAAACACTTCTGACTTCCTCCAACCTTCTTCTTCACTGCCAAACACCTAAATGAAATAAGATAAAAAACAAACAAATAAATATAAAAGCTACTCTTGAGCAGGCAGTTTTCTTACCCAGCAGGCAGGACAGAGAAGTTATTTTCCCTTTTATCTATTCCAGGCCCTCCTCCAGAAGCAACACGCTTTTTCCCTCACTGTGAGAGTTCAGCTAAGCACTTATCAAGCCCTTTCCAAATCTGGAAACACTGATGTGTCGTGGAAATACTTCTTTGTTCAGGGGTTACTGGGTGATTAATTGCAGTAGCTCCTCGAAGGACAACTTAATCTGCATTAGCAATTCACTTGCTTCTCAGTGCCACTGCTATGTATGCGTTGAGAAGGTGGATGGAGAATTAGGAAGTTAAAATCATTTTTACTCTTCTTATCTCTTAATGTGTCTTAAGCAACTTGCCTAAATGGCTGACAAACATATACCACTATGCAGTTGTTAAATATATTACGAAAACAAGTCAACAGAGAACCTCAGGCTGATTTGGGCCTTATAAAAACTTTCTCAAGCAATCAGCTAGACCATATCCTCCTAAGCAGCTGAGCCCCTAAACTATTCGTCGATTTTAAAATTGTAGCTTTAACCAGCAACATGATTTTGCAAACAGTCCATTGTATGTCTTGGAACCAAAACTGCTGTGTGACACAGGCATGTTTCATTATTGGTTCAAGTCTCAGTCCCATATGGCTTCAGTTACAGAGAACTCACTGGAGCCTTTCCTTTCTTGCACAAAAGCATTGTCAGCTAAACTCCAACAACCAAAGCTTTTTTTTTCAGGCATGTGCAAGGGGTGGAAAGAGCCTAATTGAATCTGATCTGATGGCTTCGCCAGTTTTAGAAAGTAGCATGGACTGCCATTTATTCTAGAACAAGTGTTGGGGGAAAAAGTAAAACAAGAGGCCAGACTCTTAGCTAGTGCTAAGACTGTGGGATGGTGCAAGGGTAAGCAGTGGGAGCTACAGATGGGCATGCAATGCTTCTACAGACCAGGAGCAAGGGTGAATGAAGGGTTTGATAAATCCATGCTCCTGATTTTGGAAGCTATGGGCACTCAGTTCTGCTAGCTCCAGCACCAGTGGCTTCCCAGTGAGTAAAACCACTCCTTCATAGGGGCCGGTATGAAATCACAGCAGTTCGAACATCCTTCTGCAGTTCATGGTTCTCAGCCAAAGCGCACTCAAGTTGACAGGAATCTTTTTGTTGACTTCAAAAGACACTGACTAGTCCATAATTTGTCATTAGATCCTTTGAGGATAATTAAAGCCATATTGTGTAGCAATGGAGGGTGGACACGGTTCTCTGGATGATACATTTTTCTACCATTTGCTTAGTTAGTAAGGCTGCTGCTGATGAAAACACCAGTAGCAAGAACATCCATTTAGTCTGTGCTGTGAGCCTGCCAGTGGCTCTGGGGTGTTAGGTGATGCAAGGAATCATAGCCTTGCCCTGGCCTCAGCATCCCAAACATTCACAAAGGAAGAAGTCAAAAATCTTCCCTGCCTTTGGTATCTCTTCATTGCACTGTCCCCTTCTTTTACCCACCTCTGCAGTCCAATGTCATTTCTCAAGCAGGAAGTGGTGTTTTGAGGAAGGGCAGTGAGAAACACACCATCTTGAGATCACACAAAACCTTTCCTTGTGGGAAAATAAGGTCTGAGAAGCATCCTGTCTGCAAGCTCTGTGCCAGCAAGGTTTCACTCCATCTCCTTCTGTGGTAGGCTGTTCCAGTTGTTTGAAATTGCATCTGTGTTTAATCAGCCCATGTGCCCAGCTGTCTGCTAAAATAATCCTTCTGGAAACCACTGAGATGGCTTTTTTTTGTGAAATCTCATTACATGATAGGTAGTAACAGCATCTATAATGCAGGTTGCCATTATACTCAGTTCCTTCCTAGGCTACCTGACTTTAACTAGTCGGGCTGACATCTTCCGTGAGAGGTCTTGCCTCTAGCTAGTAGATTCTTCAGCCTTTTGTACTACATGCTATTCAAATCTGGTGACCCTGGCCCTATTAATTCCTTCTTAGGTCCTTCTGTAGCACAATTATAATGCTGAAGTTCTCACAGCAGCTCCCACATTTTTACCACTAGCTCACCACAGATGGGAAGAGGTAGCCTGATACTCACTCTGGGCTGACAAGGCACCAGCAGGTTAGTACCCAGAGGGTCAAAGCAGGGCTCTTACCAACCTCCATCACTGCAGAGTTCTGCACCCTGGAATTTCAAGCAGGAGCAGGAGGCTGAGCCAGGTGCCAGGACAGTATCTGGCAACAGGTGTGGACGTCCTTGGGAGGCTGTCCCTTCTTGGGACGCTGGGGTGATGGAAATCCTGTCTCGGTTGCCTGTGAAATACCAGCTGAGATGGGGCCACCAGGTGTAGGCTCCCCAGGAGAGGTACTTACACTGCAGAGCTGCTGGGGAAATGCATGGTGTGCCATGGCTCCAGGCAGGGTGCTGCCCACCTGGAGCAATCACAGCTCTCACCAAGTCAGCCCAGGTGTCCTCCTGCATGGTCATCAGGCATGCAGGCAGGTGGGGAGTGCTGGTCACTTCTCACCGTGACAGTGGATGCAGCCAGGACATGTAATTAAATTCAGATGCCAATAAGACCTCAGGGTGAGATAATACAGGTGTAGCTTCCAGTAGCAGAGATCACATGCCTGAGAACACTACCATTTATCAAACCTTGCAACAGGTAGCCCTGGTTTTAATATTTAAAACAATGTTTCAAACCTCAGTTCTTCCTGCAGGCATGAGATAGCACACAGACAGAGGTTCCCAGCTGGCATGCCATCTCTTCCTCCTCTCTCTGCTTGTGTCACGACCAATCCTACTTACCATGCCTAGCACTTTTGCCTCACACCTAGAAATGCTGGATGGGGTTTTACACTTATTAAAGGGCATCACAGCAGATCTCACAGTCTATCAGAGCGTGTGCTACTCTTTATCTTGCGAGCCCATCTTCACTGCTGCATTGAGCAAAAAGGGCAATTCTCCTTCTGCAAACCAGACATTCCAATTTCAAACTGTTGTGTTGTTGTTTTTCTTTCCTGAGCTGCATTTTTTACAAGCTCTGTCTTTTCCAGGCGTGTTGTTGTGCTGGATCAAAAATAGCAGTGCATGGCCACAGGTTGAGCCCTGTGTTTTGCTAACACTTTGGAAGACGATACCATCTGTGACACGATTCAGATCAGCGGTTAAGTGAAATTCAGCTGGCAGGGAGTTATTCGCCAGATTAATGTTTCAGAAGTTCTCCTGCTCCCAAAACGATGCTTTGCCTTCCCTCTCCCTCTGTTTCTTTCCACATCTCGGTAGGCAGGCCCTGTCAGGTGTCAGAGGCGCCTCGTTAGCAGGCCTGGACCGGGCAGAAAATGCAGCCTTTTCTGCCAGAAACCCCAGAAACAATAAACAGTGTGTGCATCCTCACCACTCTGAGTAAGGGCCGCATGCCATAGAGTTATTGCAAGGCACAGAGTGAGGGTCCTCCCACTATACCCTGACACAGAGGACATCCTCAGCTCACATGCAGAGGGCAACACGGAAACTCCTTTCCTGGGCACCACATTTTGTCTATCTGGAGACCACCAGGATGAGTTGTCACGTGCCTCTGAGATGTATCCCAGTTGCATAAGTGAGAACAAATTGAAACCAGCTTGGATTTTAACACCGTGGCAGTCATATAGCTCCTCACGTGCAAAGGCTTTGTCTGGCTTACAAGCAGCCCAAGTAACCTCAATACGCATGGGATGGGCTTTGCAGAGGTCCCCTCTGAGAGGGAAGTGCCATGTTTCTGGAGCAGTCCTGTAAAGAGCTCCCAGCCCTGGGAAACACCTAACCAACGTAAACCACGTGATACTGACATGGGAAATAAAATCCTGCAGCACTGTTGTGTGCGCCTCTTCCCAGCCATTTCCTGCAATACATTTATGTGTAGAACATGTCTCACAGTGGCAGTCTTCTTCAGTGTGGGTCTCTCCAAAGGTACCTCCTTACAAACAAACCACATGCTCAAAACCAAGCTCTCTGTCTCTTTGCCTGTTGGTCCAGGGTTCTCTCCAGTGGACAGTGTGGAGCCCCAGAGGTTCCTATAGTATCTTAGGGTCAGGGGGCTGTTCTGCACTGCGTCAGGCTTTCTCTGGGTAAAGCAGTTCTTTGTAACTGAGAGATTGGAGGTCAAAATAAATGAATTCTCATCACCATCACGTAGCTTCATAAGCTGCCCACTGCCGCGTTAATCGAGCATAATAATTAAGCAATAAAGGCAGTTGTTTCTGAAGTACTTTGAACATCATAAAATAGTTTTGATGGTTAAAAAACAGAAGTGCTGGAAGCCATCACCATGACAGTGCTGAAGCCGAGATGTGCGCTCCGGCAGCGAGACGCAGTAAATTCAGACACAGCAAGGATGGATCGCTTTGGAAAAAACAGTTGGGTAAAACAGAACATTTTTGAACCTGCGCTTTGCTGTTTTCCTGTTGATTGGACACCATGTCTGGTCACTCCAAGCAACAGAGTGACAAAGAGCTTAAACAATTATTTCCTTGAAACAATTTGGAAATGTACCTGCTCTTGCCATATACCTCATCCGGGAGGCAATTTTCCCCTGCCCTTCTCCACATCAGCCCAGAGTTCCTGTTAGAAAGATGTGGTAATACAGAGAGACATCAGCATCATTCACTGAATGAAAATACTGAAACAGCAAATGGTTTCTAAAAATAAAAATATAGTGAATATGTCTTCAGGTCTCTGAGGCATTATACGGTGACTAATCAGAGCAGTTTTCCTACGAAAAAGGGACAGAAGCAATAGAGATGGAATCAAATTTAATAGTACAAAATGCGAGGTCGTGCCCTGAGGGAGTAATAACGAGAATTTCTGCTACCAGCTGGGAGCTCATCAGTTGGAAGTGACAGAGGAGGAGAAAGACCTGCGTGCGCTAGCCGATCAAATGACTGCAAGCTGGCAATATCATGCAGATGTGAGAAAGAAAAATGTGAGCCTAAGACACATCAGATGAAGGATTTCTAATAGAACTTGGAAGATTTTAATACCATCACAGAAGTACAGAACGTTCTACATCCACGTAGAAGATGAATTAATTTAAAATTGCTTTTTTTTTCCTGCCTTTCTCTCTTAGGATGACCAGGGAAGGAGAGAGCTTTCTTCTACAAGAAGAGACTAAAAGGGCTTGGTTTCTCAAAATTAGCAAAATACAGGCTGGGATGAGATATATTTGTTGCTTATAAATACCCCAGAGGGAAGTACCAAGAAGAGAGAAGAGCCATTTGAGTGAAGGGGCAGTGCTGGCACAAACGAGTATAAACATGCCAGGAAAACATTTCAGCTGGAAATGAGAAGAAGGTCCTGGCTCTCCAAGAAGTACACTTCTGGGATTGCCTAGCAGGAGGTTTTATCGCAACGAAAACCCCAACTTGTTTTAATTCAGAATGAGTGCAGTTCCCTACAGATACCATCCCTACCTCAAACAGCATGGGACTGGACAACATGACACAGAAGGTCCTTTCTATCCTATTCTTCATCATCTCCATGTGCTTATCTCATTCAACAGCCTAAATTTTCATACAGAGGGTGTTCTTTGAGTTGACAAAGCTATCTGATTTGACTTGTATTGCTGACCCTAAGAACTCAACAGCAAAGACCTTGTGCTGTCTCCAGGCTACTTTCTAGCCCATTTTATTGCAGAAATTGGTGAGCCCAGTCCCAAGCCTGTTTCTATTGAGTATGCCATGTCACTCAGGCTATCCATCGCATCTTCAGGGAAACAGGCTGTATGGAAACTGTTGAGTCACAGCCTGAACCACTGATGAAAGGACTGGGTCAGCCCTGAGAGCACAGGCGAAGGCAATTCGGCTGTGTGACTGGAAGGGGTGGAGCCTGGCTGCACCTCTCTTAGACCCCATTTAAGGGCTGACTGCCACTGGGGAAGGATGTTGGTTGGAGATCCCTCCCTCATGGAATTTTTCCTCATGAGCCTAGATCTTCAGAGGTGGGTGAGCATCCTTTTCCTGTTTGTCTTTTTTTGCATTTCATTCTTGTATTGCCTTTCCACTGCACTGATCTTTCTGATTGTGACACAGGTGAAAGGCTTCAAGTTGCCCACTGCATTGTGACAAGCTCTGCTCCTGCCCACAATAAAGGGAGATCACTCCTCATCCACCTGCTACTACAGTGGCAGACCTCATCCCTGCAGTGCCAGATGCTACATCAGCACATCGTGGACAACTCTCTGTGTTGAGGAGCTACGTAACTAGAAACGGAGTCTGGGACAAAGTCATAGAGAAGGATGGAAAACTGCAAATTGCAAGCCTCCAGGTGTACAGTGAACAGGAGCTCCAACCTGCCAGGTACTCTATGGAGTTTTAAAGTCATCTGAAGTCTCAAAGTCCAGACCAGAAGCAAAAAATGAGGTGAACACACATGGCAGGGGATCAGGTGGTACAGGCTGAGTGAAATTAAGCGTATGGCATTAAAAGTCCGTGTTTGAGATTATTTAAATCATATAATCAGTATGATCTGAAACTGCAAATCTCAGCCCTGTAGAAGTTTGCTGGATGGCTCTTAAAATTGGTCTGTTCTGGCCACTCGAGGTACACAGAAATTTGTTCTTCCTCTGCCTGTAACAGGAGACTGGGAATCAACAAGTGATCTCAAAGTAGCTAGATACAAAGAACAAGATAAGGAGATATTAAGTATGTTTCTTTGGTGTCAGGCCTTAGTACATCAGCAATAGCCTTCTTTAACCTTCTTCTCCCCAGCACATCACGGCTATCAGGCTGTTAGGGTGGTTGTTCTTTTCATGTAGCACTGTAACTTCATGCAGCAATTTGTCACTACAGATAGATATATCTTTGCTGTCCCAGGCAGCTTGCAAACTGAAATAGGCATGGCACATAAACTCAACTGGAAGGTACAAGCTCAAGCACAGAGGAGCCTGGAGAAGAAAGAAGGGGGAGTGTCCAGGAGGAAAGTTTTGCAAAGGACTGCCAAGGAAGGTGAGCAGTGAGAGCGCACCAGGCACAAGGGCAGGAGTGTGAGCAAGGGGTGCATAGAGGGACATGGAGAACATCTAGAGGAATGCAGGGGAAAGAGGATGGAGAGGAAGACTGAGGGAGCTAATGGCCCTGTACGCATTCCAAGGACTCTGAAAGGAGGAGTCACCCAAGGGTGCTGTAGATCATGTAGGATGCCTGTTACATCCCACCCCAGAGCCACTCTACTTTCTTCATATACACACATACAAGGTGAGATGCTTCAAGGTGAAAAGCACCTATAAAAGAACTTACTATTCTGGGACTTGAGAAGCTGTGGAGATCTTCATTCAGAAATGTGCCTGAATTTTGTTCCTTCGTGGTACAGATGTCATTCAACTGTAGATTTGCGTGAGTGTTTAAGTGCATATCTTTGTATTTAATGTGACCGGTTTTCTTGGGTTGGCAACAGCAGAGTCAAGTTTGGACAGCACATGCACAAAGCCCTTACTTTGAGCACAACTACTGAACGTATATTTATTTCAGTTTTATATTTCAGGCACTGAGCAAACCCTCAACAAATGCTGTCCTCAGAACTTGGCCGCACATCCAAACCAGTCAAACTTTCCATGGAGTCAGAACCTCAGAAATCCCTCACCAAGAAGGAAACATTGGTTGCCTGAATTCATTTAAGTAGAGGAGGGGGGGGGAAAGAAAACACATTTATCAAGTTTTGTCTGGTCAGATGATACTGGCCAGAAACTCAGCCTTCCACTTTTGTTAGGTTTTACAACCTCACTGACCAGCTACATCTTAGGTTGGGGACAAGAGTAGGATGGAGACGGAGAGGACCAAACCAATGCCTCATTGTTGACGCTGTTCAATGGGAAGCCTGCTGTGCCCTTGGAGAGGCCCCAGCTCTCCAGGGAAGGATGGTTTTTGCTGTAAAGAGGGACAGAGCAGGGCTTCATTTTCAGGCAGGCTACATTTGAGTTAGGCAGCACAGAGCAGATGTCCAAGAGACAGCTAGGAGGTGGGAACAAGGCAAGGCATGGGGAATGAGTCACCCACAGCTGATGCCAAGCAAGGGCTGAATGCTGCAAGAAATCATATAAGGCAAGAGCAAGGCAGAGAGACAAAGAGAAGTCATCCTCGCAGGGAAACAGCCAGAGAGACAGAAGGAAGAGGGTGAGCAAAATCCTAAAACCACCAGATAGTAGGACATGAGAATGACTGCCCTTTACCAGGTGGGCATCCAGCCTGGTATGCTGCTGCTAGCAGTAGCTCGGAAAAGATATTTAAGGAAAAAGTGCAGAGAAGCCAGGATGGGTCCTTCTCCTGAGGACCCTTCCAGCTCCTGGCACCTCAAGGCACTTGCAGCTTTCACAGTCTTCAGGGACCTCTTCTCCTCTGAACCTAAATGCTGCTCAACCCCTCCACACTGCTGGCCTCTGTCATACCTGGCAGCAGCAAGCTCCACAGCCCGAGTGCATGCCGGGAGAAGGGAGGCAGGGAATGGACTGAGAAGTCTGGGAGTACAAAGAGACTTCTTCTGGGAGGGGACCTGTGGCATCAGCCAATCAGCCAGCATTCTCAAAACAGCAAATTGAGGCCGCATCATTGTGGTGCGTGCAACCCTCCAGTCCCACGAAGAGTCAGAAATGTTAGTATTGCCTTCAGATGGACTGCCCCAAGCGTAACACTGTCAGAAGAGAAACTCTTTCTGAAGGAGAAAGATGCCAAAACCAATGACTTTCAGCACCAAAAAGTTTTTTTTTCCTTCAGAGACTCAAGAAGCCTGCAGTCCCTGCAAGGGCAGTTCTTCCCCAGGAGAAATGCTCCAGCTTGGGCTGTAAAGTGCCTGATGGAGTTCCTTGCTGGTCACCGCTGTGCTGGAGAGACATAAACCTGCCCTGTGCTCCCTGGGCAAGAAGAGAGGAGAAAGGCTTTGTTTCCTGAAATGCTGGAGCATTTTTCTTTCCCTCCAGGAAAGGGGCAGCAAATGAATGTATTGTGACCATTAAAAGAAATAGGGAGAAGGGAGGGGGCAGGATTTAGGTTAGAAATGGAGCTGGTGTTTTATAACAAAGGAGGCTGCAAGGTACGTGGTCACAGTGGGAAGGGGGAAAAAAAAAAGGGAAGAAGAGAAAGAGAATGGAAAAAAAAAAAAGAAAAGCATTCAAAGCCTTTACAGCATCCATCAAAGCAGTAACATTATTGCATGGTGGGTTTATAGCTCCCTTGCAGCCGCAGCAGCAGCTTTTCAGTCGGGCTGTGCTTAAAACGAGGCCAGAGCTGGCTCCTTGCTGCTCCTCTGTGCATGGGCATTTCCCATGCCCTTGCAGCAACTGCAAAATTCATTTCACCCTTTAATTGGATTTCATGCAGCCACACAATGCGTGGCACAGCATGGATGGTGCTGTTTGGGAGAGGGGTACCCATCACCCACCTGGGGGGCAGGGGTACTGGGGGATGAAGATGAGCGGGGTGCCTGCAGACACCCTACTGGGTGGCTGCTGGGCTGGCAGCACAACTAATGCCCTATTTCTGGTGTCAGATTTCAGCAACACGCAAGTCGCTTCCATTTCATCACACTCAAAAACGGCTGGGCTTAACTAGGTCACATTTCCTCACCATATCAGAGGCAAAGGTTTGTCTTGCTTGAATGATTTATGTGAGGCCCAGCCTTTGTATGGGGCAGAGATGCCAGCACCAGTAGGAGATGACTGAACCTCAGCCTCCAATGGGTAGGTGAAAGAAGAAAAGGTGAGCAGGCACTTTGGTGTAAACCCCAGTCTTCTCTGCCTCCTTCTATCAGCTGCTTTGATGGCACAGCCCTCTGCCTCCCATTGCAGTCATCGTCAGTCAGACATGGTGGTGATGGCTCCCACATGGTGGGTTATGACCGCTAGCAGCTTCTTCAGGGAAAATACCCAGGGAGCCCTGAGAGCAACCTCAGGAGCTGCACACTGGTACCAGCTGGACCGACTCCTGGCTTCAACATGAGTTCTATCCCCAGTCAGGCCATCCTCATGGCATGGTCATGATCTCAAGTGCCTCAAGATCTCAGTGCCTTGAGCCATCTTACCCCCCATGCTGATGCTGGGCTGATTAAAAGCATCTACCCTCTTGCTAGGATTTTTTTTTTCATCAGGGTCAAAAAATACCTTTTGATTTTTACTTATTTAGGAGGATAAGGCTTCAGGGAGACCTTATATTAGTCTATGAATACTTAAAGGGGGCCTACAAGAAAGACAGTGAGAGACGCTTTATCAAGGAGTGTAGTGACAGAACAAGGGGTGATGGCTTTAAACTAAAAGGGAAAAATTCAGATTAAATGTATGGAAGAAATTCTTCACTCAGAGGGCAGCCTAGCCCGTGGCAGGGGGTTGGGGCTGGGTGGGCTGCGAGGTCCCCTCCGACTCAAACCATCCTGTAATGCCATGAACACGACCCACCAGCAGGGCCTTCACTTATGCTTTCCGGTAGCAGGTGTGGCCCAGCAGCAGTGCCACTATCACAGGTTGCAGAGACCTCTGCCAGCTTTTGGTTTTACCCTTCTGTTTCTTATGGTTGTAACTAGTTGGGAGGTTACAGATTCCTGGTTTTGTGTGGGTCTCCAGCGCTGTGGCAGTACATCTTACATGTGCTTACAAGCACTGTGCAGAACATCCTTCACATCCCATCCTTTATCTAAACAGCAGTCCTGAGGGAGGTCCTATCACCTCTAGCAGTGACCTCCCCGCACTTCAGGCCCCATCCTGTTGGGGAGGAGTGGGGGCAGTTACTCATGGCTGTTCTAGGAAAGTGGCAAAGGAAGCAGAGGAGTCACCAGTGAACGCCAGCTATCATTCAGGAGAAGTTTTCAGTCACCGTCACACACGACTTGGCGACTTGGATGGGCATACTTCTCAGATTCCACTGAGACGCCCTAAAAATACTGTCAAAGAGGAAAAAAAACAACACAGAAAGACAAACTTCCCCTTCTCATTGAGACAGCTGGGGACTATCCACATCTTTTCTTGCAATTCTGAGAAATAATGCACCCAGCAACAGTTCATTTTTTGTGTTTTAATCCAAAAGCACATCACTAAAAATGGTTTTAAAATACTATACAGAGTTATTTCCATTTCTCAGGTTGCTGAGCTTCATTGGCTAAAAATACAAAACCAGAAAACCCTTTCCACTTGTACTCAACCCTTTTCCTCTGAAACCAAACTATTTTAACACCCTAATTTGTTTCCTGTGCCCACAGTGGCACATAGCTGCATATTGCTCTAGTAGCTTCACCAGTACCACTGATAGTTACGTCACTGCTCCTGGAATGGGCAGTGCTGCTGAGGTCTCTGCGTGTGTATGTTTTGTGAGTGTACTTGGAGCTTCTTGACAGTGTTTTCTTCTCTGATCCAAAATGACTACAGAGAAAACTACGAGCCGTTATTATTGTTCCCTTCCATTAATGTGCTGCTTCCTAAGACGTGACTGAGGCCACTCTGTAAGCGAGGGAGCTCACCAGAGATGCAGAGGCCACCCCTGAATCCCACGCTGCTGCCACCACTGCTGTTTCAGCCAGAGGGAGCAGTCTGCTTCTGTGTACTCCAGCAGGCTTAGCACACAGATGCCAGGAAGGCCAAGACCTGTGTTCTGCTCACAGACGGCCACTCACACCCAAAGCATACGTCTGGGACAGCAGCTGCTTTGGCCCTGCTCAGGCAGACATTCTGCAGCACAGAAGGAGCAGTGATCCCAAAGCAAGTGGCTCACAGCTGCAGGGGACCAGACAGGTCAGGAAGCAGCACAGCGTAGCTCTGTGCCACTCAAAAACTTGTTTTAATGCAAGGCTTTGACACTACAGTAAGTAGGAGAAATGAAGCCTGTCTGGATGCCAGAGAACACACTGCTTCCTCCCAGGTCTCTCTCAGCTCAGAAAAGACAGAGCATTTTGGAAACTATTCCTTATGAGCTGAGCGGCCTGCAGTTGGCATAAATACACTTAGCACAAGCAACCTATGACTGAACTTAAGATGAATAATGTGAGGAGTAGCTGCCTCTGTGTGACTTGAAGGCATTCCCTCAACCAGACTGAGAGAATGGGAGCATAGCAGCCAGGTGTAAGAAAAGGGAATGCTGAACTGAGCAGAGGTGTCACTAGCCTTAAAATGAAAAGCCTTAGAAAGATTACAGAAGAGGATCAGAGCAGAGAATCTGAATATGTAGAAAAAAAGAACAGCTCGATCTACCTCTGTGTATATTTTCTCCAGGTTTTTAAGGGTCCCAGGATGTCTGGTCAGCAGACTGCTGAGACCTTGACAACACAGCCTCAGTTTTGCATGGGCGTGTATGGATCCAGCTCATTGCCCCACAGTGGAGGCAGTCTTTATCTCAGCTGCTTGACTGTCCGCTACTCAGGCCAAGCATTACGGCAGTGCTACCATCACCAGCCATTCCCTTGTGAGGTAGGTAATTTACCCGTGCGAGGATAATTTGTCCTTTTAATGGTCCATCAAAGTCTGGCCATCGACCTTAAAAACTTGACCTAAACATCACAAACCTAAGCTCTAAGCTATCTAAAAAGGTTACCTCAAATCCCAGTACCTGCTTCTCTCAGTGAATACCTAATATCCCAAGTGCTATCACACAGATGAGAAAACACTGACCACTACCAAAAATGGACATGTATCTCCTAGCTGAGCGTAGCTGTATGGGAACTGCTGAATCACGGCCTGAACCTCTGATTGATCACCTGGGGCGAGCAGTAAGTCAGCCATGGGAGCACAGGTGAAGGCAATTCACCTGTGCTGCGGGAAGGGGTGGAGCCTGACTCCACCCCTCCTA
>JAOWBP010000001.1:77035947-77074142 GCA_028571105.1 Tragopan temminckii | reverse complement strand
GTCCTGCAGCTCCGTGATGTGCAGCAGCACCGCGTCCCCCTGCACCCGCTCCACGTAGATCTCCTGGGCGCGCACCCGCTGGGTGTAGGTGGCGTAGGGAAAGGAGGGGTCGGCGGTGCTGATGATCTGCACCTCCCGCTCTGGGGCAGAGTGCAGGTAGATGGACCACTGGAAGGTCTGCTCTGCTGGGCCCTGGTAGCCGCTCACTTTGCACCACAACGTCACATGGGAGCCAAGTACTCGGTAAAGTGGTCCCTTTTGGATAGTCACCACTCTTTGGCCAGCGCCCACACCTGCCAGCAGACAGACATCATGCATGAAGTTTGCAGGAGAACACTGCAAATGAAAATTATTGCAATTCAAAATGGCAATGGGCCTGGGCATGCAAGGGACTGTAGCATAATACTGCAATGACTTAGGGTGTGGTCTCATTCTACGAAGAACGATGCCCCTGGGACTAAGAAGCATTGAATCATTACAGCTGGATAGGACTTCTAAGATCACTTAGTCCAACCATCCACCTACCACTAAGTATTGCCTACTAACCACCTCCCTCAGAACCACATCCACATGTTTCTTGAACACCTCCAGTGACAGTAACTCTACCACCTTCCTGGGCAGCCTGTTTCAATGCCTCATCACACTTTTGAAGAAGTTTTTCCTAATACCCAATATGAACCTCTCTGGTGCAAAAATTGCAAGGATCTTCAGCATCCCCTGCTATTGTTAAGAACAAGCCCAATGCCAACAAACTTGAAAACTTGTCTTCCAGCATGCAAGGTCAGACAACAGAGGCCAGAGCACCATGCCCATGTGGCCATCAAGTTTCTGCTTCGAAAGAATTTCCCAGACAGTGCTCAGATGGAGCAGCAACCAGGCTGAGACCACTGGAGGAAGCCTGTGGTGTGCTGAAGAGGACCAAACTCTCGGGTTCAGTGCAGGCTGGAGGGAAAGAAGCAGGAACCAGAGCTAACTGCAGCTGGAGAAAGGGATGTGACCTCATAAGTGCCTCACAGAAGTACAGGAGAAGGAGCCAGCAAGAGCACCTCCAGAGGCAGGAAACACCTCAATAGGCACCAGGAGCCTGCAGAGGGCTTACAGAGGAGAGCTGGGGAGGAGATGGTCATCTGCACACCCTCCCCTCCCTTGCAGCTCCCATGGCCCTGAGCCCAACAGCATTGGGGCTACCCTGTAGCCCAAGTGAGGTTCTCTCCTGAGCCTCCCACCCAGGAGCGTCCTGTCCCCCTGATTTAGGAAGGTAAAGCAGCCCAGGAGAGGCAGCCTGCACACGTAACCCACACAGGGCTGCTGACAGCTTTACTTCCCACTTGTCTGCCCCAAAAGTCCCTGTCACAGTGCACTCACCTGTGAGGAGGAAAAGGAGGAAGGCAGCCACCTGATGCTTTACCAGCCCCATGCGAACAAGATCTGCTAGGGTCCTTCCCTAGGAAGGCAGTGGAAGGCCCTCAGAGTGATGGTGACAGCCACACTGTAATTTTGAAAGCAGCTGTGAGGAAGCTGCCAGGCTCCGGCAGCGGTTTCCTCTGCTTAGAAAAAAAGGCGGGGAGAAGTGGGGAGCAGAGCACGTCACCAAGGTTCTACATATTACCAAGGTCCTGCATCTTACCAAGGTGGCAGTCAGCCACAGACTTCTCCATGCCCACTAACCACGTCCCTCAGTGCCACATCCGCATGGTTCTTGAACATCTCCAGGAACACTGATTCCACCACCTCCCTGGGCAGCCTGTGCCACTGCCTCACCACTCTTTCTGAGAAGAAATTTCTCCTAATATCCAACCTGAACCTCCACTGGCACAACTTGAGGCCATTCCCATCTTGCAGCAGCTCACATGCAGCACACTGTGTGGCAGAGCAAGATGCTGGCCCCTTGCTTGACCAACCCTCTGCCTCCTGCTCTCTGGTATATTAAGCAGCTTACTCCCTCCTCTGCACTAAAGGCAGACGCCATGGGGGCATCCCAGCACCCATGCACAGGTGGCATCCCATCGTCAGCACAACATGGCCTGCTGCACAGTGCATGTGCTGGGACAGGAGGAGGCTGGCGGGGGCATGACCCAAATAGGGAGCAGCCAAAGGTGAGGACCTGGAGCTGGAGGACTCTCTCTGGGAAGACCTATTTGGTTTTCACAGGAAGGAAAGCAGTGTGAAGGTGGCTCCTGAGCTGTGCTGCTCCTGCAGCCTGCTGAGGTATCGAATGAACTGCTAAATTGGCTCAGGGATTCACAAGCAAAAAGCAGCTGTAAAACAAACAAGCCCTTCTGCTTGATCCCACTGGGCTCCCAGAGGGAATGAGATTCATGTAACGAACCAAAACAAGCGTGAGGTCCCCCCTTGCCCCATTTCAGAAACTGATCCACATGACAGCTCACGGGACCAGGAGACAGAAGCACAGACTGCTGACTGCTCATCAGCACCACACAGCTCTGCAGAGAGCCAAGCTCAGCCCACAGGGACGGGCTGTTGGAAAGGTCCCATCGGATCTCACCTGTCCCCTGCCACCAAACATTGCAATGCAGCAGAGCGGAGGGGCAGGGTGCGGAAACCAGCACTGTCTCAGAGACAGGGAGGAGGTTGGCTCTGAGAGCAGCCCACTGAGAGGCGCACGGGGTGGCCCTGTTGACAGCAAGCCAGCCCACGCATCCCCTCAGTGGAGAAAAAAGCTTCTCTGCCACAGTGACAGAGGAAAATCAGATTTGGAGCCCAACCTCGGCAAGCTTCCTGCAGTCAGCGTGCAGATAAACGCACACACGGGGACAGTTTCAGTCCAAGCTTGCAACTCTAATGACGCATGAACCGCTGTTTACATTCGCAATAGAGAAACTAGGGAGAATAGGATTGCTTTGCCCAGCCTCATCACAGGCAATGACGATGCTCTGCAGACAAAAACAACAGCTCTCTCTTCCCAGGACTGCACAATCTGAAGCTTCCTCACTCCCTCCCTGGGAAATCAGCACAACCAAGCGTGCGGCAGCACCAATAGGCATGTTGGGTCAGCTAAAGGAGGATCAGCAGAGCATCCTTTACAGAGATGCACTGCCAACAGAAACCTCACCAACGCAATCAGACCTGGTGGCAGGGTCACTTCCCAGCGTACATGGCAGGGCACAGCCACGTTCTGCTTCTGTGGGGCCAAGCGTGCCCACAGAGCTGGCTTTGGCTCTAACGTGGCAATGACTGCCTTGAATTACACATCCTCATGTGCATGGTGGTGATGGGCTGACAGCTGGACTAGGTAATCTTAGAGGTCTTTTCCAACCTTAGTGATTCTCCATGACTTTCCCTCCTCCCGCACCCTAGCTCCCTTTGCACATTCTTTTGGATGCATTCCACGCTGTGCAGCCAGGGCAAAGACAGACTACCCAGACAGACACAGCAGCAATTGAGAAACGTCTTTGGGATCACATCTGTTGGACCCAGCAAGTACCTGCCCTCTGTACTCTGCAGGCAAGCTTTCCAAAAACGTCCCTGCCAAGAAATCCCAATGTCACATCCCCAGAGTGATTCAGGAGGGACAGCCTGGAACACAAGGAGTTGGAGCCAGGCACAGACAGGGGATGCAGTGTGGAATTAGCCAGGATAATCCAGCAGTCCTGGGGGA
Source organism: Tragopan temminckii (assembly GCA_028571105.1). Lineage (NCBI taxonomy): Eukaryota > Metazoa > Chordata > Aves > Galliformes > Phasianidae > Tragopan > Tragopan temminckii. Next base: position 77,070,523 of record JAOWBP010000001.1, on the reverse strand, counting down.
CATGGCAGAAGTCTTCAGATAATGGAGGAGCTGGCACAACAGACTTTGAAGTCTGCTGTCAGGTTTTCTCAGCCTGGCTCAGACATCAAAGGCAGCTGGTTACATCCCTCAGTATGGAGCAGGAGGCAGACAGTTTCCCCATGGCTGCCAGCTCAGTCCCCGTCCCCTGGGCACAAGCCTCTTAATGGAGTACAAATGCCCAAATATGCTGGCTCTGACTGGAGCCAGACTCAACATTGCTGGGAGCTACATGGGATTGCACCCACAGCTAGTAGAGGTGAGTGTGATGCCGGTGGATGAGGATCTCTACTCTGATGCACCAGTGAGCCACGCTGCCAGCCCTAGGCAGCCCCAAAAGCAGGGGGAGTCTGGCCAAGGCACAGAAGGTTGCAACCACTTCTCTAGGACACCAGCTACTCTAAGCAGCAAGCAACAGGGGCTGCCTTGGGAGGAGGGTACCCACAACTCTGTTTTGGTGAGCTGAGGTTTGCTCTCACTCACACAGTTTCTACTGTAGACAAGGTGACAAAGGGCTGCAGCGGCATTTCACCTGGCCCTTCATTCCAGTGCTCACTGTCTCCATATCCAGCCTTTCCCCTCAGTCAGGGCTGAAGGCTGCTTTGCACCGAGGTGCTACCACTCTGCTGCCATGACACCACCACCTCTGCAGCTCCCCAGCTGCTTGGGCAGCCCTTAGCAAGCAGCACAAAGCTACGCGCTGCCCCAGACCTCTCTGTGCCATCAGCATCTTCTAAGCAAGCAGCAATGCAAAAGATTGCTCGAAGCACAGTGGTGGAGGCTTACACTTGGTCCTTAGAAAAGATTTCTTCTCAGAAGGGGTGGTGAGGAATTGGCAAAAACTATCCAGGGAGGTGGTGGAGTCACCGTCCCTGCGGGTGTTCAAGAACCGTGCGGATGTGGCACTGAGGGACACGGTCAGTGGGCACGGGTTGGTGGTTGGACTGGGTGGCCTTAGTTGTCTTTTCTGACTTTAATGAGAACAGGGGGAGCAGTCACAATGACTGTTGTTTGGTGGGAACTTCTCCTGGGGAATATAAGGCAGCAGAACATGGGGAGAGAAGCTAGGTTTTAATACTAAGCTGCTTATTTAGGTCTCCGAGTTATGGAGATGCTGCACTTCAAAACTAATTAGATTGACAGAGCTTGGATTTGATTACAGGATTTCCAGAAGCAAGAGGGTTTTAAAAAAAAATTAAATGGCTGCCCTGGAAACGTTAGCAAGGGAATTAAACAGCCATTGCTGCAGCCAATTGTTAAATACACGTAAGCTGGGAAAAATGATAAACTCCAACTGCCAAAACTCGCTTCATCAGTGGCTGCAGCAGGGAGCTGCTCTCTTAGCAGGCCCGACTAGAGGATGCAAAAAGCATGCATTTCACCAGTGCAGCCATTCCTACACTAAGAACAATGTGGAAGTGGCACAAAGATATGCTCCTGGAGCAATGCAGCAAGGTAGCAATGACAGAATAACATTTTCAGCTCATCTAGCATCAAAGCCTTTGCTTTATCCACACATCCATCAGAAAAAACTTCCTCTCTTTCACTCCTACAAGGTCATGGGGAAAGCAGCAGTTTCATAGAGTCCAATAACAGAGACAGAGCTGCTCTTTTTGAAAGCCCAAAATTTCAGTTCTCTCTGAAGTTCCTAAAGGAACCATCATCCAACAGTACAAGGCTTCTGTCCAAGTTCACACTCAGGTGTACAAAAGAATTTGGTTTGGAGCTTGATGAGTTGCCAGAGTGGGACTTGGACTTAGAAGGTCGCATTAACATGTTAACAGTCTGCATAGGCTTAGCTACCAGACAGCTGCTCCTGGCAAAGCAGTAGATGTTCTGCTCATAGCTGCCACCTTCTCACCTTCACAGAATCACAGCATCACCAAAGTTGGAAAAGACCTCCAAGATCATCCAGTCCAACCATCTACCTATCACCAATATTTCCCCACTAAATCACGTCCCTTAGTACATCATCTAGCATTTCTTGAACACCTCCAGGGACAGTGACTTCACCACCTCTCAAGGCAGCCTGTTCCAGTGCCTCACCACTCTGAGAAGAAATGTTTCCTAGTATCCAACCTGAACGTCCCCTCACACAACTTGAGACCTGATCCTATTGCTCATCCTATTCGGTTTCATCCTACTGCTGTTATCTGGGGGAAGAGGCCAATCCCTAACTCACCACAGCCTCCTTTCAGGCCCCTCAGTCTTCTCTTCTCCAGACTGAACAATCCCAGTTCCCTGAGCCGCTCCTCATAAGACTTGTGCTCCAGATCTTTCACAGCTTCGTTGCCCTTCTCTGGGCATGCTCCAGGGCCTCAATGTCTTTCTTGCAGTGAGGGGCATAAGTTTGGGTAGAGCGTTCTGGACTGTGAACACACTGTTCACTCAGTGCTGCTCTCAGTGCTGCACCAAGATCCCAAGAAAAAAGCAGAACATGGTGTAGGTGCCAGACACCCTTCATCTGAGGATCATGCAGTAGCTCCCACACTGCTCTCACAGCCTTGGAGAATGTCTCTTAATATATGCCTCATCAAGTGGGAAGTTGTGGCACTCAGTTGGTATGGGGAAGGACAGGGCAGGTTTAAAGACAGCAATGTCCTGTGTATGCGTTCTGAGAGCCATCTTGTTAACACTGTATGCAGTCAGGTCAAGGAAGGAGAAATAAATGAATAACGATTAACAAAAGATATTTCTGGATGATTACAGGGAACTGTGAAGACAGGAGAAAAAGATAATGGTACCAGGTAAGGACACCTCAGCACGCACCTGGAAGGCTGCAGACAAAGCCATCAGCTTCAAAAGGACCTTAAACATTGTATTTCTAAAGAAAACATACATTTCTGCTGGGCTGGGAATTCAGAGCTCAGCTTCTGAAGGAGCTCTCCCTGAAACATCAGAGACACATTTCAGAGTGAGGAGAAGGGCCTGTGGGGGCTGGGGAGAGAAGAAAATAACGTGAAAAGTAATAGAAAGCAGAGCTGGGAAGGACTACTCCTGGGAAAGGAGAAACAACCTAAGTAGAAAGACACATTATCCCTTTCATTGCTGAAAGACTCACCTTATGTCAGTGATTTTGCACCAAGTAAATATGTTGTGAAGACTTGTCACTCACTATTAGTATAGCTGCTAGAAGACACAGCTTTTGAGGGAGCAGATACTTCATACATGGCACACCAAGGAGCTCAGTATGGGACCTGAGGAGCTGCACGGCTGAAAAACTGCATGACTGAAGACTAAGAGCCTGGATAAGGATATAAAAAAGCATATAAATATAAATAGAGCAAATTAGATCCACCTGTAATCCAATGACTATTCTTATGCAAATACAGAGATGCTATACACTCAAGAACGAAAACAACAGCAAGAAAAAATAAGTCTAAAATCCATCCTGGAACTGCTTTTACAAACTGAAGAATGTTACAAAGAGCACGAGGACTCACTGACCACACCTTGGTTGAATTAATGACTACAGATATCTGCTGTGGTTTCCTCCCTCTTTTCCTATCCCACCACTAGAGGGAGCTGCTATTACCTCATTCCTCTTACTTGCCTGGCCAATTATTATACATTTATCTCACCTAATTCTCATCTAAGGTGAGCTGTACTATCCTTTACAACTCATGGTGAGAAATGGGTACTTTCAGATTCTTGTTCCTTTAAAATTCATGTTGCAAGTAAGTCACAGATTGAATTCTTGAAATACCTATTTTTCAAGTCCAGGGTGGTTGGGCAGAGTGTTGTAAGATGAATCCCACCACAGTTACCTTTGGAAAAGACTTTGCTTCACATGAGGTACGACATTCAGCACAAAGGTTGCTTTACTGGTACTCACAGACAATTGGCAGCATTTGTGTTATCACAGCAAGCAGCCACATGGGAGAAACCAAGCCAAACCCATCATATTTCAGATGCCTCATCCCTTCTGCAAAAATGTTGACTTATGATGGGGTAGAAACAGAATGGATTCAGAAAACTATTACATTTCCCAATTCATCACACAAATGTAAGCAAATATTTTAAACTTACTGTAAAATAGGGCTGACGCTTACCTAGCAGGGTCACCGGTGCTGGAAATGGGACTGGTAAGGTTTACATTTGATACCCTTTCAGTAACAATAGAATCTGTGTAAACGCAATGTACAAGGAGAGAACTGCCCATAGTATAAACATTCAGGCCAAGCCCACAGCACAGGCTTAATCAAAAAGGTTCTTTATTTTAAACATAATAAGAAACATTTTACACAGCATTGTTAGAACTATTGGGTACCTGCATTCCAGAACTGTGCCAAACACTTTGTTTTGTAGCTTTGAAATCAAAACAAAAGAAAGCAAACATCTTGCCCTTCTGCTATATGCTCAAGCTCGTTCTGGATTGAATTCCAAGTGCCTGGAGGAATTTACCGGCTTACCCAGGAGATGTTGCAATGTGAACAGAGGAATATCAACACGAGCCCTTAGGATACTTAGACAATACCACAGGTTGCAGCTGAGAGGATATGGATGCTTGCAATGCATCTCAGGCAGCTTACTCTCCTGGTACTCTGCAGGTTTAATACACAATCAGGTGCACGCACACCATCACTCACACAGGAAACAATAATAAAAAACATGAAAGTGACCAAAAGTCTTTTTTTTTTTTTTCTTTTTCATTGGAGACAAGATTCCCACTCTATTTTTAAAAAAGGGATAATACAAAATTGGCACGAGTAGAAGGAAACCTGTGGGGTAAACCTAGCCCCTCAGCTTCTAGCCTTCCAACTACAGCAAATACAGGGTGTAAGGGGATGCAGCATTGCCTTCCAAGGGGCTGGCAGCAGTACGAGCTAGCAGGGAACTTGCTTCACTTGGAATGACAAAGATCGTTTGTTACCGGCCATGAAGGAAGGTCAGCATTGGCTTAGGACATAGAGACCTTCCATAATAGAAGCAGGGAGCCCTGACCAAAATAACCCTGAGTTTTTTCCGGCAGGGATAAAAGTGTGCTACGTTGTGTGCTTGGGAAGAACTGTCAGGTCCCTGCTCACTCATTCCCTAATTATTGCATTACAGTCATGACCCTCTTTCCCTAAAACTTAAGCAAGAGCACATAAATAAGGAGTCAGCCCGCTAGGACAGCAAGTCTGCTAGGAGAGCAAGCGACTGATGCTGTGCTTTGAACTTCACCACCACTACCAGCTCCCACAACCAAGACACCCTGATTCCACAAGCCTTCTGTGAAGAAAGCAGATGTTAATGCAGGAAAGAATCTACTTAGATGAGCGTGGGAAGGACAGCCAGCATCCCAGATGTCCATATGGTGTTCCATAATGGCCAAGGAAAAGAAAGATTTCACTACAGTAGCCAGGAAGGAGAAGAAGAAAAATGTTGCTGTCAAAGTGATATGAGTAAATTATTTCTTCAACTCCCTTTCTTTGGAAAGCATTACTAAAGATTTTTGGACTTCACAGTGGAGGGTAGACTGCTTCTCCCTCATTCCTCAGCAGAGGCAGCAACATCTGTCTGCAACATAGGCCCTTTCAGAGCTCTTCAAGAGAAAAACAAACAAAAAACCACTGGGCCAGAAAAAGAAACTGCCATGAATGTTTTGGTCAAAATCCTCTAGAGATTCACAGGTGTCACAGCTTTGGAACTCTATATGAAATATCAAGCAGTTAAATAATGAGTTGCAAGCCTCATCTCTGCAAATCAAGTTTATGTTAAAGATATCCCACATTCAGCTCCCAAAAATCATTAGACAGTGTGTGTGTATGTATATAAAGCCAAAGTTAACCCACCTACAATGTGACTGCATGCATGTTCACATGCTGGAGGCAGAAGACAGCCTTCTAGAAAAAAACCTTCACACCAACCTCAGAAAAAGGTCATCACACAAGACACGAGAAAAACACAACATCAATCTTACTGCAATAGTTTTGGAACAGCAGCAGTGTTGAGTGGTTCAGTGAAAGGTTTCACAAGCTAATGTGAACTGAGGTCATTGTAGGACAGATATTAGACCTGCAGCTCCCCAGGTATATATACTGGGATGAGCTATTAGTGACGATGATTGTCTAGTACATAACTAGTGTCTAGATTGGCATACCACAACCACTGCTTTCTGTGGATGCCACCCTCCAACATCTTTCATTTTATCCTTAAAAAAAAAAATTTAAAAAAATCAATCAGTGAAGGATTGATCCCTGGCCTGATCTCCACATTTCCCACTTTTCCTGATGCAAGCCAGACCCTCGCTGTGATGTCCGATTGTGGTACAGTCCTACCTCCTTGTACACAGTATCTTTATTCTGACTTTTATTGCTTAGAATACCAGCTGTGCTGGAAAGACAGAACTGCCTGGAAAAGAAGCTGCTCCTCACCAGGAGCCAAGTAAGTGAAAGTGGAAGACCAAAGCAGGACTCACGATACTATAGCACCTAGGAATAAGCCTCAACCTCTTGGGGAAATCCTCGCTGAAGGCTACGCAACAAGACCAGGATCATGGGAACCTGAAGGGTTTTTGCTGCCCTCTTGGGCTTGCTTATATTCCTACCCTGAGCAACTGGCAGAAGTAGCGCTGGAATCTGGTCTGTGTACTTGGTGACAGTTTACAGGTCTCTAAACGTGATCAGCTGCACAAAAAGATCCACCTCATTTTTTTCATGAATCATGCTGCATCAGTAGTGCAAGGTCTCCTACCCCTCTGACAAGGCCAGCAAAGGCTGGGCCTTGCCTCTTGACACCATGTTGCCCCCCTGCTACAAGCAGAGCAGTGTTTGAGGCACGTCGTGAGCAGCTGTAGTGGGGAGAAAAGAAGGTAGAAGGGTTGGGGAGAAGGTGGCTGCAAGCAGCCATCCAACAAATGCTTGTCTGAGGACTGATGCTTCAGGGTTACTAAGTTAGCCCCTGTTCACCATGGATAAGAGCTATGAGCACTGAAAATTAGGGAAAAAAAAAAACACAACAATAAAACCTTAAGAAGAGCATCTCAAAGACCTCCAGGCAAATTTTGTTTTCAGATTAATTGTAAATTCTTTGAAAGCTGGGGAAGAGAAGGTACGCTGACAGCCAAAAACCAATTATTTTCTGGAACAGCCTCTTGAGACTCCAGTGGAATACCCTTCTCCAGCCTTAAAGCAATACAAAGAAGTCTGAGATATCAAGGCAGAGAGAAAAAGTGGACAGAGTACTGCACTGGGGGTAGAGGGGAAGAGCAGATTGGTTAATACAATGAAAGTCTAACGATTTCACCAGTCCCTTCCTGCACACCACACTCCTCAACATGTTTTCATAATGGAAGATCTTTTCAAAACCAAGAGGGGCAAAAAGAAAATATTAAAATAAAAACAAAAAACACATCGTGAATTTTTGTCACAGGGCCCTGCTGAAAGCAGGCTCAACAGTTCGTACATTAGGACATGACCTCTACGCAGAAAGTGCTGCTGGACAAAGGAGAACTCTGAGTCACTAGATATGGCCTGAAAGCTCTCAGGACACAAAGTGTAACAAGGAGAAGCTTGAGGTCCAGGCTGAAACCAGAGAGGAAAAGCACTGTCTCGTCTGGGCCTGTGAATGAGTGTCTCAGCACAGTCCAAGAGCCCTGTGAGTCTCTCCCGAAACGCAAGTGTGCCTTGCTCCCATACTCAGTCCATCTCCATCGACATCAGCCGGCGACGCTCTCGTCTTGTTTCCTGCACTTCCTTCTTGCAGCACCAACGGGAGCTGCAGTAGCCAATGAGGCAGGATAAGAGTCCAATGACAGTGGCCAGACCAATGCCAATCAATAGGGGATACTTGAAAGCATTCAGAACTGAAAAAAAGGAAGGAAGACAAGGTCATTACATATTATTGAGAAATTTGATGATCTGCATTATTTTTCTTGCCTAAAAAAGGGGGGGAAAAAAATCACACATCTTTCTGTCACAGGCAGATTACTTATTTCAGAAGGAAGTTAAATTATTTTTCCTCCTTGATTTCTGTTTTTTGAGGTTTGGAATACTAGTGTCTTACCAGACACCCTTACCACTTCACCTCATTTCTTCCTCCACCTCAGGGAGGTTGGAAACATGAGAAATCTTGGAGCAAGAAAGCAAAAGGAAGGTAGTTCCAAGAGATATCCCAATACCCGTTTCTCCAAACAAATGCCTTCCAAAGGTTCTCTATTCAGAGGCAGACTGTGCCAGCAATCTTCTGTATATAACTGTTTCCAAACAGCAAGTAGTAAGCTCCTTTACACTTTGCTTGATTAGAACTATTGGTACAGTACACTCCCTGTCACTCAGCAGCCCTACCTAATAAACCTCCAAGGCTGGCTTAGTTGGTAGGCACCTACTGCACAGTTAAAAAGCAGGGTCAAGGAACGGAAGGAGCTTGGAAAGTACAGTTATAATAGTACAATGGGAATAATAAGATCTTCTGATTCAGGTTCATGGAATTTCTTAATGTGACTTTTCATGGAAATGCTGAGAAGAAAGCAACCAGTTCAAAATCCCTCCTGTGTTCATTTCCTTTCTCAGCTATGTACTGAATGCAATATCTAGCACACTTCTAGCTTCTCACGAAATACAGCAATGCTTGCAACTCAGGTTGCAAAGCAGATAAGGCACTAAGTGCAGTGAGTGTCTTGTGGTTAGGAGAGGGAGGAAGGAGACAGAGCTCTGATGTTTCATGCACCACTTTGATATTAACCACAGCATAACCCTACTTCAGCACACTGAAGTTGCAAGTCAAGGCTTCCTCCTGTAGGAAGAAAAAGGGTTAACACTTGGAGAGAATGCTAAGTCTTGATTAAAAGATGCCCTAGCCACACAAAACGTCACCAAGACATCAGGAAAAAGAACATTTCAGAGTATAACCTGCTCAGACCTAACTAGTCCACAGAATCTGGAATTAGAAGCTGCAAACAAAAGAAAAAGGATAGCAACGTCTAATTAGATAATCAATGTTTTTAAAGGTATGTGTGATAGAGAATACTTGCTACAAAAAAACATAACAAGGTGTTAAAAATCCCACAACAGAAACTGCAATAGTGCTCTTACCATCCATTTTCACAGATAAAAAGATGGGTTTGGCTTTGATGTCAGGTTCCCGTTGCCATACACCAGTGGCAGAGCGTACCCACGGGGTGACTACACAGTAGTGGTTCCCAAAGTCGTGATCCTCACAGCCGTGAATGCGGAGACGGAATTCCAGTGGGCTGATTCTCTCCAGGCTCAGATCACTGCTCCCATTTCTCCTGCTCTGCGTCACGATCCCTCTCCGGTCCACCGAGGCCAGCAAGACAGGCTCTCTGTCCAACGCAAAGGAGCGCACAGCAAACCAGGAGACATCAAAGGACATATCATCTGCATTCGCAGGAAAAAAAAGAATTTGGACAATGTCACTGAGCTCTATAGGGCATTCACGGTGTCACTTCTCAGCAGAAAGGTTGATCTCCAAGCGTTATAACCAACACTACACAATAACCAGCTCTTGCTTTCCTGCCTACTATCCTAAGTAATCAGCAGGCAGGCCTGGTATCCTGAGAAGTGTTGTAGCTATGCTGAACCTACACTGAAAAGGGAGCGGCAGTAGGAGGTATTTGCTAGCGGAGAGGGATTTCCATCACTAGCTTCATGCAGCACCTATACAACTACAAAGTCAGAGTGCTCATTCCCAAAGCTCCTGCTTCACATTTAGTCTGCCTAAATAAATAAAGAGATTCTACAAAAAGCAGAAAAAAAAATTACCTGCAAAAATACAGGGTATTCCAGAGCAAAGCCTGACCACAATGCTTTTATACGCTTTTTCCACAATTGTCAGTTACTGTCATGGATGATCACACATCATGCCTTGTACAAGATATATTATCCAAGGAGACAGTCTACATATACAATTTGCAGCACCTTCCATATCAGTACATTTAGCTCCTTCTACCTTTGTGCAAGATCTTACTGATCACATCAGGGGATCACAATCTTAGCCCTATTAGTCTGTTGTAGCTGAGTATCTATTTGAAAAAATCACCATTACGTTTTGCTAATGTGAACTCAGCAATACCTGTTAGAGCCTGAAACCCGAGATGACCTATAGCAGAGACAGGAAAGGGCTTCAGATGCCCACTCACTTGGTTCATCAGCAGTTCCCCCTTCCTGGCGCATTAACAAGCTGACAGGAGCTCACTGGAAACAGAGGTTACTATTTTTACCCTGAGTTTTGTGACGTTTTCTCACACCTAAGACAGTTCCTTTGATTTTGAGCATATATATCAAACCACCACTTTCTGGCACTGAGATCTCTGAAAAATACAGTATTAGCAATCTGAAATGTAGAACTGATCTTTCGTCTAAGCCCCAAACCCGCAGCTTTACTTAAATTCTTTGTAGATATGAGTAAAGACCATTTTTAAGCCTTTATCAGGCAAGCTGGCACTCCGAGAAGATAGAGAACCTTAGAATAATCTTATAAAGACAGGTACATCCTCAGCTCTGCTATTTGATGTACAGCATCAGCTGGCCAGGTGCTTCATTCTTCTTTACTGTAGAAAAAGCCACCTGCTGTCTGGGGTATCATTAACGCCCCAGTAAGGTGTGCTATTTTTACACACATCTTGGAAAACAAAACAAAAACACGAGAAAGCAGATGTAAGCACTCTGTTACTAGCAGGAACACTGGCTGATCAAACAGTTTTGGGACAGCAGCTAGTTTACAACCCTGCCCATCATAGCCAGCTGCTATGAGTGACAACACAGCAGACCCTAGACTTGCAGCCCTACAGCAGGGTGAGGTCTTCTGGTCCTACACAAGGTGCGCATAGGTCATACAGACCAGCAGCCTGCACAACAATCATACTTTCCTATCACACTCTTTGTTACTTGGCATACCATTCTGATCCCCTAATACAAATCATCGCACACCGCACAAACACGTCCGTTTAAAAGCACCAAGCTTTGACCTCTGCCTTGTATACTCATCTAACTATCTATGGGAAGCAGGGCCTCTACTGGAGAGAGTTCTGTTTCTATAAACTACCCTCCTCCTCTGCTGCCTGTTTATGCCAAATAAGGCAGTAACGCTGGCCCACAGGCAGTCGTATTGGGAATGACCAATTCCTTGGGAAGTTTATCAAAACTGCCATTTGTTCTGTGTCTTCAGGTATGGAACATATGGATACTTTCCAGGCTGAGTCCAACTGCACCGAATACGCAATTGCATTTGCTAAAATGGATTTCAACAAGAAGTTAGGTGGAAAAAAAGATAGCTTTCAGATGCCCAGGCTACTTCTTTCAGTCAGTAATTTGAGGTTCTATTCCCTCAACATGCAAAAAGGAACGCAAACATTTGCTGTCGTTCTGAAATAGCTGAATCTATCTTCTGTAATTACAACATGGGACAACTATTATGCCAACATATTTTATTAGTCAGTATACACAGCGTGCAATTAGTGACTCACTGCAAACAGTCAGAGGGAGGATTTGGCTCAGAGAACTCTTTGTCACTATCCTCCTTGAACTAGCTTCATACAGCAAAGTCATCTGATTCCTTTCTGTATCTCTCACATTTTTCAAATTTAGGAAAACAAGGACATGAATCAAGCGCTCTCTACAGCTCAGTGATGAACATTCCAAGCAGCTCCCAAGTGCTAACAAATATGTGATTTTACTGACGTAAAACGGGCCACATGCAAGGCTTCCCAAAAGCATCTGTAGAACCCCACACACCCCCTGTATGGTGACAAGCCACTCAGTTTTTGCCCTCAGGCTACAAAAATCAAAACACACCCACTGGAATCACACACATGGTTAACACTGCAAAGGTTTCTTCCACCAGTAAGGACAGTAAGTGCCCACACACTGGAGAGAGTTTGGCATTGGGAAGTCATCATTCAGAAGGCAACTGAGGACCTCAGTGTCAGCAGCAGCTCTTGCAACCCAGCTCCTTCCATAATGGAAGGCAGAGTCTGGGAATTGGGTGCTTCAGAGGCCCTGCAAGCAGAGCAGTAGTGGTGCTATGCTTCTTCCCCTCCTCAGCTAGTGAGGATCATCAACATGTAAAGCACATCTTTATGCATATTTCAATTTGACACACAGGGCTAAGCTGTCTGGGTCTTAGCTGCTTCCCTGGCCAATCACTCCCTGAAACAGGGAATCCTATTTCTAGACCAGCTCTTAGGAACCATACACTTCCCATACACTTCCACTACTTAGAATGGAGCTCTCTCAGCATCTTGTTACAGTGCTGAATCACAATTTTGAGACCCTTTTTGTTTACTACATTTAAATGAGATTGAATAGAGCTTCCTAGAGAGCTGAGCGAACCACTTCAAACCATACAAGAGGTAAACAAGCTGGTTTTGTTAAATTCTCCAGTGCCCACTGCGTCTGTCTGGAGCAGATTGAAAAAAAAAACACCACCTCTTTCAGACAGAGTAAGTAACACTTTAAAATCCCTATGCACATAGCCCAAGAAGGGGTGATCTGGGAAGTCTAGAGAGATCGTTTGCGAAAATGTGTATTCAACAGAAACATCAGAAGCAGCTTTTATACCTTCAGGGCACAGAAGTACTACTACTATTCCCCCCTGACACACACATGCTCTCCTTGTATCAATTCAAAACACCAGCTACAGCTGCCAAGCCAAAGAAGCACTTCTTTAGATGGAATGGTTGCTGCCACGTACTGAGCTCAGTAATGCACACTCCACTTCAGCAGGGTCTCAAAGAAGCAGAGGAAATTAAACCACGTAGCAGTCAAGCCAAAACCTTTTCAACCCTTTTGAAAGTTTCCCACAGGGTGGGCGTGCATACTCACAGACACACAACGGTGAATCGCCTCTACTAGAGGAGGAACCAACCCCGTAAGTAACCCTTCTAGAAACAAATGGAGCTGAGAAGGGGAATGATAAAGACCATAGTCCATTTAGCTTGTCCTCAGCTCCTTGAAAGTACTTTACTTTTCTGATTGTACACATGAAGGGGGGAAAGAGATGAAACCCAACACTCATATCCCTATACAAAGCATACGTATATAATCTCCTCGCATGCTTGCAAAGTTGAGCACCTTGTGTACAAAAGCAGAGCCAGCTGGCAAACCAAGTGCATTCAAACTGTCCAGGAAGTGCGTTTAACAAAAGATCTTATGAAATTCTCTGATCCTTCTCTGCTCAAAATACAATGCTGTGGCAGATCTAACACCAGAAGAGCAGACATCTTGAAAGCCATCATGACCCACAGAATATAGTCAGGATAGCAATGTGCACAGACCATTGCTCTACTCTCCTTTCTTAAGTTCCCAGCCTGAAAGGTCATGGCTGCCACCTGTTTTCTTCTAGGAGATGCTAGGAACTCTTGTTTTTCCTGCCTCATTATCTGGTGTAGGCTTTTCCCAACAACACACCTCATTTCCCTGCTGGGATGAAACAGCGCTGTTATTTTCATTCTGTCTAACATTTTGGCATTTATTTAAAAAGGAAACTCTCCATTTGAATGATGAACTACATTGTGATACCTACTTAGTGCAGATTCAGATCAGAGATGAGATACAGGTGGGAAAAAAGTCAAGTGGTTACATCAGGTTGTTGCTAGATGAGCCCTTAAGGACCTTCTCTACCTAACCTGCTCAGTTATCCCACTTATCTATTCCCCTCCAACCCTGAAGTAAAGAATGAAGAATAGAAGGGAAAGCTGCACACCCTACAGCTGCTGCATAGATTCCAGATGTTTCCTGGAGCTCTGCTGCCAGTCTCACCCAGAAGACCAGCAAGGACTGGAGAGGCATCAGCTTTTTATGGCCACCTGAAACGCCCAGGTGGAACTTCTCCACACAGACACGCAGAGTATGGCTGGCTAGACCCCAAATCTTGCTCATTCAGCAACTGGAGGCTCAGAGCAGAGACCAACATGTTCCCCCAACGCTTGCCACAAGACCACGCTTCTTTTACTCCTTTCTGTAGGTATCCATTGCATGTGCCTCATCTGCCCCATCACAGACAAATAAGCCACAAAAAACACGCACAAAAAAAACCAAAACAAACAAGATTTACAACCAAAAAACAACAATGGAGCAGAGTTGCCTTTTCCAGATAATATTAACCAACTAAGAAACAGACTGCAGTGCTGACATTTACAACTCTGCACTGGCTGCTCATGATCTGTGAAAAGGGCAACATTTCCAAACACAGGTATCATCTATTGATTCAACAGACATTCATATTCCCTTATGGAACTTCCCTGTTTAAACCTAACTCTGCTGATCAGCAGCTACTTGAAGAGGCCATCTTTTAATTTCAGTCCATCTGATAATCTTTCTCTTGTCAGAAGAACTTCTCCCTGTCTCAAGCTACCAAACACACATGAAAGCATCACAAACTCAAATGCACTGATAGGAGAGCCCCGCTGTTATTAAGTGGCCTCTTTTCAAGTTCTAAGTTGGTTGGAGATGCTGAGGTCTCTTTCACAAGGCAACCCCAGGCTTATTTTAGCTGTAGAACACCAGCAGAAGCAGCAGCTGCTCCCTGCTAGCAGTTATTACTCTCTCTGCAAAGGAGGCCAGCTACTTGGGGTCCTGCCTTACAACAATACCTGTAAGAGCTTGGGAACACCTCAACTGAGATGAGGCATACATGCAGACATACATTGCTGCCGACTGTCCAATACCCCACACTATTAATCTTTTGACAGCAATAAAGTTTAGTCAGCATTTGCTCCTTACCAAGCATTTCAGTAATACAATCCACAGACTTCCATCATTTTTCCACAGGCAGCAGAGAACCGTAATCTAGCAAATTGCCTCCCTGTTACACTCAGATTTAACACAGAACAGACATTCTGCAATTTCAAAGTGATGGACCTTTACTAAACCTGGCACTTCATCTCATCAACTACTACACTAAGTAACATTTGCCACACAGCACCTTTTTTGTAGTGTCTTGTGCACAGATTTCCAAGTTTCCCAAGAATCGTGGCATCTTTACATTTAGAGATATACATACATATTTTTATATATTTATATTTGTTTAGGTTTCTTCTAAACATCTTTCATATATTTGCATACATAACATGACTTTAAAAACAATAATATAAAAAAAAAAAAGAACTAAACTCACTCCAAACTCAAATTTTGAGTCCAGTAACCAGAGCTGCTCTCACAGCATTTTGATGAAAAGCAGCTCAGGCAGTGTTGGGCAAGCAGCTAAGTTTTGAGCAATTCTCTGAACTTTTTAGCCCTTCACAAATGTTTGCCTTTCAAGTATATGTTGTCCTTTTCACAGTGATTAGGTACTGTGTGTTTCTTCCCATGCAAAAAAAGAAGGCTTGCCTCTGATGGCAATAGGAATTAACATCCATTTCAGTATTGAGACTGCAGTAATCAGTTTTTATGATTTTTAGATTTACATTAAGCCTTAAATTCACTGTGAAGTGTTGAGTTGACTGATCAGGTGATTTTAAGACTGCTTACAGATGACTGTAAAGGTTTTGCAAATGTATCTCCTTTTTAATTAAAGGAGTCAGGAACAGTTCCCATGCTCATCTAGTGGCTGCAGGCTGAGACTGCCAGAACTGGTGTCAGTTGTACAGACAGCACAAGGGCAGAGTTAAGAATAAGAACACTTTTTTCCTTCTACCAAAAAGCGTGAAATGCAAAACTTGTTTTAAACTTGGCTGTGCAAAGCATATACTCTCTCCTGTTATTTATCTAGGTCTGTAGGATTTTCAGTGCTAGCTCTCAGTTCTCCAGCTTCACTTAAATGACACAGTGTTGTAGCTGCTAGTATTCAATCTCAAAGCAATTGAGTTACAAGGGAAATATTTTTGTCAAAATACCTGGCTCTAGTGTCATTCCATCTGTTGTGATGATACAGAGCAAATCTGCCAGTTCACCTTGGTAAATCGTCAGGTTGTCAGAATGCACCGAGACATTAAACACAGGACCTAGAAAAGAGTAACCACAATTATTCATGATATGCTTTTTCTTCAGAGTCCATAACTTTTCTCGTACATTACTGAATTCTCCTCTACTTGTTTGCTGAGACTGAGCTTTGAAGTAAGGATAAGCAATCATGCGAGTTTGGGCAAAAGAGTCATCCATTTTTAGCCACTAATTGCTGCACTACCACCCAAACTGCCAGGCCTGTCACACAGCACAGTCACCGCCCAAGTCTGCCTTCCACCATCCTGTGCAAAATGAGCCCTTCTGCAACTGGTGACTTCACACAGAAGAATAAAGTTCAGGTCCTCAGGCTAATCCAGCACAGATCATTTTGGCTGACACTGTCAATAGGAATTCAAGTTAGAGCAAACCATTAATTCAACAATACAAGCGGTTCTTCTGCAGAATTGAAACACAGACAATAGAAGAAGTGCATCTGATAATACTTTTCTGTGGGTTTTCCTTCAGGCTCTGCTACAGATAGCTTCTTTCATACAAGATGTCTCAGTGCCCAAGGGTATGGTAACTTCTTCAGCTGTAATGTGATGATGGTAATGACAAAAACCACTGGGCTGTTATGAAATGTTCAGACACCGTAACAACATATGTGTTTGACTTCTAAGATGCAGAAGATAACAAAATTTCCCCTCATTTTGACAACTACATCTCCAGTGCAAAATTCACAAAACCACAGTTCCTCAGATACACCTACGCTGCTATTACTCTCTGTTTCACAGGGCAGGAAACAACGTGTCCAAATACCCTTAGTGATTTTTCTACTTTCCACAAGGTGGAAGAGGTGAGCATGAAGGAAGCTGATGACAGTGGTGGTCTCTGAGATGGCTTTGGGGAAGGGGCCGGAGAGTTCACAAAGGAACTGGGGATTCAGATTAAGAGGTAACCATTTTCACTCACCCTAGATTCTGTCAGCTGCTGTCATTAACTGGCTCAGCTACTTCTGGGACAGGAGCAGAAGCAACAAGAACAAAAAGGTAATTTGGGCAGGAAGAGTAAACTGTTGGAAGATCTTCCCTCCTCTCACATGTTACTGTTTGAGTATAGAAACTGTAAATTTCAAATCCACTAGAGATCTGTGGCAAACACTACTTTTGTTAGAGAAAAATTAAGAAATTCAGCTAAGAAACCCACTTGTCCCCCGATCTCTCAACAGGTTTATGTGGAAAGCTGCACTAAGAACTCACCAAGATTCTGGAAAGAAACTTGGAAATGCCATAAAGCTAGAGCTTTCATTTTTGGTGAAGCTGTTCTACGCTACAGGAGCCTGACTTGCTTTCATCAGAGATTATACAACACACTAAGAAATGAATTATAATTACACTGCAATAATCACCCTGTGGCTTCCAGGATTCTTCTCTAACAATTTCCACTGCACACAATCTGCTGTGCTGTGTTAAACCGTAAACCTCTTACAGCCTTCTCTGTCCCAGAAGCAGATGCAGTTTGTACATGAAGACAGTATGTGGACAAACATCCCAGAGGTTTATACCCATTCTCCAACCAGACGTCTTTTCTGTTAAAAAAAATAAGATTGTAAGGTGCCCATATGAAGCAAGAATAAAAGGGAAGTAGCATGATGGGATCCTTTCCTGGGGAAATGGAAAGATATCAGACTGACTGCTTCCTCAGCCTTCATCCAAACTCTATGGGAATTCCATGTATCCTGACATGCCCCTGCCTGGAACACACACATGCTACAGCCATATTGCCTTTGCAGCCTACTTGATTATACTTCTTCAGACAAAACAAAGTATTTTGTATCACTTTTTTTTTTCTTTTCTTTTTTAATCTTTGATGAGGTTTGAGGTAGCCGTGCAGAGGTTCAAAGGCCCTAGGGCCCAGTCAAAGGCAGGACGGACCAGGGCTCTCCAGCCAACTGAAACCAGGGGAGTCCTCCACTGTGACAGCTGCCACAGCAGCAAAGCGACTGTCAAGACTGCCAGGAACACCCCCACATTCCCAGCACATACCTCTGCTGCACTGACTGAACACAAAAGAGCACCATAATAATCCTGGTTGCTGCCTATAGCAAGCAACCTGCACTACACCCTGGCAGTAGGTGAGGTAATGCATCAGGGATGTGAGATGTGCCCTGCTTTAGCACATAGGCCCAGCTCTGTTGGGTGATGGCAGGGATCAGGCAAGGGAGAAGAACTGTGCTGTCCCAACTTGGTCAGGCTAAGGCTGGGCTGTCTTATCCCTGCCCTGGCAGGGTGAAAAAAAGAAAGACAGAAAGGTACATATACAGAGAACTTTGTGAGTTTTATTTCTAGATCAAACATCCAGACATCTACTGCTCAAGAGATACTGGATCCTAACCCCAGCATGCCAAAAAAAACACTGTACTCAATGCAGAGTGGAGTTCAAGCACTCTTGGCATCCAAATATTGTTAAGGTAAGTGCTGAGTTTGGTCTCTCTGCCAGGAAAGGCAGTATCATGGCAATGCAGCATCCCTGCATACTCCTCAGTTTTGGGACAGCAAATTCATCTCTCATTTGCTTCCCACATGAAGAGTCAAAGCTTCCTAGGCAATAAGGCAGCTGCTAAGCAGCACCTTCAGTGTCATTTCATAACTGTATTTCTCTTTAGTAAGCCACAGTTATTTCCCTTTGGTTATTTTCCTACCAGGGTACATCTCCTGCAAATTACCTTCTGTAACTCCAGGGGAGAAATCGCTGTCCTGTGTTACATGGACTTGATTTTGACAGAGCCCAGAGGTATGTCAGGGGCTGAGCTCTTCCTTCTCTCTAGTTAAAGAGGGAATTTAATTTTTTCTTAATTAATGTATTTTTCTTAATGCAAGTAATCTTCATTACATCGAGTTCTCAATGGCTTAACCTTGAAAAGTGGAGTTGCAGCTTCTCAAGAGGAGTACCTTAATTCTTTAGCAATATCTTCTGCCTACGTGCCCCGTGCTCTGGGCCTCAGGCTGTCCTCGGGCACAAAAGGGCAGAATAAAGCCTCTTTATTTATGGTTTTTACTCCACCACAGAACCTGAGAAGACAAGAGCCTCTTTGCAAGAGACACCATTTAGCCCTAAGCTGGACCCAGATGACTGTGTAACCCCTCAACATAAGGTACGTTTGCCAGAGCTGTAGTCACTACACAGCCTACAAAAGACTCACAGAAGCTGAGAAGATCCCTCTGCCCTCATGAGAAGTCACTGACCTGCCAACCTTCCCTATGGAATGGTTCTAGGCTTTTTTTTGTTTCTATTCTAAAGAAAGAAACTGACCATCAGTGCTTTTAACCTGATTATGACTTGCCTGATTTATGCCCCAAGTTTAAACAATTTTATTTGGCTTCAGCTGAACTTGTCTGGCATCAGGATGAGAAAAGCAGTTTTGAACAAAAGCAACAGCCACCTGTCAGTAGTTTACAAGCAAATCCATTGCCTTATCTAACTGAGCACCTTCTTTACTGTTAGCTCAAGAAAAGCACCTTAGAAAAAACTGCACTATAGCAGACAATGCTTCCAAGCATGCTTTCAATGATCTTGAGGACTTCACAAGACATATGTGATACAAGATCATCTGTAAGGTGTGGGCTGGGAAAGTAACAGACTCTTCTTTGGCAAGAACTGAGTTGATGCTACATTAACTCTGAGAAAAATAGAACTCTGCAGACAACAGACGATGTGGCTTTGCTCACCTTGCCACCTATAATTAATAGTTTGAAATACTGTTTTTGCCAACAACTGGTCACTCAAGAGAATAAACAAGTTGGAATTTAGTTTCAAGCGCAGGGTCGACAGATCAAGCATGACTTGGAAGGCTCATCAAGAACAAAGCAAAGTTAAGTGTAGGGAAGCTATTCAGTAGACTGAAAGCTGAAAAATAATTGGATTTAAATAACTTCAGGTTTGAAGATAAATGTCATGCCCTCAGCTAACTCAGAAACTAAAAAGCAGATTTACAAAATGAACCATCAATCCCAATTCTGAGAGCTAAGCAGCCATTTTCAACCCCAGACTACCATCTTCTGCTGAGAACTTAAACGTAAACTATGCTGAACACACTGCTCCTCACTACAGAATGACCATATGTAAGCTTAGAAGCAGCTCTTACAAAAGTTTTCTTCTTTAATAAAGTAATAACAATTTTATATTAAAAGGTACCTGCTGTAAAGATAAGAATAAAAGTAGCTTTCTTAACATTTGTGTTTGAAAAACACCACCATTCCAAACAAAGTAAAGAAATCGAGGTTAAAGTTTACTAGCACAGGTCTAGAAGTTTTTATAAGGAAATCAAGTTCTAGGATCAGGATGTGTTTCGTTTAATTTCTTCTGAACGTGCCCCTTTGCAGCAGATCTCATTGCTCAAGCCACTGATTTCAGATAACCAAAGCAGAAAATTCCAGGACCCAAAATCTAAGAACATAATTTTCAGCTAAAAAGTGTATTTCTTCCACACATAAATGAAAGAAAAAAATATATAAAATGCACCAAGTTTGGTTTACTATTTAGCATTCAACTAGATTCATCCATATGTCGTGGTGTTGAAAGGGGGAGTTCAAGTTTATTCAATTAACTAACTCTGCTTAAGGATTTACATATTGGAGAAAAATAAAAAACCCTGAGCCCTGTTTACCTGATGTCACCCCATTCTCCCTGCTTTCCTTCACAGCTCAGTAATCCAAACACCTTAAATCTGCAAGAAAAAGAAGGGAGAAAGGAGGGAGAATAACCAAAAGCCAGTCAACATCTGGATTTACAATAGATGAGCTCCTAACTACCCAGGTTCTACATGACATATTGGACTTTCCTACTTCATCTCAGCCAGTATTTCTCTGCAAGGTCTAATCTGTCCACAGAAATGAGTTACCTTTATTTTCCAGGCAAAGTAGAACACAGAAAGGTCAAGCAAACTGACTGACAACAGAGATCCAGACTCTGGAGGCTTCCCCATCCAATTACCCCACATCCAGTCCGTTACCCAGCACAGAGAGAGCAATCGCCTGCAGTTAGCCAGAACCATGGACCACGAGGTGGAAGATACAGATGAAATCCACAAGTTCTCCATCTTCCAAGATTACTCATATCAGCCCTGGCACCAGATCATCCATTCAAACTGAGGATTCCACGATCTGCCTCTCTCCAGATAACAAGCTCCTTCACCCGCACTGTTTGCACTGTTTCCTTTCAGCCCTCTCCCAGCTTCTTTTACAGAGCTGTTCCCCAACAAGTTTCACCCCAAAGCCTCAAAATAGCCATTACTGGGAGAAGACCCCAGTATTTTAAGTCTGTGGTTTCTACTTCCAGAATTAACGCACACAGACACAAAGACACACAATGACAAAGCACACTCTTGCCCATTAGCTGTGGCTGGAAAATACCAGTCTCTCTTGCCAAATACTTTCTGCTGTACTCCTGTTCACTCTTTTCCATGATTAAGATTTCTTTCCTTTAAGAACCTTTCTAATCTACTTTCTTGCATCTGAGTATCTCCCTGGGTCATTGCAGGGCATCATTTTAATTGCAAGTTCAACATCAATACTTAGCTCATATTTCTGCAGCTTAGTTTATCTCAGCTTCTTCCAAAGAGATTGATAATGCATTGCTGAGCAATGAGCTCACATGAAGATGTAATCCAGAGCTGAAGATTTCATTGAGATGCTTTCCTTAGAGCTCTCTTTCATTTTTGCCTCTTCAGAGCTATTTGCCCTCTGCTGAATGGCACAGAGGAAGCCAGCTCAGAGCACAGCCAAGCTCCAAATGGTTCTCCCTCATAACATATTTCTGTGTACAAAATTAAAAGCTTCCTTCTTCCTGCTTCCCTCAAGGCAAAGGAAAATAAGTCACTTCTGTGGAAATCCCTGTGAGGGTATAGTGGGCAAAGGCAACCTAAACACTAACTTGGGTTGCTGGGTACAGTCTGAAAGGGATAGAAAATTAAAGACTGAATGCCAAAGAAGACCATATGACTCCAGGATAAACTAAGTGGATTTCACAGAGACCAGGTGCTTGAGCATTAAAAAAAAAAAAACAAGCCAAAACAACAACAGAAAAACAGCTGCAGGCAAGCTGGAACCATTTATACCAAATACCTGTACAAAGATTCAGCAATGAAATTAAGAGAAAATCTCAAGAACTCTTAGCTGCTCTTGTCCCTCATATTGCTGGGCAACCCTTGAAAAGGGATGGTAGAACTTCTGTTTGAAACTGAGCGGACCAAAAAGCAGCGCTGAAGAACATTTCTTAAAGCTTTCATACAGGATGGCTTCCTCCTGCCTCTCCCCAGAACCAGATTAGTTTGCTTACAGTTCCTAGATGTACAACAGTCATTCATTTTATAAAGCTGGATTAGCGATCCTTGTTATTCATAAGGCTGAACCAGAGGATTCTCAAGATCCCGTCTGGTCTTAAAATACACCCAGCAGAGAACAATCTGCCATTGATTGAAAATATGAAAACTAATGGCTTACTAGGCTCCTCTTTCTCCTCCCCCCAAGTCCCAGTTTATATAATTCAGCAGACAAAATAGACTTCTAATTTTTTAAGCTCAGGACATTTCAAGCAAATGTCTCTACACTGCCATTTCAGATCATAAACTAAAATGGAATAAATACGTCCCTTTGCAATAGCAAGTGGAGAAAGAAGAGAGGAGGTGTCTGCTTGCAGCCAGCAAGCTCTGCCTTGAATGGAAAGAATCTGAGCAAGACATTTTCCACAGATGTTCATGGAAAAACATTTCAGCGTGCTGCCGCATTTCAAGCCTATTGTGGCAGGAAACCCTGAAGTTTCATGTGCGCAGTCCCCAGCTTATATATATATAAAAAGTTTACAGGCCTACTGCCTTTCAGATAGGTCACATTGCACAATGTGTGCACACACTAAAAACCCTTCATTGAAGCATCACAACTCGGAGATCTGGGATGGAGTCAGACTAGAAGGAAGGATTTCCAGCCCAAGCCTCCACACCCCTGCCAAAGAGGAATCAATAAAAACATCAGAGAAAGAAATTCCTCCCACCACTAAAACATTCATGTAAAACCCTTTAAGGACTTCCTTCTGCTGAAAATGCTACTTCCATATTGATCCGTTCTGCCCCTCATTCCCCCTCATGGTGCAAACTGAAAACATTGGCTAAGACCAAGCCCCCAAAGTAGAGGGTAGACAGGAATACCTTTTAATTTTGATGTTATACTGCATTATTATGTCTTCTCAACAGTCACACTTACAGTGCTATTCTACTACACTTTGGATCCCTTAAAGTCAGGAAAACTGTTAACAAGACAATCACACTGTAAGGGACAAATGCTTTCATAAACTGCTCACCACAAATCCCCACTGAACTCAGGATTTAACAGAGAGGCGCTTCTCACCATTTACTTACTCAAAAATGCATGGCCCTCTCTGCTTTCTCTGACCCTTTTCCTATTAACATCTTCCCTCCAGTTTTGGAGAACTTCTCTTTATCCCCAGAAAACCCTAGCAACCTCAGCAGTTCTGTCTTACACCATTCCCATTAGAAAAAAAATCTGGCACCAGGTTCTTCTGTTGGAGAACAAATCTGACAGTTGCCTGTACAATGAGATGCAAGACAAGGGTATGATATATGATCTGTACTTTTATAGCTGCTCCACAGCTGTGCCATTTACCTCTGGCTTCCTGACCTAGTCACAGTTTGGTCACAGCTTACATCAAAAAGAGCACACCTTAGCAAACAGTGATGTAAGATAACATACACACAAAACAAATTCTGTCTTGCACATCTAGTTAGAATTATTTATTTTTAATTCCTACTGGCCTGTATGAACCCAGAACAGATTAATAGGACACAACAGATAAGCAAGACTAAGGGAAAGAAAGCACAGCAGCCTTTACACATGTAACACCACTTTAGAGACAAGCAGAAAATGTGGGGAAAGAAGGGTATGTGATTAGGGAAGCATGTCTGCCAGCATCCACTCTAACTGTGCTCATCATGTGTCACCATCGTGCCCACTGATGAATGTTCAGCATGGATATCTGAGTAACTACTCAAGGACACAAAGTTCATCCATCAATTGTAGAAAGAAAGGTATTTCAAGCCAGATTTTGCTGCACGCCAAGATTATTTTGGGAAATAGCTCTCCAGTAAATTGTGCCTGGGTTCTCATTTCTGTCTTCACTCTCTTGTAAAGAAGAACGGCTGACTGGACTTCAGGACCATCCCTCCCCCTGCTCAGCTCTGCCACTGGAATTTACACATTCCCAGGGCAGCATTGCAGGCTGCTTCCCTTTCTTCATTCACTCCATGAACTGGAAATCCTATCTGGGCAAAGAGGGAGGGAGTAGAAACTGACAGCGAAAAGAAGTCAAGACTGCAGCACGCTCACTTCCCTCCCTTGCATAGCTCACAGGTTTCCCTCTGAACCATGGATATTAATAGCATCTTGCCAAACTTTCTGGATGAGATTTCAAAGTGACATAATGCAAATAACGTTGAGAGAGTCACTAACCACAACCTTTGTGGTGAAAAGCCTCCATGTAAGACCTTGGAGGGGAGGGGTTTGGAACAGATTTAATTCTTGCTGTTTTTTCTGCATCAACTCTTTGCAAGTGTCACTCTCCTGTCTTACTCAAGTTTTAAGAATAGTAAGGCTGAAGCTACAGTCCATTAAACCTTCTCAAAACGATAACAAATCTACAGCAATATTCAGCCATGACAGCGTCACTCCAAGAGACATTTGGAACACAGGCATATGGGTTCTTTAATGTTATTTACCATAACATTAAACAAGGGATGATCTGAAACTGAAATAGGCACTGAGCTGAGTCTCTGACTTCTCTCCAACCAGCTCAGGCAAGGCTGTAACATTCTTAGGGTTTCTATCAGGATGATGCACTTCAAAATGTCTCATAAAGTGAAGTCTTCATTGCACAGCTGCCCCTATGCTGAGCTACTGCACTCATCCCAGTGCATCTGCTATGAAAAAGTGTTTTTATAAATCACCCGGTGGAGAGCAGTTACCTTAGTTATTGAGGCAACCAGAAGTCAAGCTGCTCTAGCCTAGTCACAGCCACATCTTCACAAAACAGGCCCTATATTATATGCAGAATAACTCAGATGAAGAATGAAGAAAGTAAGGAGAGACTTTCACCCCAGTTCTGCTTATGAATTGGAACAAGGGAACACAGGTTCAAGATAAAGCAGCCGGCCAGAGAGCTCCAGAAAAGGATGTACTCTTGGGCTACACTGAGAGCTCTTCAAAAGCACTCAAGAAGTTACAAGTTTGGTTTAGCAAATCATGAAGCCTCTCCCTCACAGAGTGCCACACCATTAAAAAAAAAAAAAGCAACTGCAGCAGTTCCCAACTCCAAAGCGTGATAAAAGTCAGTGTTAACATGCATCTCTGATGATCCAAACCAATTCTGCCCCACTCTCTCTTGCTCCCAAAATATACCAGGACAGGCACACTTCTCTAGGAAAATCTCACCAGGCAGGGTATATTACAGGTGAAAGTGGGCAAGGATGTGGGGAACAGGATGCGCATATAGATACCGAAATTTATTCCAACTCATGGAGCTTTGCACAAGAGGCCTTTATAGTCTTCCATACAGTCTTCAATTGCTGAGCTTGCTGGAACACTGCCGTTGCCTTAAACTGACCATTTTCTGCAATTACATCAACAAGAAGGTGTGTAATACTATGCTAATCAAGTTTGTTTTGGAACAAAAACACAGTTCATATTAACGCTCTTCCAAAAAGATTGTTACATAACAGCAATCTAGTAATGAAGTTGGAAAATATGGCAGCAATTATTCCACACTGGAGCTCTGAGTCCACAGGATCATAAAACCTGCATGGTAAAGGAAAATCTGTAGATTATGACTGTAACTAATTTATCAAATGTCTTTCTGTAAACAACCTATAGCTCCAAAGACAAAAGTACCACCAAAGACGACAAAGCTCTCAGCCATCACACCATCTGGAGAGCCTTTTAATTTCTAGAACAGTTTATTTCCCAGAGACAGGAAAGCCAAAGGAAGAGCGTCACAGAACTTTCTCCCTTTTTGGATGAAACCCACGCTCATCAAATTCAATACCAACCTGATGTCTGGAAGTCTATCTGGATAGGGTTGGACAAGCCATTCACTGCTTCACGCCACATGCCACCACCACCCGGAGACCAGGCAGTCACCACACAGCGATACAGCCCAGCATCTGAAATCTGGGTCTGATACATCCTGTAGCGGAACTCGTTCTCCTGGACCTTCTCCAGAACCACGCCGTCCACACGAGTCTGGTCCGTCCAGTCTTCCAGCCGCACCACCGAGTCCTGATTCAAGGAAATTATGCGAGTGGTTCCATTAGGATTTGACTGATCTGTCAGCGGTTTCTCTGCTGTAATGAGGACAGAATAGCGTGGCGTCTTGATGTTTTTTGAAGACACTTTGCACGTCATCTCAAAGGTGTGGCCTGCCACAAAGAACGGCTTCAGTTTTACCGCCTCCACCGTCAGCGTGTAATCTGAAGAGGGAAGAAAATAAGCAGCAAGGGAAGGGTTAATAAATAGTGCAGTTATTTCTGTAGCACTTTTTAAACTGCAAGGTTACTAATAAAGTGCTTTTTTTTTTTTTTTTTTTTTTTTTTTGGAGAAAGAAATTTATCTAAATTTATCTAAATACACACGAACATCCCAGAATGCTACGCAACAGCAAACACACTAGTAACACAACAGCTTGGGTCAAGATGCAAGGATTCAAACAAACACCAAACACTGAACAAACAAAGCAATATGCAGGACAAAGCACGACAGAACCTCCAGGATATTTTAACACAGGAGCAGAGAGACTAGTTGGATGAGATGAGTCAGACGAGCCCCAGTTTTGCACTGGATCTGGAAAAGCCCCATCAGCTACAAGTTACAAGGGCACTGATGAAGCACACATGACTAGTGACAAAAGCTGCTACTGATTGAATCTGCAGCACTTAGTAAAGCTTCGTTATTTCTCTTGAAAAATTTACCTTAAGAGCAACCCAGAAACATTCAGCTGAACTTGCAAAATCGTGACAAAACTGCATGACAAGAAAGTTGGTGGTAACTCGAGAAACCACCAACCCCAGCACACTCATACACACACCTCTGTGTTGGAAGAGGTCAGTATACCTCTACCTCCACATGTCCTTTTCACTTGATTCTCATGAATTCATCTGACTATAAGCCTGTAAGATGCTTTGACATATCCCCAGCAGTTTGGCAACGAGAATGCCAGCAACACTTACTACTCCATTTCCTTCCCTTTCCTCCGCCTTCTCCAACTCTGCGGGCTCCTCAAATTCCAAGAATCCCTTAATTACAGGGTTTGGGAAAATTATACATCTAGGAGCATAGCCTCAAGGCAGAAAAAAATACAAGCTCTGAGCAACTGAGAAAACAAGGAGTGCCCAAAATCACAGCTAGATAAAAGGAAAGGGAGTTGCTACTTTCCTGGCATTGTGATGAAGAGACATCCTGCACACCCAAGTTCTTCCTTAGGAAAGAAGGGCTGGAGCAGAACACACAGCTTATGACAACATCCCATTGTAGCAGTACTGCAAGAATTGGGCCAGTCCAGCTTTCTGGACTTACTTTGCTACAGCATATTCTAACTTGCCTCCCTTACACATTAAACAGAAGACTACAGAGGTCACCTTTATGCAAGGTGTGACTTCTTAGGATAATGGAAATAAATGATAGTGAGATTGTAACACTTTGAGGAAAGTGAACTAAATTAAATGATATTTATACCCTCTCCACAACAGCAACAAGATACTTGTCAAGATTACATTTTTCAGTGTTTTGCCTTCAAGCAGCAGTTTTCACAATGAGTAAACACAGCCTACAAGATGAGAAACCCGCTATGACAACTTTAAATCAGTACTGTATAAAACAGATCGCAGTACAAAGCTATATAAAGCAGCAGTAGGAGCAGGGAAGGCTGAGCTGTATCTAGTGGTCTGGCTGAGCACTGAATTACTCAGTGCTCCACACCAAACTCCCCTTGCACTTCCACCTGCTAAGCAGGTGGGAATTGTAAGAGTTGCACATTTAAGCATTGAGGGTGCAATCACAATTGAAATTGCATGTACAGGCATTCTCTGTTCCCGTGTGTGAGAAATCATCATGTATCTGATTCCAGACTTCACATCCGTTTTTCTCTGTTTCCACAAGATTCTGATAGCACTTTCTTCATAAAGGCAGTAGCATTTAGGAGCACAACACAGATCAATGTGCCTCATATTTTAGGAATACAGTAGACAATCTCATTTTTGCCCCTAAAGCAAAAGCCCATTTTCACTGCCACATATGGCTGCTTTCTAGACTATGTAAGAAGGTTCTGGGCAAAAATCCTCCTGATACAAACATTCATTGTACTGTTGATCTTAACATCAGAGCTGAGTCCTGGATACATACACGCTTTGTCTCATATACATGTAACTTAAGACAAATACCTCCATGTGACGAGAACATTACAGATGTAGCTGAGAAGAGGTAGCCCTCCCGTTTGGGCTCCAAATGTGGTATTTCAACTACTCACAGAGTCAAGGGTCAGGAAGCAGTGCACAGGGGAACATGCCTTGTCCCCATCAAGGATGGGCCAGACTTTGTTCCCAGGTATTCTTTCTTGGCTTCCCACTTCAGAGCAACAGAAAACACTGCTTTTACTGATTACCTTTATTATGGAAGACAGAAGAGGTGGCAGCATGAAACAGCAGAAGAAATGCCATCTGTAGACTCAGTGGAAGAGAACACCAACAGTGGCAATGCAGCTGGAGAACAACGGTCGAATTCAAAGGGGTTAGGAATTAAGAAGTGAACAAAGAACTGGCAGAGATCCTTCTGGAAGACCTTGCAACAGATTTTCCTACCTTTATAAAAACCCATTCATCCTTAGGCTGGATGAATACTACAGCAGGTAGAGGCAGATTCTCTTATCTAAACACATACAAACCCCGAGCAACAACAGAGGAAAAAGACAAAAAAAAATAGCATCCACAGGTGCTAAAGTGCTTCTTTTTTTTTCAAGGAAGCAAAAGATAGGCCAGAGAAGCCATTTTCTTCCAAGAACTACAGCCCGAGATAGCTTCTCAAATCTTCTGAGAATTGCCAAGAAAGTAATTGTCCATGTCTTGACCACTACCATGCATACTTGCCCTTTAGCACACACACTGCATCCTCGGCAGGGTCCCACCTCTGTCTTGAAGAGTGAAAGCACGACAAAGCGTCCTTGCCCATCACACACAGGAGGCTGCATTCTGCAGAGTTTGTGTCAGAAAGCACCAGGAGAAGAGATCCTAAGTAAACCATCTTCAAAGCTTATAACCAGTTTGGGAGCTAATCCAAGACAGAGGGCTAGCAGCAGAAATCCTAGCCAAATGGTTCAGATCAAATTTGAGTGATAAACTGTACTTTGGAGCACGGCAGCACACGCTTCGCCTTCCATCACCAGCCGCTCCACGCAGATAATCCACACTAATTCTCTTGTTGAGCTCTGCAACAAAGTGTATGCTTGGCTTCCAGTGTGCTGCCTGGGTAATGACAGAAAACAGTTCTAACCTAATTGAAGCAAGCCAAACTGCTAGTGAAACCTTGCAGCTAAAGGGCAAGGAGACCACAGGAAACAACAATCACCTTCCCTGTCTTCCGCCGACTCCAGTCTGAAAAGAAGCACAACACCACAACTGGCAGTAATCTCAGAGACTAATGTCTTGTCAGCAGCATCAAGTAACACCATTTCAATATTCGTAAAGGCTTTTTCATCCCTCAGCACACTAACTAGATGGAAAGTACAGGGAACGCAACAGACATTAAGGTAATGACAGTTTTGCCTTTGTAGGAAGAGACGGCTGCACAACACCCCAAGGTACAATTGTAGCTCCAATAGCTCAGATACCAAGAGCTCTGAAAATACAGCCTGCACACTGCAGCCTCCACCATGGCCTGATAAATGTATAAGCCAGGCAACTGCTCTCCTCACTGCTGCACGCACACAGCTGTGCCACTTCTTTGCCTAACAGCCGAGCAGATCAGAGAGCAGCCAGGAGGTGTCCAGCCACTCCTGATTGGTGCTTGTACCCCTAGCTTAGTGCACTTGTTCGTTCCAAACAGGCACCTAACATGGCAGCATGGTGCCGTGGGTACGGGAATTCCTTTGCTCAAAAGAAATTGCGCGTCCGCACTGTGCAGTGCCTACTGCACACAAGCAATTGCAAAAAGTGAGTGGAAGAGATATCACCTGTTCTCTATTCAAAGGAATTTCTGAAAGAGGAAGATGTCCTTGCTCTGTACTAAACTTAATGGAGAGTGCCAAGTAAACATTTAAGACAAGTAACATTGTGTTAAATACAATTACTTTGTAAATTAAAGACAGAAGTATTAAGAAAACTCCAAATAATAGTATCTTTGGGATATGGAGTTTCAATTAAAAGATAATGTTCCTTGCAAAGGCTTTCATGCAGATCCAGAGCTGACAACACTGCTTTAAGAAAATTCTGCATTCCCTTGCAAACAGCAACTTCATTTTACACGTTGGCAGTACTTGCACTCAAACTGATAAAGAATTTTTTTTTTAAATTACTGAACCTCCATATTCAAAATAATCTACAAAACCAAACAAAAGTTTCCCTCTCTTCCTTTACAGGTACAGATTCCAATAAGTATATAAGCTAAAAACAATACTATAATTCACGTTTTCCATTTTTTTTGGTGAGATGAAAACGCTTTCCTCCTTCTTACCTTTGGTGAGGGACAGAGAGTAAAAGAAAAAGGCAAAGAAACAGAAATGAGACAGAGCGTGTCAAAAACAGTGGTGATGTATGATAGTGGTTGGCTGCATTTGCAAAGCTGAATAAGCAGAAAGACACATGAGCATTATTGGTCCCAACAGAATAGAATAGAAAAAGAGGATAAAAAGCCTCAAGTGCAAACAGGCAAGCATACAATTTAATACAAAACGAGGAAAAGAGACTTTGATATCTTCATTTGACATTTACATCTCAAGAAAAGACCTCCTTATCCTGAACACCCCTCATTACTGACCGTCTCACAGCTGCAACAAAATTATTTTGTCTTTCTCAAAAACTCGAGAATGTCTTTTCCAAATTGGGATCACTCTAAAGTCTCCTCCCTCTATTCTCCCTTCCCCCAGCACTGCTCCGAAGTTAATACAGACAATGCAAATAATGAAATAGTTGGAAGAAAAGCTTCTACATAGGCACTAGCTATCCAAGGAAGAGGCAAATTTTGCTTCTCTCCTTAGGCAAACACATGGGAGCCTGTCTGCTTGCTTTTATAAGCATTGGGAGCAGTTAGGGACTCAAATCACCAGAGATACTTATCAAAACAACAGTCAGAGAGCAGAGGCAGCAGCAGATTAACTCCTTCATAGCTTCATAGTTACTGGCTACAGCACAAGGCTAGCAGTCCAGCCTCGAGCTCACAGGATCAGGCTAATGCAGGGAATGCAAAAAAAGGCATTTGCAGTCGGACTGCTGAAAAGTGGGAGTATGGAAGGGAAGCAGGGGAAAGCAAATCTAAATATTTCCCCCTCTACATATGTAGAACATGTTTTCTCAGGAGGAAAAGGGAGTCTGTATAGGATTTTGCTTTCACATCATAAATCCCCCAACTCCAAGTTTTGCTAACAAATGTACTTTTCAGCTTGGGGACTATAACATTTGCATTTGTGATGCAAAATTAGCAGAGATTTTGGAACAAAACCAGGAACAAGGGAACGTTCACACCTGTCATGGTTTGTTTTCCCACAGGAATGTCAACACAGGCTGAGACTTTTCAACTCCAGCTGGTTTCTCTAGCTGCTCCGAAGGCAACGATCCATTATGCGTGCATGCACATGCACACACGCAGACACAGTGTTATGGCATATTTGAACTAATTGTGACCAGCACTCAGCATCTACGAGAGATCTCATTCCTGCTAGAGAATTCTATCAGGGCAAATTCAGCTTAGCTAAGCACCGAGATTTTGCCAAAGATGCTACATCGTAAGCTATCCTATTTCTTCCTTCCCTATCTAACAGACTCCTCTCGTATGACTTCATGCTTAAGCCAAAAGGCTAAATGCCCTCACTTTAAACTAGCATTAAGTGATTCAGGTACCTTCATTTAGCTCCTAAGAAATGCTCCCAAAGACAGTTTAAATACTGATCTGAGTTAGTTCATTCCTGCCTAAAAAGGGCCAAGATCCAAACAAAGCACTTATTTTTTTAATTATTATTTTATTTTTATGCCCTTGTACTACTACAACCAAGCTTCTTCAAAACTGCTGCCTAAACATGTGCTTGTAAATATAAGGTGGAAGAGAGAGAAAACAAACTCCCACAATCAAATCGACAACCAAAGACGACAAGGTGAGTGACATTCCTCTTTTTAACCCACATCACTCTGTTGCTAGCAATGAGATGCATCCTAGTGAGACTGAAACACTGAATCATGAAAGTGAGCAGTGACCCCAGCATCACTGCCAGATACTACCTGCCACAATGACAGCCTAGTTCCTGCAAGTCTCTGTGCAGTTTGATATATCTGTTTTGTGCTTCCTCTTCAAACTGTTGCATGAAACCGGTTTGTGCTGCTAAGTGTTTACCACCAAAAACAGAAGCCTTTACACAAGCCAATAGGATTTTTTCTTCTCACAACAAAGAGCTATATTCCTAAAGCCCATTGGCAGGCCTTCTGGTTGATGGACTTACTCAAGAGAAAAACACCTTAGCTGCCCAGGTCTTCCAGTGAATAGGTGCAAGGTTCCTACCTTGTGTAGCCCAAAAAATGGGAACAGAAGCAGAAGTCACATCTTTGCTCTTTATCCAGCTGTTGTTGCGGTGCCGACTCCATGCAGAGATGACACAGAAATAATCCCCTCTGTCATTTTCTGAAGTCCACTGGATCCGTAAACTGAAGGTGTCAAGAGCCTTTTTGGAGAAGATTATTTCCCCATTTTGAGTCCTCTC
This sequence comes from Tragopan temminckii, assembly GCA_028571105.1. Classification (NCBI taxonomy): domain Eukaryota; kingdom Metazoa; phylum Chordata; class Aves; order Galliformes; family Phasianidae; genus Tragopan; species Tragopan temminckii. Next base: position 77,037,665 of record JAOWBP010000001.1, on the reverse strand, counting down.
TCTGCTCCTGTCCCCAAGCAGCAGAGTCCAGTCTGCATCCATTGTGGCCAGGAGTTCCTCTGCCACCACATCGTCACCGAGCAAGTGCTGCCTGTAGTACCAGGAAACTGAGAAGCGGATGTCTGCCTCGGTGTCCTGTACATTTGTGATCCTGCACTCCAGCTCTGTGGGGTCATCGGAAAACTTGGGTGTTTTGGAAGCATTCAGAAACACCTCATAATCTGGCTCTGTAGGAGAAAAAAAAAATAGAAGTGAGAAGCTGCAAGCAGAAGGGAGAAAGCAGCAGAGCTTAATACTGAGTAAAATACTGCTAACATCCAGTCTGTGACAGCACCTGAGATAAAGGCCAAGTGCCAAAACTTGTACTTTTCTTACAAGGCCTGGGAATTGGGAATGTGGGCTCCAGCTCTCAGATACGTACTGGTCTGAAGTAAGCCTCTCTGGGCCTGCATTTCCAAACAGGATCTCTTGCCTTCTATGTTTAGTCAGACCATTTTAGAAAAATCAGGACAAAGTGATCTTACTGAGTTAAATCATGCCCCATTCTTCAGGCCCTGAGAAGCCACAGTCTGGATTCAGTTTCAGACCTCCAGTCACCTCTGTCTAAAGCTGCAAGGCTGGAAACTCTTAAGCTTGAAAAGGTGCACCTGAAATGCATGGGTTAAAAAGAAAAAAAAAAGGGGCTGTTGTATTTAAATCCAAAATTGTTGGCTGTCCAGGAGGAGATAAGGCAGCCACATGACCGTTTTCTTTCGGTCAGTGCAGATAGTGAAGAAAAAAGATTATGGCAAAGACCTCTCTCCACAAAAGAAATGCACGTTTATTTACTAGTATTAGAATATTTGTCTCTCTTGCTGTCTACTATTATTCAGAAAAAAGACCAGCCTTCCAACTGCTCAGCCAATACCGATCACATGGATTTGATAATATAAGTGCATTCAGTGTTCTGTATTTATTTCTTGCTTTATGCTGTACTTGGCATTTTGCCCTCCCAGAAACAATTAACTGAAGCTATAATTGGGACAGAGAAGGCAATCCAAGGCTGAAACTTAGACTTAGCTCACCAACAAGCCAGGATAATAAAACATCTTAATAGAGCTGCTGCACTAATGTGTGTGCACATGCACTTCTGGACTTCAGATGCAAACAACAGAAACAATTCTACTCAAGCAACCTGGTGCTGCTATGCCTGTTTGAAGAAAGGACCTCCACCCATTAAGTGCTATGCACGCAGGCATGTTGTGTCCTTGCATCTAGCAAGAACAAGGGCATCCATACAGACTGGACACTGGAGCATATAAATCACTGACTTTCTGCAGCACTGAGTAACACAAAAGCTTGGAAGTACCATTTACCTGAGTCCGTAGTACTTACAATTGGTAGCAGTACAGTACAGCTATATCAGCATATACTCTGCCATTCTGTGAAGCTCTTATGACTATGCACCTCTGACCATTAGCCTACTTAGAATGTATTAGGATGCCTGCTGAAAGTTATCGTAAACTAGTTCATTATTCACTATATAGTGAACCTCAGCACAGATTTGTGCAGATTCTCAGTATAAGTAATACAAAGGAAAAACTTACACAATTTCTCTGCTGCAACCAAGTCATAGATCATTAACAGTGGTCAAACTCCATTTCTGGTATAAGTAAATGCCTACAGATCCTACTGCTACATTGCCCTTCCTTTTTCACTCACAAAAGACTATACTTCTC
>JAOWBP010000001.1:77023679-77035847 GCA_028571105.1 Tragopan temminckii | reverse complement strand
TCCCTCAGTCTGTCTTCATAGGGGAGGTGCTCCAGCCCTCTGATCATCTTTGTGGCCCTCCTCTGGACCCTCTCCAACAGCCACATGTCTTCCTTGTACTGGGAGCTCCAGACCTGGACGCAGTACTCCAGATGGGGCCTCAGAAGAGCAGAGTAGAGAGGGACAATCACCTCCCTGTCCCTGCTGGCCACCCCTCTTCTGATGGACCACAAAGTACTCCATAAACCACAGGCATGTGCTATGCTGAGGCTGCCACCCATCATACTTACCAGCACAGCCTGAGGATGCATCAGTCTGTTGTTGCCCTCTTCACGTATGCCTTTCTGAGCACTGACTATTAGTCACCGGCAGTACAGTGCAGCTAGCACAAGATACTGGGTTAGTGGGTCCCAATATGCCCATTTGCATGTTCTTTTAAGTGGGGCTGTAATAAACGGCAAGCAACTCTGAGAAGCCTAGTTATTAATAATTGCCTACACCCATCTGCTCCCTTCTGCGGTGCTCTGCTGCTTGGCTGAACAGGCAGAAGAGGGCTGAGCTTGCCTCAAGCTCCAACAGCAGGCTGCAGCCGTGGGTCACTGCACCCAGGGCCCCTGTGCCAGACTGCCTGCTGGCGCCAGCCTTCACTGCAGCACTGTGGGGCTCTCCCAGCATGGAAACTGCAATGGCTGGCGAGGGACTGCTAGGGAGCTGGCGATAGCTGGTAGTGCTTTAATATTACTGTTGTTTATTCTTATTTGCATTGCCACTGTGCTCTGCAGACTCTGTTTAAATTAGGATGCTGTGGTCTCAGGCCCAGGAATATTCAACTGGAGAAGTGCGGCCGGGTACAAGGTGTATGCTTAGCCTCTCTCAGAAGGGTGCTGCTGTGCATACAAAGGAGTCTCTAGCCCATGAGTCTCATTCTCTCCTGCTGCTTCTGCATTCCACCTTCCGAATGTGGCACCTCCTTGGATTTACCAGCCTTCAGAAAGAATTTGTGGCTGAGCAGGAATGCTTTTGTTTCTAATCAACGGAGGGTCCTGGCAATCCTTCAGAACTCCTAGGATCAAAAAGCAGTCCAGAAACCTAGGAGACACCATGTGAAATCTGCCAGGACCTGCAGCTCCAAAGAAGGGTTGCTGCAGAGGGGCAGTGGACAGAGTGTTGGGTTGCTGCTCCTCTGCAGGTCAGCCCATGGGCTATTGTCAGCCCTCCTAGCTCTCAGCATGGCCGCTAGGAAGCAGAACAGCCTGCAGAAAGCACAGTTTGCTTGGCTGCTGCTGGGAAGTTGTTCAGACAAAACCCAAGCCAGGAGGTCTGTAATTGTTCTCATTTCCATAAAGCAAACATGGCAAAACCCAGAGTTCCTAAGGCATAATGTGGCAGATATCTAATGGCATTTAGTAGTGCCAGGCAACAGCTTAAGAAATGCAGTAATGATTGCCCTGTTACATCAGAACCACTTTTTGCTATTTATTCAGCCCCACTAGTGTTTCAGAGCAAATGGAAACCGGTCACTGTCCCAAGGAATTCAGTCTCTTCCAATCAGCCATGGCCATAAAAATTCAAGGTGTGGGATGTGGAGATGAGTTGAAACTGCAATTGAAGGGGTGAGGGGATCTGGTCTAACTTTAATGTCATTGCATACATTAAATTTGACCAGGGCATCAGGCTAAACACTACTGTGCTTCGAATATTAACAAGAGAGTCTCTCTGCTGGCCAGTTCTTATTCAGGTTGTCATTACTTCACCTGTACACCACTACAGCCTTTGTTTAGTCAGCAGCACCACCACTCCTCATGGTGGACCAGACCTCAGCTGGGCATAGAGCAGAGGAAAGGAGCCTGTAGCCTGTAGCTCTGTGGGACAGCTGTGGAGTGCATGGGACAATGTCTGCCTCTCCCCCAGTACTGGGCCTGGCCAACCCTTATGGGGCACTAAAAATCTACAGAAGTCATAGCTATGGGAGATACAGGGCTGAACCAGGTGAAGGCTTTCCAGACTGGTTCCAGGCCGCAGTCAGGCCAACATCCAGCAGGTCCCCCCGTGCAGAGCAAAGTGATCAGGGTTCAGGTGGTGGGGTCAGGCACCTTGTTACAAGTCCTGTGATCTCCATTCACTGGCTCTGAGAGCAGCTAATTTCCTCCATGGACGGTGTTCTCAGACTCTTTCCTTTCTTCTTCCACCTGTAGCTCTGCCCTCCACCTATCGGCTACACCCCAACACATGACACCCAGCACGATGCCCTTGGATAAAGAATCTTTATAATGCTTAGTGCTGATGTCTTGCCAAGAAAAAGCTAAGACCCATTCTGCATTCTAAGACTCATTCTACAGTAAACTTATTAGCAATAGGACCTCCTTGGCAACATGGGTGGAAGAGGGTAGCTTGTTGGTATGTGGGGAGGGACGGGTTTCCACTGCTTGATGGGCTGGCAAATCTCAGCGGAGCGCGTGCCTCCAGCATTCAGCAAGCCTGGCTCAGCAAGGAATAAGTGAATCTTGCTGTATTTAAAGAGACGGTCTCATGGGTTCCCCTTTAATCTCATCTCTGTTTGCAATTCCCCCTTCTGAGCCTATGAGCAACATTTCTTTCCCCTTCAAGTGCTACTCTGCTCTGTTCAATTTTCTCTTCATCCCTCCCTGCCCTCTCCTTCCCTCTGCTGTCCCCATCCCCATGTTTCTTTAATGGAGCTTGAAATTATAATACAGTGATTCAGCTCCCTTTCATGTCTGCCAAGAGTCAGCGGCGCAGCCCTGCAAATAGGGCTCGCCGGTTCTCAGCCTGCTTTGCAGCACTCTCTCAGCTCACTGCTGTGGTGAGGCTGGGGGCATTCCTCCTGGCACAGGATACAATGATGGCAGCTTCCCAGCACTGCTGGAGTTGGGCTGAATGTCCTTGCCTTGGCCACAGGGCACAGCGCACTGAGTTCTGATGGTGTTGTTCTCTACTGTGCGAACACATGTGGATTTGCTGGGGGGTGTCGGAGCTGAAGAGCTTGGGATGTGCTATGGGATGTGCCTGCTGGGATCCCAGCGCTCCCTCCGCTTTGAAGCTCAAACACTGGCTGTGCTGGGGCTCTGCCAAGGTCGATGCCTACACCTCCCTTCCAGAAAGCCCCCTGTGCCCCACCAGGGGCAGGCTTGTAGCTCAGAGGTGTGCCTCCTGCACACATACCCTTCTGGAGGTTACGCACAGGTTACAACCCATCTTTCTTTCTTCATGGCACAGAAGCAGAGCTGCCAAATTGTGAGGAAGTGTCTTTCTTGTCCTCCTGATGCCTGTGGCTGCCCTCTGACACTTCCCACTCTTCACCCTGACCTGGTCCTCATTCTTTTTGGCTTTCATGCCACAAGGCTCGAAGCCCTGTATTTCCTATTCTCACTTCTTCCTGCTGTACAGACCTTTCATATCTCTTCCTCTGCTCCATGTACACAGCCATCCCCAGCTCGCCTGCATACCCAGCTCACCACTGTCCCTCCCCATGAGCATGGCATGCAATATGGAACAAATATCTGCCAAGCACCCCCTCCACCACAGTCTCAAACTTACTCTGTTCTTTTTTTTCTCTTTCTTTCCAATCAATGTCTCTCCTCCTTAATGGAGAATTTCCAGTGCCAACAACACTTTGCTGCCTCTCTTCACCTGCCTCTTGGTTTTCCAGCCTTAGAGGCAGTGTTGACACTCTCCTGGAAGAAAGCGCACTGTCCAGCCCATCAGAAATCCCTGCTTGCCTCTTCCCTTCTGAATGAGCACATTACTGTCATGGCTTCATTTTGCCACCTCCAGTGGCATTGCGCTTTACTCATGTTGGATTCCCTCATGGCATGCTAACTGTGCTCCTCTGCAGTCCAGCACCTCTGTCCCATCTCAGTATGGTGTCAGTGGCTGAGTAGGAAATGTTACCCAGCTGCCATCTACATGGCTGGGATCACACCAGTAGCAATGAGCGTGTCTCTGGGCACCATGCTTTTACCTATGGATAAGAGTATGTGAATGGGCACGTATGGGAGCAGCTGGGACATGTCTCCTAGCCTTTTGGGTTAATTGATTTAGGAAGTAGTTAGAGTTTTCCTCCATTAGTGAGGCAAGCAGTCCTCCCGAGAACTCACCCAGGGACATTTTCCAGTAACTGTTCAGATCACTCATGCATCATTTATTGTTGAAGATACTGCATCAATAAGGAGAGGTTGTGTAATAAACAGAAATTACGTGAAGGGAAGGCAAAATAAAATCCCTAATTCAATTCATAAAAGTGAAATGCTATCCATAAAAGGCAGACAGCTGGATCTGTATGTAAAACTGGCCATTTTTAAGAAGCATCAGCAATCCATCCCATCTATCATTCCTTAAAATTCCTATATGACAGTAGCTCAGCCAAGGCAAGGGTTTGCTGTCAGTAACATACAGGAACATAAGCAGTATCACTTTGGATGTACTTCGAGCCCGGTAGCATCCCTTGACATCTCCCGTGTGCCAGAAGGTGCTGGAGCTGTACCAGATAGGTGCACATACCAGCAAAAGCAGAGAGAACAAGAGCTAGTTGTGCCCCAGTATGGGGAGAAGACATTACTGCCTGAGGATGACCATGTAGAATATATTTACAGCACCTATGATTCTGCCATTCTATACCCAGCTCCAGGCTCTTGTTCCTTCCTTCAGACTCATTCAGAACTCTTCTTTAGAGGAGAGACACAGAAGAAAGCAGGAGGGGAGAAACATGCGTGTCTTGCGTTTACTGGTCCCTCTGGAGCTGTAATCCTAAGGCCTAGCAGTTCAAAGTCTCGCTTTGGATGATTTTAATTGCAGGTAGAGTTGTTTAATGGAGAGTGTCAAATGGCTGCTGGGCACAGAGGTCACGTTTGCATGAGGTAGGTGCACTGCTTTGGCTTAATTTCCTCGTTGCAATGTGCAAATTGCTGCACATGAAGTGTCAGGTTCAGCAATCCTGGTGTAATCTGGAGGTGAGCCACCATGGGGAAAAGGGAGCCCTTTCCCCTCCCAAAGCCTGCACAGCCAGGGACTGGAGAGCCTCTTTTGCTTCTTTCTCATGCAGCTCATCTCACCTGCAGAACAGAAGGAAACTCCCTTGCCACTTATTTCTTACCCCGCTTCCTTGCAGCTGCTAAGAAGACAGCTCCGCTCCTGTAGGCCATCAGGACACCTGTCAGGAAGGAATTAATTATGATGACAGTAATTGTCAGCACCATATGGTGGTCAGACTTGCTCTGGAAGAGACAACACCTCTGCTTTCTCACCTGTCTTTTGCCCCAGAAGGAGCTTCACTTCTGGATATTCGTGACAGGATGACAATGCACAGAGCCTGTCTTGCACTCAACTTCAGGCTGCTGCTTTTGGGCCCACTGGGTGCTCAGATTTCTCAGAACCCTGTTCAGGAGGAGAGCAAGATCCCAGGAGGCTGATGCCCTGTTCCCCCTTACTGTCCTCACCCGGAAGGAGTTTGCCTTAGCCAGGCTAGCTGCAGCTGATCCCCCTTATTCTTGTAGGGCAGGAGTTAGGGAAGAGATGCTCCCTGCTTGCCCTCTCTCTGCGCTTCTGATTGCACAGCCCTCTATCAAAAGTCATTCATTGAATTCCCAGCTGAGGAACACGGTGCTCTGCAGGCAGGCTGCATTGATTTCTGCCAGTGGGGTCCTGGCCCTCTGTCCTTCCCGAATGCATTGGATGACCTCTGAAGGCTTGGTGAGCTTTGTGAAAACACTCAGTATAGTGAAGGTCAGTGTGTGTCTCAGGCATTTTCTATTCCTGCGGCACATACACCGCTGCAGTGTTCAGCTCACAGAAATGCTTTTCAGGAAAAAAATGGCAAGACAAAGCAGGCGTGAGCCCACTGACTAACAGCTTGTAGCAAAGAAATTTGTTTTGTGGCATTTGAGGGATGCTTTGAACAAGATGATCTGGGCAGCTCAGGCTTAATACAGCTTTACATCATTAACAGTCAACAGTGGAGTAGGGTGTCCTTACTGCTGGTCACATAGCCTGCGATGGCCGAGGAGAAAATAATCAAGTGAAGATTTAAGGGAGATGACAGTGTCTGCTCCTTTTCCTAAAGATTGTAGATTCGTTTGGCAGTGCTCATAACCTGTTTATTCATTCATTCTCACAAGAGAAAGGATGATCTTTTTCTGCCACCAACCTGGTTACAGAGAGCCATCTTGCATCCCTCACCTCCACTCAGGTGCCTGTGGGCACACACAGCATTGGGCACATGACAGGAGGGGGCTCTCAGCTTCCCCTGAAGCACTGCTGCTAACACAACCCTGCACCCAGGTGATGTGGTAGGGCCCAGGGGCACCATGGTATGAATGCGAGCTGCTGCATTAGCCAGGTTGCAGCTTGCCTTTGTTCTCCTGGGTGAAATCTCGAGGCCAGATTCTATCCTCATCATTCCCCTTACCTGCAGCAGAGAAAATCAAGCCTCCAGGGCTACCAGCTTGTGTGAGATAAAACGGGTCACTTGCCCTGCTCCTGGCTGCTCTGCCATGTGGCTACCTGTACAGCTGGAGGGCAGGTATCCCTGGGTACCAGACTGGAGTTAATTTACAGTGCTGGCAACAGATAGAGGGTCCCTAACCTGAAACCTGACACATTTTTTGATTAAAGCAGCCTCTGAGCACGACAGGTTTGTGTGCCAGTGATGACAGCCATGCATTCCAACGACAGCCAGCCCTCTTCTTGCAGCAGCTCTTAATGAGAATATGAAAAGGCAACTCAAAGAGCTCAAAGCCTGCTGATGAGTAGTGCTGTTTTCTTGCCTGACCTCCCCAGACCATGGTGGGACCTGAGAAGTAGCTAAGTCTCTATGGTGAGTATTTGGGATGGTTCAGCACTGTCCTTCAGCTCTCCTGGAAGCCCAGTGCCCAGAGTCCCTTGGCTTGGGCTTACCCAAGCAGAGACATTTAGGCATGGGAACAGCAGTTCTTGCTCAGACCTGGCAGTGGAGCCAGCTGGTTCAAATCTCTTGGCCCTTAAGCCCAAATTCAAGTGCAGTCTCACATGCCCTGTGGACCTCAGTCAGAAGGAGTAAGCAGAACCAGGACTTCTGCAGGTAAACTGAAATAAGTTTAAATTCAAAAGCATGGCGCCAATCCAAAGTATCTTGCAGGTGAGACAGCCAGCAGCAAGACACTGGTCTGTGCGATGGCTGTTTGCTCTCCAGGTCTCCCTGAAATGTGATGAAGTAACACCACTGGACTACAACGTGCTGTTACGCCATTCACATGCAACACATCTCTTGCCTCTGTGAGAGGATTTGAACTGAGGCACCTTACCCCCTCACCAGTATAAGTGCTTGGTGAAACCAAAGAGCTACTATGACCTCTTTCAGCTTTTATCCCTTGAACACCTTCACTCCAGATTGTGAAGGGATTTTTCAAGAAACTTTAAGATCCCAGCCAGCCCAGTGACAGATAGCTGCCTGGCGCTGTGACCATGTTGTTTCACACCACCCTCTGTGATGGAGCAGTAGATCTTGTGCTGAGCAAATGTCCCAGTGCTGCCAGCAGCCTCTTTCCCTCACCGCAGCCCCTCCAGTGCTGATGTCAGGGTGTCAGCTGCCTCAACGCTCCGATCCCTTCTTGCTGAGACTCGCATGTACCAGCACGGCAGCAGTGATGCACAGGCAGGAAGACAGAGAAAGGCATTCGGAGAGCTGGAGCGGCACCAAGGGAGCGAGGAATAGCGAGCGAGGAGAGTTCTTCAAAGAGGAACATCAAAGCGTCAGAGACGGGGAGAGAGCTGGGAATGACAGATCTGGTTTAAAAAGCTATCTGTCTCCCAGCTCCTGCTATGTAAATTACTACTGCTCGCTGGCTGCCGCTGCTGCGAAGCTAATTGCTGATATTTTTTGGAAGCCTCTCCACCAGGCCAAGGTGCCAGGCCCTTCTGCCCACCTCCCGCAGTGGCAGAGATGTCCCAAGGTGTGAGAGCTGTGCTGGGCAGTGTGCTCCTCCTTAGGATGGGGCAACCACACCGGTAAGAGTGCAGGCGGAGATCTGCTCTGGCACAACTCAGCCTCTTTGGTTGTCCCTACTCCATCTGTCCTCCCCAGCCTCTCCACAGGCTCCTCGCCATGCAGTTATCCTCAGTCCTCCCATCCCATCTGCCCACCTTATTTCATCCTCTCCTTCCTGGTCTCTGCCGTGCCACTCCTTCCCTTTTCCTCTCTTCATCATCTTCTTCTCTGGGCTCCCTTTTCCACCTGCTGGCCAGAGCTGAAATAATAGAATCACAGAATGGTTTGCATTGGAAGGGATCTTTAAAGCCCAACTAGTTCCATCTGCTGCTGCCAAGGGCCCCATCCAGCCTGGCCTTGAATGCCTCCAAGGATGGGGGATGCCTCCAATGACAAGGGAAAACAGTTAAAGAACACAGCACCCAGCCCAGGACCAGGGAGGTGGTCCTATCTTCCAGACCCAGAACTGCTTTCTTTCAATAGAGAACTGGACATTTTGCTAATGCCACTGCTCTCGCTGAGCCAAACCAGCATTATTCACCACAGATCTCCCCTTTTCCTCTCAAAAAGGCTGAACTCAGTGAGTCCCTCCTTTCACTCCATCCACCCTCCTCTTAGCTCTGTTTCCTTTACAAAAAACTGGATACCTTCTTCTGTCCTCACAATGTGACATGTTCCAATGGTCCCATTACCCCCTTCTACATTCAAGTGCCCCCAAGCTCATCACAAGCCCTCCTGATCCTTTCTCTCCATTTCCCCTTCTCTATTTCCCATGCAGGGGAGAGATAAACAAATACGAGTTAGAGGAATAAAGCACATGTGTTTCTGGGGAGGGCTAGAGGATGTGGGGAACACAAGGTTGCTTGCCTGTGGGAGCCTTCACCCAGGGATATGGCTCACCTCAGTCCCCATGGAAAGCAAGGGTGCCTGTGCACCCCGTCCTCCAAGGGTTAAGAAACAACACATTTTCTTTACTAGCCTCATCTAACTCAGTGGAGAAAACGAGGTCCTGAAATTCACCTTATGGGCTGGAAACGAGCATGAGAAATTGCAGCCCAAAGGGTCAATTTTCCAGAAATATCTAAGTACCCAGAAACGGGGGCTCGAAATGAAAGTGTCTCTTGAGCCATCTCTTTCCTTCACTGCTCTGGTGTGATAATAAGGTGCTTTTTATGTAAGTGACCTATTTTCCAGGGAAGCCAGTTTTCTGAGCGGGGAATTGGAAAATGACTGGTGCAGCGGTTTCTGACTTTAATATGTTTTCATTCTCCGTGAGCAACAAGCAGCCACTATACCCAGAGGACTGAGGAACTGTCTGCTCTCATCAGAGATGCTCCCTGGTGCCCAGCCCCACCAGGACATCGAAGGAGAGCCTATGTTGCGTGCTGGGCACCCGTGGCTGGGAAGACAGCACCTACTGGTTCATGTGTTGGTGTGCTTCAGATGTAGTGTCACCCCAGAGCATGGCTTTAAGGGGTTGCATTCTCAGCACCATTCAGCCCCAGGGTCCAGCAACCCAGTGGAAAAGCAACAGGAGCCCAAGTCTTCATTCCATCCAGCAGCGAAACAGTCACACGACAACACTGCATGGCAGAGTTCCCTCCAGATAGGGGAGAAGTGGGTGTCTGTCCCAGAGGAGCTCCCTCAGCATTCAGCACGCAGTGGCACAGTGCTTACCCCTTACTCGCGTACGAAGGGATCTCCCTGCGCTAAAAACTCACATTTTTAAAAATTAAAAGCCCTGGTTGTGGCAAGAGAGATGCGTTCACCGGGGACCAGTTTCAGCTCACCAAGCTGCTGTGAATCAGTAGACCCCTTTGCCCCAAGGCATCAAGAGAGATTAAAAACCATTAGTACACTAGAAAGACAACAGCAGTTTAATCAAAACATCTTGGGAGCAGCTTATGAATACTGTTAGCAGGCAATATTTTCTAGTGTACTTGTCTCTCATTAAGAAGAGCCTCTCTTAAGCAGCTTCCTCTCGAGTTTTTGCCTTCTCAGCCCTGCATCTGGCCTGGCTCACCCCTCCGCTCCTCCCGACCCAGCTCAGCTCCGCATTCCTGAGTGCTAGCCAGGAGCTGATTGCAGCCCCTTTGGTTTATTGCTCTCCCTTCCCTGGTATTTGCAGTTCTAAACAAGCTGAATATTTATTACCAGCCCCTCATTTTACACCCTTCTCCCTTTTGCCGGGGTCCCAGAGACAGCCCTGCTCCCCTTCCACTCCTCACCCTCTAGAGCAAATGAAACAGCACTCAGGGTGAAGCTGCTGAAAATGGAGCAGCACGCTTCCTCTGTCATCATTTTTCTGACAAAATTGCCACTATTTTCACACCACTAGGCTAATATACACCATCTAACATTCGTCAAATCTTTTTTTTTTAAATAACCCAATCGCAGAGAAGCTTCCATCCGTTCCCCAAGATGCTGTTTTACAGCCCAGATCTCACCGTGAGGAAATTCTCCTGTTCTTCAGCCTGCATTTTATTGCACTTTATTTCATTGCTCTGTTAGCCCATTCGCCTGACCTGCCGCATGCTGTCCAAGGGCTGCACGCTTACAGTGCCTTGACATGCCACCATCTGACTCCGGTGAAATATAGGGCTGAAATTTAATCTACACACCTATAGCCTACAGCTATTAAGGCAGGGCTGTCGATTTATAACAACACACTTCTTCTCCTTGTTTCTGGCCCAAGGACTCGTGGCTGCAGCGCTGTGCTGTGACCTGCACTGCCCGCTGCCAGTGGTGACAGTGATGGGACAGCCTGGAGTCCTTTCTTTGGTGGACACCAGGCACAGAGGAATTTTGGGTGAGGCTGCCCCAAATGAGGACAGTGCAGTGGTCAATGGCTGCATGTCCATGGTGACAAGTGGTGTCCCTCTTGGGACAGGTGCTCTTCAGCTTCTTTATCAGTGACATAGACAGTGGGATCAAGTGCACTCTCAACAAGTTTGCTGATGACCAAGCTGAGTTGTGCAGTTGACACTGTAGAAGGAAGGGATGTCAACCAGAGAGACCTTGACAGGCTTGCAAATTGGGCCCATATGAACATAATGATGTTCAACAAGCCCAAGAGAAAGGCGTTACGCCTGGGCTAGGGCAATCTCAGATAATGTTCAGACTGGGAGAAGAACTCATTGAGAGCAGCCCTGCTGAGAAGGACTTGAGGGTCCTGATAGCCAAAAAGCTGACATGAGCGAGCTGTGTGTGCTTGCAGCCCAGAAGGCCAACTGTATCCTGGGCTGCACCAAAAGAGGGGTGGCCATCAGGGAGAGGGAAGGGATTGTCCTCCCCTGCTCTGCCCTTGTGAGGCCCCATCTGGAGTTCTGTGTCCAGGTATGGGGTCCCCAGCATAAGAAAGAGATAGAGCTATGGGAGTGAGTTGAGAGGAGGGCGACAAAGATGATCAGAAGATAGGAGTACCTCTCCTATGACAAGTTGAGGGAAGCTCTTTACCAGGACCTTCCAGTCTGGAATGCTGTGAAATGAGAGATATCAATCACCACATAGAAAACCTGAGTTATACTCTTGGTGAAGTTACAACACGCATTCTGACTCCTTCATTAGTTCCCATTCCAACAGCAGATGGGACAAACTCTTCTCTCAAGGTACAAAGGAACCTTTTGCACCAGGTTTTGTGCTGCTCTATCCCAAGGACCCATGAAACAGGCAGGCATTCAGGCATCCCAAATTCCAGTATCCTGCAACTGGAGCACCCTGTACATCTTAAGCCCATTGTGCAGGATATGGCTTTGCTGAGGAGCTCCAGCTTCTTGCAAACCACCAGTGCCTTCGGAAGCCTGGGTTAGCCACCCCTGCCCCACAGCACGACGCATCCTGCCTATGAGACATTCAAGGTCAAGCTGAACAGGGCTCTGAGCAACCTGATCGAGCTGTGGGCGTCCCTGTTCATTGCAAGCGAGTTGGACTGGATGGCCATTAAGGGTCTCTTTCAATTCAATGATTCTATGATTCTATGATGATGAGTACTATGAACGTGATGGGGAATTTCCACCCATGGGCAGAAGGCCAGCTCTTTGGACCACTTGCACCACTTGCAGCACTCTTCCTCTAATGAGCAAAGCCCTCTGCTCATTTAATGGCTTCACCACATGTGAACAAGTAGGTCATTCAATTAATCTCTTCTGGAGGGTATTAAAAAGCTTGTCCAAATTTAAGCTAGGGGTGTGTCAGCCTTATTGCTCTCAATG
>JAOWBP010000001.1:76997062-77018394 GCA_028571105.1 Tragopan temminckii | reverse complement strand
CGCTCCCCGCCCAAAGCGGCCCCCCCTTCTCCCGAGCCCCGCCGCTCCCCCCGCGGAACCCCCCCGGGCAGCAGCGGGGCCGCGAGCGGGAGGTGGGAGGGGTTCCCCGGTGTAACGGTGCGCTGAGAAGAGGACTTTCTTTTAAAGTTGGGGGGAAAAGGGGGCAAAGCCTCCGGATGCGTCCATCCCCACGCTCCTTCGCAGCGCCCGACACCGCTGCTGATTGCGGTGCCGTTTGGGGCGCCGCGCGTATCGGTGCGAACCGTTTAAACGCGAAAATTGGTGCTTCACGGAGAGCACCGGCTGGATGCAAAATGCGGGAATGCAAAATGAGGAATTTGAGGTTTGAAGCGGCTGATGGCACAGCTGGTATGGCAAATACAGCCATCACACGTCTTGTCAGAAGCAAATATTCCCCAAATCCGGACGGCAGCATTGCTTTTGAAAGATGTCGTTCCATATAAATGCCTTTAACGCCTGGCAGAAAATCCTTATGAACATGTTGACAAAGGCAATAACCCGGCTTATTTGATTAGTGTCCGTGTAATCTGAATATTGGCCTGTACAGGGAAAAGAAACGTCAGCCCCGTAATGCTTTTGAAAGAACGGATTTGCGCTACAATTAACGAGTAATCTCACACCGATCCTGAGTCACACTCCGAGCGCGGCGAGGGGACTGGAGCGGGGGCTGCGCTTCTCGGGCTGCTCCCAGAGAGGCGGGAGCGGACCCACCGACCCCAAAAGAACACCTTCTGTCTGTCTCAGCCGGCAGGGAACCGAGCTGAGCCATTCCCATTGCGGCCCCTGTCTCTGGCTCTCCTATTTTTGCAGCCTTTATTGAACCAACAGCTACCGGAGGCTCAGGAAGGGGCTGAGCGGATCTCTGCACCCTGCGGAGCGATGCTCTGCGGGTACGGATCCTCCAAGGGGAGCATCGGGAGGGTGCTGGGAAAATGGTTCTTCACCAGAAGGCGGTGGGCACGGAACGTGCTGCCCAGAGCAGCGGTTACGGTGCCAAGTGCCGGAGTTCAGGGAGCGACTGGACAACGCTCTCAGTCGTACGCTCTGATTTTTGTGCGGTCCGGTGTGGAGCCGGGAGTTGGACTCGATGATCCTTGTGGGTCCCTTCCAACTCGAGATATTTTGTGATTCTACGAGCCGCGGTCGGGCCCTTCTGCGGGGCGGGTCGGTGGCGGCCCTAGATGAGGGACGATGCACATTAATCGGAAAACAGCCACGGTCATATTTTTCTTTGTAACCTGCTTGGAAGCCTGCTGTGGTGTTTTACGAAACAACCCGAATCTGAAATGGGATCTGGAAGCCCGATGCCCTGTAAGGGGATGTGGGGAGCACTGCGGGGCAGGAGGTGCCGCGGGACCGGACTGCGGCACAGCTGGAGCGCGGTGGAGGTTGGGGAGGGGAAGAGGGGGAAAGATTCCTGCCGCCCAGAGGCCGCTTGCTCATTTTTGGTGAATGTCACCAGAGAGGATGTGGGTTTCTTGTATTTCTCCGTGATCTAAGCAATCGCTGGAGCTGAGCTGGCCAGCGCACAAAAGTTTTAAAGCGGTAAGCTCGAGCCATGCGTCCAGCTGGCAGCTGTGCGTAGTCCCAGCAGGACGAGCGGCCGAAACCTTGCGAACCCCTTCTCTTCTTTCTCGAAGTCCCCCACCGCCGCCGCGGTCGGATGTGTCTGCACAGCCCAGGAACGGGGAAGGGAAAGCGAGATGTTCAATCTCTCTCCGCTGAGCAATCTTTATTTTGGACCCGTGGGAAACGGCCCACGGCGCACAAAGCACGCGGGTGCTGCGGGGGGAGCTGAGGCGGGGTAGGGCGCGGGGTTAGCGCGGGTGTCTTTGTGTTCACGGGCAAAAAGCGGTCTTCGGGGGCTCGTCGGAAGCCGGCTGGCTGGGGAACGTCCTAGGCGCTCCCTTTGTTCTGTGCAGAGCCAGCGGGGCGGGCCGAGTTTGGGCCGAGCCCGTCCCGCTGTCCCGGGGCCGCCGCGGTGCCTAAGGGGTGCTGCCCTGTGCCTGCGCCGGGGCAGCGTCGGAAGCGCATCCAGGAGGCTGCGAAATGCTCGAGTACGGCTGTGCTGGGCGCTGGGGCTTGTGTGGTTTGTACGTTAAAGATGAACGAGAAAGCCCTTCTCAAGAGTGCGGATGTTCGACCGTTCCTGCAAACGAATTCCCCCGCTGCTCGCCGGCTCAAGAAAGTTGGATTAGAGACGGGGAGAGGTAGCGAGAGTGAAGCTGGGGTCCCGCACAGACCCTCCCTGCCTGCGCACACAGCGCTGGATGAGGCCCGGGTGCTGTGCATGCAAGGAGCCAGCCTGTCTGAGTCACACGAAGACAGGGCACAGCCCCGACCTCCTGCTGCCCTGAGGAGCCGTGCAGCGGGAGGCAGGAGCTGCGTGGGTTGCCATATGGGCGCGTTGCTATCCCCAGCGTGGCGGTGGTAGCAGATCCAGCGGCAGCCAGCACTCAGTGACCCAGCAGATTCTGTTCCTGCGGGCTAATAGCGTTAAGCTGTGACATTTTCCGAGTGGGAGGTTTAATTTGCAGCTCTGTCATGCGCTCGGAGCGGAGGAGCAGAACGATGGGAGAGGTGTGGAAGAGAAAGGGTTAGCGGTGTCTTTGCACTGGAAATGAAGCTCACGCTCTGGCCCTTGAAGCTTTAATTACATCTACAGTGCCTTCGAGTGAGAGTTGGAAAAGGAACAGGGGTGTTGATAAGAGCGGGTGGAAAGTGCTGCTGTGTTTGCCTTCTCTCTTAGGAGATTGTAGGGCTGAAACGTCACACAGGGGATCCAGCACATTCCTGTGTGGACAGATTATTTCCATCTCGGGATGGAAACAGAGGTACGATTCAGGCGAGCTGCCCAAGCAGGCAGGGCAAGGCCAGGAGCAGTGTGCTGCTTTCCTAATGCTGAATGCACATCCCTCACCAGCAGAGCCTGTTGCAAGGGAATTCGAGAGGAATTTAGGTGCGTTCTTGCTATTTACAGCACATGTGTGAGCACATGTGTGAGCACAAAAATGCCCCGCGAAAATGTTATCACAGACGCACTGAACATCCACATCCCCTTCTCAGAGCTCTGGCAGAGTATTGCATTAATGCACGGGAACAATAAAAACGTAAAAAGAGCATGGAAATGACATTATAGCATTATAAGATTAATCCAATTCCAGTTGAATTAGATTACAATAAGAACTGCATTTGCTGAAGTCGATTAATGGGAACCTGTGTTTCCAAATCTTCATCACCTTTGCACTTGTTCTTCCGCTTGACCCCAATAACAAAAAAGGTGTTAGTGTACACCCAAGCACTTCAGAGGGCTCTGCAATCTCTCCCTGATCTTTGGAGGAAAAACCCATCCCCTACCCTGTGTCTGTGGGGAACTGAGCCACCACTGGGGCTCAGCTGGCTGTTTCTAGCTGCTGGTGGGGCTTCCATGTCCTGCAGATGTCCATCACTCTGGGCTCCATTCCCATGCCTGGAGGAGGAGGAACAGGATGGCCGCCTCTCAGACGGGCATGTGCAGCACGTGGTGACCATGAGGAAGCTTCCCAGGACAATTGTACCATTGAGAAGCGCCTTCCCCATGGCAGCCAGACTGTTTAGGTCAGGCCATGTGCATGCTCTTTGGCAGGAGGATGCTGCAATAGTATTTGCAGTGGGGAGCTGCATCCTTTGCCTTGGGAAGCAAAGTGACATCATTGCCCCAACTCCGTGTGTTCTGCTCACCCAGGTAATGGAAGCAGAGCACGGCAAAATGCAGTCTTGGCCCATGCCAGGCCTGTGACTATGTGATTTGTCCCAAGACCATAAAAGAAGATCCACAGCAGTTGGGGTCTTCAGGCTTGAGGACATGCATGGGAGAGGTCATGATCCGGTCCAACCTCCCCTGCCGTATTTCTGAAGGGGAGACAGCAGACACACCCAGAGCTCAGGGCTACGGTGGGGAGGGATGGCCACAGCAGGGAAGTGGTGAAATCAGTACTTCTGGAGGTGTTCAAGAACCGTGTGGATGTGACACTGAGGGACGTGGTTAGTGGGCATGGTGGGTGTGGGGTGGTGGTGGGACTGGGAGATCTTAGTGGTCTTTCTAACCTTGTTGATTCTGTGATTCTATGATTTAGCTGGACTGAAATGTTGCTGAAAACATTTTCTCCAGATCTTATTTACGCTGCAAAGTTTTCAACATCGGTTTCACCCAGAGGAAAAAGAAGATATTTATATTTAATGGCCAGCATTTAAACTGCTTTAAAACGATCTGAGAGGCTGCAGCTGGAACAGAGATAAAATGCTAACTGCCCTGGCACGCGGCACGGCACTGCCATTGCAGGAAGGCTGGCATCAATATTTGGGTGCAGCACAGCTCGGGCTGCACCCTTGCACCAGCATGTGGTGTGTGCATGGCACCAAGGCAGCTCCCTGACTGCTGGTGAAGGAAGTTCCCATTTGTACTCTGGACAGAGGGATGAGGAGAGACAGAAGGAGGGAAAAGCACAAAACCCTATGTATAGATAGATCGACACGCTTCCAGATTTCCAGGACATCTGTCAGCAAGCACCAGAGTGTATGGCAGCTAATCCCTTTGCAGATTTTCTTTAACTGTTCCTTGACAGAAGAGTACGCCAATTATTTCATAAACGTCCCCACGTCTGAAGTGGCTCTCTGCCTGGGGTTATGATCTGTCTGCGAGGCAAGCGTGACGCTACCGGCTTGGGAATGCTGCTAGGGAAACGTCTCGCTGAGAGATGTGAGCGAACCCCAGCATGTTGCCGAGCTCAGAGTGTTTGTTGGAAATGAAAAAGTCCAGAGGTGAGGCAGCTGCTCAGCTGCTTTCTAATTCTACCTGCCAAAAGCAAGCTCAGGTCCCAGGTTTGTGACGTACTGCAGGTTGATAAAGACTTCCCTGTGATTTGTGTGTGTGCCAGTGTGAGGCAGGTGAGTAAAGGACTGGATTCCAGACTCGTGGTTACTGGCAGAGCCGCAGTTTGTCACTGTTTTCTTATTTTCACTGGGAAAAATAGTGTCATAGAGAAATGGACAAATAAACATTCCCATCATCAATGTTTCTCAGGGGCAACCAGAAAAATAATGGATGTTTCATTAGCAAAAAGAAAAAAAAAAGAAGAAAAGAACTCCTTTGCCAAAGTGACTTTTAGCCTCCCATTCCACAGGACTTTGAGCTCCTGGTCATACTTCACATTTGTCCACAGAATCGTTTTGAAGAAAGAAAATTGATTGCCTGGCTAGATCTAATACTGTGGGACTCTCTGGGTGTGGCTGAATTCTTTCTAAACAGTCCTGGGCAACTGTACAAAAAAAAAAAGCAGTTTCTCTGCTGCTGTCATCTATCGTGAAACATTTCTTTCATCCAGTTAGCTATGATAAGCACTTTGATTGTTACTCTGAAAGAAGTATGTAATCATTAGGCTTCGGAGTCCACGCCTTCATTTCTGTGATTGAAGCCAATTCATAATTCATACTTCTCTCAATATTGGCCTGACAGCAGATTTTGGAAGATAGCAGCAACCCTGCTTGCATTTTGCTGTGGGCGTTGGTCACCTTTATGCAATAACCAGGTGATTTGGGAATCATCTAGGAGGGAGAAGTCCAGGATGCCCTTCCCGTACTTCCAGGATTGTTTTGCATTTTACATTTGGGAATCACCACATACAACTTGAAATATTTATGAGAGCAGGAATGAAAGCCCAGGAATCTCACCTTCTGCCTGGATGCCTGAATGTGAAATTTTAAGACTTGATCCTCTTGTTTGTCCTCTCCACCAAATTGTTCCTTTTTAAAAGGAAAAGTCCTCGGGGTCCTGGCAGATAGCAAGATGAACATGAACCAGCAACTCGCCCTTGCTGCAAAGGGAGCTTGAATGGCACCATAGCTCAAATGGCTGTATTAGGGGATGTGCTGCCGGCAGGTGGAAGGAGGAGATCCTTGCTCTCTGTTCAGCACTGGTGAGGCTGCATCTGACTGCTGGGTCCAGTCCTGGCTCCCCAGTACAAGACATACTGGACATACTGGAGAGACTCTGGTGAAAGACCATGAAGATAACAAAGGAACTGGAGCATCTCTCCTATGAGGAGAGACTGAGAGCTGGGGTGGCTCAGCAGCTCAGCCTGAAGAGAACTCAAGAGGGATCTTAGCAATGTTTATGAATACCTGCAGGGATGGTGCAAAGAGGACAGATCTAGGCTCTTTCCAGCATTGCCCAGTGGCAGGGCAAGAGGCAATGGGCACAAACTAGAGCACAGGAGGTTCACTCTGAATATCAGGAAGCACTTCTGTACTGTGCAAGTGACAGAGCACTGGCACAGGTTGACCAGAGTGGATGTGGGATCGCCTCCTTGGAGGTCATGGTGCTGGGCAGCCTACTCTGATTGTAATGGTTATGGAGGGCAAACAGGAACAATGAAGGCTCACAACTCAGTGACTGGTTTAGGGCTCAGGTAGTCAGGAACCCTGCTTTAGCTTTGGTCACAGCTCACCTCAGGGTCACAAAGCTTTGTGGTTCAATCCTTCCCCTTCAGCATCCCATCTCTCGTCTGAGGAGCACAGCCCCACAAGACAGCCCTCTCCAAACACAAAAAACTTTGTTCACTCAATTCCAACCCCAACTGCAAGCTCAGAACACAGGCAGTCGGGCACCTGCCTGCAGCACACAGCTTCTGCACCACTCTGCCTGTGACTCATCACCTCCGACTCCTCAGCTCCTGGAGTCTCCCAAGGGAGGCAACAAGTTCTGTGCATTAGTGCTGCAGCCAGCTATTTTAAATTAGTGCACTGGCAGAGCAAACGCTGCTCTGCTCCTTGCATTGAGATGTTGGCAACAGCTTGCCCAACCCAGACCCACTCTGCCCTTATAACAACCAAGCGGGTAGGCCTGCAGGTGAAAAAGCAAATCTACATCTCCAGAACCAAATGGAGCCAGGGACACCTCTCTCACTTCTCTTTACTGTCATCTCCCACCCTTTTGAATTGGGAGAGGAGGTAACAGGTCTGAGGGATGCTCACTGCCAGGCAGATTTGCCATCCTCAGCAAACGTCTTTCCTGCAGACTTGTTTTGGGATAATTAGGTCACTAACGCACCCTTCTCTGCTTTGGTTTCCACCCCAAGATGAAAAAGTAGCATTCAGTGCAGCATCTCATGCACTTTCTGGCAAGTGCCCTTGCAGCAGAGGAAGAGCTGCCAGTCTACGTGGTAGCACTTGGACTGATCTGTGTGGGTGCAGAGACAGAGGTCAGGTCTGATCCTAACCTTCTTCCAAAGCAGAAAGCAATCAGGAAAACATACCCAAAGCACCCTGGCAGAAATACACCAAAATGAGATGTTTGCAAATACATCACAGATGTTTGCAAATACATCACAGATTGGGCTAGATTATATTAGAGGTCTTTTCCAACCTTGGTGATACTATGTGTGTGCTGAACAGACCAGCAACAGAGCCCAAGAAGAAACAAGGCAGAAGTGTTGCAATGTGATAAGAAGCTGAGCTCCACTTCCACCTCAGCAGTCAAATACAGCAGCGTTATAATGCAAACACAGCATCATCATGCTATTTCACAACTCACACGGATGGGATGGTCCTTCACACTCATCACAGGATCTTCCCCATACCAACAGGACATGAGTCATCCTTTTGCTGGGCAATGGGGTGATCTTGGAAACTGTCGTAGTCCTTAGGATCAACAGGCATGGAGTGGGGCCCCTGTGCACATGGGGAGAGAAGGGAAAAAAAAATGCCATGATTCAGTTGTTGATCAGTAAGCAAAGCCGCAGCAGATGGATGTAGATAGAGGAGCATAAAGAAGCCATGAGACAACATTAATCATTGTGATTAAGCCACTGGTGTGTCTATGTCTGCAGTAACTTTGTTTACTTTTTAGTGGCCACACATGACGGGTACTCAGGAGGGATGTGAAAAGGGTTGAGAACAGAGTGCTGTGGATGTCCACAAATGTCTCCTCACTTGTCACACAGGTACAACCCAGAGCTGTTTGCTGTGTAGTGGCTCGAGTGCAGGCCATGTGCTGTGGGGCAAGGTATTGGTGGGGAGGACTGGGAGCAAGAATGGGCTGGGCTTAACATTGCTGAGCTTGAGCTTTTGACAGCCATCCCTAAAGAAACAACAAACAGAATTACATTTTAGCTCAGACTGGAGAAGATGGATGCAAAGAAGAGCAGCAGGATGATTTGTGGTCAGCTCTAAGACAGTGGTTGGAATTCTGTTGGTAGGTGAGGCTGGGGAGTGGGGAGACAGGACCTGTTCTGCCCTCTCAGAGCCAGGAAGCTGGCAACCTAAAGCAAGGCGGGTTTAATCTGTGTTGGAAGCATTTCCACTTCAGGTGCTAGTCACTGCCTGAAGTGAAAGTGCCTGTGTTGAGAGAGAGAAGGAAAAATAAGATGAGCAGGATCCCCCTCTGTGTCTTCTGCATCTTCCCCTCCCTCGCAGGTCAGCCATCAGCAGCCCTGCAGGAGGCATGGCATTAAGTGAACAGCAGCAATGCTGCACCGTCAGCACACAGGAGTCCTACAGCTGCTCAGGGAAGCCATCAGCCCCCTCTGAGGGCAGCACATGAAGTTTTGCGGGGTGGGGCTTAGAACAGGATATAGGGGGATCAGTATTAAGAAGGACTCACTGTGCCCAGCTATCCCATTTGCAATGCAGCCTAGTAGTCCTGCCAAACAGCAAGCAGCATAACTAGGTAGAGCTTCCCAGAAGGGAAATTACAGTCCAAGTGCATTTTCTCTATAGGAAATCCAAAAGAAGGGAAAAAAGAAGCCCTTATCTATATTTATAAGATGAAGCTTTTCCTACACGAATAAACCTCTTAACACATTTTTCTGGGCGCTGAGGTTATATATTTAATAGGTTTTTCTGGTATCACTTAAAAGTAGATCACCACCATGCAATGACGCCTGCTGCACTCTTTTTCTGGCATCCTCACTAGCTCCCTTCACCCGTGCCCCCAGTAACTGGAGCACTGAGTGTTATTCTCACCATACTGCAAGGGAGGTTTTTCCTTTGCTTAGGAACTTCTCCTGCAGAGCTGCTTGATCACCTCCTTTTTTGACCCTTCTTCTAACAAAGAAAGGATATGGCACTTCTTGGCAGGGGAGGGAAAGTTCGAACCCTAATGTAACCCTAATATAACTTGGCATTTGGACTTCTGTCTGACCTCTTTCCCCTTTCTGCTATGCTGGGCAGAAGTTTCATTTTGCTGCTTTATCGTTTCTCCCCTCTTTATTAAATGCAATAAGTTAAAACTGCTGCTGTTACTGCTGTCTCTCAGGGGGGCAGAACTGAGTTATTCTGGTGTCGCTCCTGTGCTCCTGACCTAAGAGAAAAACAGTGGTGGCACTGCACTCCTTTACCTATCCAAGGAATAAATATCATGCACTGATTCTTGAGCTGTAGCTCACTGTAGAGTCCTTCTCTGTTTCCTCCATCCACTTCCCACTCTAGGACAAAATAAATGCCTCTTCATCTCAAGAGATTTATCTATTCACTTTTGTGCATGGACGGAAAAAACATTTCTTCCTCCGCAACAATGCAGCTAACTCTGGGGTAGAGCATGACAGCTATTTCACAGCACAGAAGGGGTGGCAGGGAAAATGCAGTTGTTTTTGTCTGTAGAGATGGAACGGCAGATTGGAATGGCAAAAACTGCAATTTAACTGGAACCTTGAGAAATCCTTCACGGTTTTCATAATTTAGTCCAAACAAGAAAAAACGCTGCCTGTAAAGACTGGGTCGCCAAAGCGCAGGCTGACTCAAAGGGAAGGGCTCTGTTTAGTGAAGCACAGCACTATCTACTGTAGCACCCACGTACTTCTTAGAAGTCTTTCCATCTCCCAAGTGAGTAAGCTCGTTTCTGCTTACCTGTGAAACCGGGCAAGCTCAAAGGCAGGAGCATGTGGCTTGCAGGTGAGTGAGAAAAGGTGTGGGTCGCTGCTTCTTCTCCAGCCCCAGATGCAACTCACAGGACATATTCTAATCTTACCACATTAGAGGGCATTTTACCCTTGTGAGAGCTGGTCACAAGCTCTATTTCACCTGGTATTATTTCTAACAGATAGGTATTAGCCAACACTACCCCTTCTCCCCGCTCTTACCCCGGTTTCCTAGCCCAGATCTGCTCCAGAAAACAAAGGCTTTGGCAGAACTGCATCCCCACTGAGGCTGGATCTGAGTCTGCACCTGACAGAGAGCACAGGAAGGTGAAAGCTCCCAGGTATCATGGTAATTAGCTCAATGTAATTATCTGCTCAAGACATTGCGGATAATTTGGGTGTTTGATAATTGCAGCTTCTGCAAAAGCAAACCCTCTCAGCACGGTTAAGAATGGAAGGCACTGCGTGGCAGATCCAAGCAGAATCTGAGCATTCACAAAGTCAGACACCTCTCCCACTGCCTGAAATCAGCTCTACAGAAGATGCAGGATGTGACTTCCAGTCACTTCCAAGACACGTGTGCCCTCTCTCCAGCCCTGGCCATTTTTTTATTCATTTACCTGGAAGTATTTTACAGCAGAGATCTCTGAGCAAAAGAGGCTGTATCAGAAGCGGAAGAGTGACTGATGCATTATACAGCATCCAGTGACAACAAGGGAATTAGATTTTGATATGCTTGCTGAAGTCTGCTATTTCTACTCTGGTACCTGGTGGTCAATTCCTTGCCAACATCTGTATAACATCAAACATTTGCATCCATATGGAGAATGTATAATTAAGGCTTGCTGCATACAACTGTGAAAACTTTCTCATATCTTCCCTAAATTGCATTGCAACCCCCAGATGAGGGCTGGGAGCCAAAATGGAAAAAGTCTGGCATAAATATTTAACTAACTTGAAATACGTATTTCTTAACTATTAGCTAATTATTTTGTGCCATGCATAAATGGCATCTGGTTCTTTAGCACAGGCTAGGTACACAAGGATGATGCAGCTTGGACACGTAAGTGGGAAATGAAACGTGACTTTATGCTAATTAATATTAATGAATGGATCAAGAACCAACATCTCTTTGAAAATATGAGCTCAATAGGAGCTCGAGTGTGATTCATTATGATTAGTGCTGGGGTGACAACCACTACCAATCTCAGAAAAGCCTCTGTTTCATGTAGCATCTCTTCGGGAAAGACTTAATTGGCTTCTGGAAGAAGCGAAAATGAAAAAGGGAGGTGGCTTCAGACCATCCTGCGGGTATGTGCGTGATTATACCCTGGAATAAATGGAATTACAGATCCCTTTGTGTGGATGTGCTGAGGGTCCCCTGCTTTGATTTGGTTTGCCCCAGCAATAGCAGCAGCACGCTGTCAAATCCCTGCCATACTCAGTCCCTTCTTTCAGCCCTCTGTCTCTCTTCCTTCAGACTCAGTCTCCTCCTCTCCACACACCACCTGCTCTTCTGCTGTTGCAGACCACCTTGGCAGCCAGTAGCTCAGCCCTGAGACTTTGTACCTGAACTGAACATGTTTCATTAGGGAAGGAGAAAGTTTCCCCTCTCTTTTACCCAGCACCTCTCTGGGACATGCTCACCACAGTGCTGGTGGAATGTTTGGAATATTACCAGAACAATTTTCTTCTTTATCTACTTCACAGCCATGTGATGGGAACTGTTTCTGCTCTCTTCTTTCAAGTCACTCTGGACTACTCTCCATTCCTGAAACAAGCTAAGCAGTAACAGAAATGCTTGTCCTCATCTGAAGAACTTGAACAATCATTATTTGTTGGACAGTTGCTTTGCTTTGCTATGATGTCTGCACACCGCTTGGTTTCAGCAATGAGCTCCTCTGCAGACAGATCTGTAGCTTTAGTAGGGCTCAAAAAGAAATCCTAGACCATTTTTCTTCAGTTAATCCTGTTCAGTTAAGGAAAAGGCCTCCAAGTTGGCTGTTGCCCTCAAAGCAGCGCCTGAACTTGCATTATTATACACTGTTAGAAAGTATATTAGTGTTTTGGACTGCATCAATCTTTTTGCTATGACTTCCTAGAAATTACCATTCATCTCATCATTCACCAACTGTTTCTCAGCTGCGTTCTCCATTTCTCAGTGAATTTTCTCCTAAGAGCCAGTCTACCAGCTAATTTCCCTCAGGTCTTGAACAAACACCAGCAAAAATCAGCTGAAAGCCTGATGCAGTTTTACACTATCATTTTCCCGAATCAAGCAAGTCCTGAAGATCCACTGGGACCAATCATATATCCCCAGAAAGTGAAGAAGTCCACTGTCTCTGAACTGTCCTTACAGCTCCCGTTAGTTTTAGCATTGCCACTCCTGCATTATCTTCACAGCTCTCTCAAGTCTTTGTAAAATCAGTCCTGTCATTAAGACTAACAGAGAGAGAGAGCAATCAATGCGCAACTTGTGTTGCTGGCTTATAATGGAAATTGGAAACTAGATCTAGGAATCCCTCCCCAAGGTAGTAGTCCATCATGTCTTGTGACTTTGTCTAAAACTCTTATCTTTCCTCCCATCTTGCTCAAGACTGGATGGAAAACTGAGTTAACAAAAATGTAAAGAATCTTTCAATGCAGCAGAGACTGCTTCAGATTCGAGCTTCCCAGGGGAAATAAATGATGAACAAAAACAAACAACAGCACAGCTCAAATGATTCCTCCCCTCACCACAGTCCTGAGATTTCGTAATTGCTCCCTTCATGGCCATTTTGGTTTGTAATATGCAGAGAAAAGATTTCCATTATAGCTGTGTTTACTTAATCACTATAATTTTTTTTTAAGTGAAGTTCAGGCTGTTCAAAGCACCAGGCTGCCAGCCCCAAGGAAATTAGCCATCAGCTAGTTGCAATGGAAGCTGCTCTACTATGATCTGTTTCAAAGGGTTGCTGCCCAGCCATCTCTTGGTGCTCGGATGAATCATCCATCTCTAGGAGTGAGAAGGCTATTTACCACAGTCTGTTACACTCTTGGCCTTATTGGGCAAGATGGGGAAAAAATTCTGTGTTTGTATATGTAAAAATAAAAATAAAAATCAGTCTCTGGAATGGGATGATCACGTGGGATGACCTGAGACTAGAGCAAAGTCCACCCTGGGGAAGCTGAAGGACTGACAAATGAAGAATTCATTTCAGAAAGCAGCAGCACATTGACTACACCTGCAACACAGTCCTTCTCAGCGAGGTTATATTGCATATTCTCATCATGCATGGCAGAATATACTGGCATGAATATTTAATCATGCAGGGTAAATATAAGTAGATTGAAATTCTAAGTGATGACAACTTTGAGATGACCTGGGGCCAGACTAGAATTTGTGATTTAGAATGTGAAGGCTCCACATCCCATTCCCATCCTCCAGCACCATTTATCCCCTGCAATGTGAATGGGGAAACACCTCAGCCTTTATAAAAGCAGCAACAGCTAGTACACAGGAGGCTTAAGAGAAAAGGAGCAAAGACATGGAAATAGTGAAAACCTGCAGCTGCTGGAATGAAGACACTTGGACAGAGTGTATAAGGTTTCTTGTCACTCCAGGCAATTGGCAACATTAGCATTTTCTTGGCACTCTCATAGTTTCCAGCACCGTAAATCAGTATGGTCAAAACTCAAAACAGATTTCCACTGCTATTTTCAAGCCAGATTGAGCTCAGTTCAAAACTCCCCCATTCTGCTTGTAAACAAAATCCAGGAGTGCAGAAGATGAACTCTGTTGGCCCTACTGTACATAGGACCCCAGAAGAGATTTCACAGAAACTAGTACTAGTGGTCCTCCACCACATAGTCCTTTCTGGATGTGCTCCACCCTCATCCACCACACTTTCCAAAATCTTTACAGGTAAGAGAGAAGATAGGAAAAGGGAGTGCACATGCACTAGTTTTGGGAGATGCGATAGACCCAGCTCTATCACAATGTCAGGTGTCCAGGTACCATAGAAACAACAGAAAGCAGACACCTCAATTCTTTTGGCCTGAAGCTACCACAGCACTGGGGCTTGGTGCTTGATTAGACAAAAAAGATGTAAATTGTCAAGAAGATGGGGCATTAACAATCTCATTTCTTCTCGTAGGAAGACATGCAAAACCCTCCCTTTCCTTTTATAAAAAAAAAACTGTAACTCATTTCATACTCTCTGCTGATGGGAATGTAATTAAGACATTTCAGCAAGATTGTCAGGCACCATGAAAGGTCCCTGCATTGACAGCACCAAGTATTATCCTCATTTCCTAGTGGGAGAGGTTCAGAACGCAGAAAGTTCAATATCACGCCTGCATGCAGAAACAAATCCATGTAAAATGGAGCTATCATAGCAAATTTTAGTGAACATGTTTGCACTGCAGAGATAGAGGGAGGATGCAGGAGGAATCTCACTGCACAGGCAAGATTCAGAGATTAGAAGGGCACCAAGTGGCCAGGTGGTGAGGGAACCTACTTCCGAGTTACAATCGCAATGATTGCAATGAATAGGGAGAGTCTATGATTAAAGACATGCCTGAAAATAACAGTAATGATTTCCACTTGTATGCCTTTGATCAGACAATCTTACAGTATTGTATAAATGAAACCTCCCAGCATCTCTGTGAGCTTGGAAAGCCTTCTACTGACATGAATATGTCAGAAATAAATAGCAGCTGAATGGTGCTAGACAGGTGATGGCTTAGGTAATTCACTCTCTCTTGGAAGAAGAGCATCTGGATATGGACTTTGCCCCAATTATAGAGGAGGAATAGATCCTCAATATGAGCTATATTGGACTAGATGCATAAATTACCGTGCAAAATGATCCTCCAGCCCATTCAGTTCTTATTTCCACAGGTGAAAGTGCCAGTAAGGAAAATAATCACCTGTCTGTAAGGATGATTTTAAAAGATGAAGACGTTGCCCATCAGGAACACCACTGGGACTCATCAACACTTTTCAAACAGACTGCTATTGGTAACCACCAGGAGGTAAAGACTGCGTTTTTAGTCACTAGCTCCATAGGATTAATTTAAATTAGCCAGCTGGAGAGTAAAAATGTATACTTATTACCCTTGTGCACTGCATTGCCCAGAACAAAACTATACAGGACCGTCATGTTTGGCTGTGATCCAGACCTGAAGCATGCAGCACTTCACCTTCCTCAGTAGAAATCAGGAGCTCTATGGGCAGCTTTTGAACTCAGCTCACTGGGCCTTACAGCTAAATCCCATCAAAGGTTGGGAAACATCACTGAATACTTCTCTTGCAAAAAGAGAGGTGGACCTGAAACTGAGCAGCACGTATTTCTTACTTTGGCAAGACTATGTCTTATTTTTGTAATTATTGGTGTTTAAATCAGTTATGTTTGGTCTCAATTAAGTGCTGGAAGGGTTAAATATGGCCTGGCACTTATTTCTCTTGTGATTATGTTCATCCTCCACTCACACAGAAAGAACCCAAAATACATTCTGATATTCAGATCTAGCTATTTTGGTTTGTGCTTTTCTCTATTAGTCAGTGAATATGAAATGACGCTTTACTGATTCAGAAGCTATTTGTATAGTATTTTTCAAAGATAAGTTGCAGAGGTCAGACACCCCAACTTCACTGTTATGACTGATTACCATAATTCTCGGTCCTTCTCAAGAGCCAATAATAAGCTGCCTACTTTAATCCTATTTGGGTGTTTGATTTGGGTGTATTTTTCAGCAGAAAGATTATATAAATACAAGTGTTGATGGAAAGTCTTCATGCTGAAATGTAAGCAAAAGCAGTTTTATCCGTAATTAAGGCAAGAAATCATTACCTGGCTAGTCAAATGCCAGAGGTGCTCTCCAGTTGTCCAGAGGGTCTTGATAGTCCTTCATTTATCGAGGGCCGTGTCAAAACAACATCCTTAATAACTTAGATTTTGAATGTGTTTTGGAAAGAAAGACTTGACCTGCATGTCCTGAAAGCCTTCAGAGAGGTGAGGAGGTCCCAAACCAATGCATTGTTCCTCCCTCACTGCAGGAGTAGGGTGTGCAGGCAGGGGTCTTCCCTCACCATTCCCTCATGAGAGCTGGCCAGGCTCAGCACTCCTCTGCAGACAGAAGGGATGGAGCCAGAGGCAAGCTGCTCTGTGCTCCCCTGGCGCAGACCGAAGGCTTTCCACAAACAGCATAGAAGGCATTACCTTTGCGAGCCCACCAGCCACCAGCCCAGAGCTATGGCTGCAGAAAATCTCTGATGTATTTGTTTGGGAAGCAGTCATTAGCAACATCAGCCTCAGCACAGATCAGCTCCCCCTGCTCCTCTCTCAGTCCTCATCCCCACTCAGCTTGAATCTAGCTGGGACTCACTAGAGGAAGGAGAGCTGCCCTGTCCTTCTTCTCTGTGCCTCTCTCATCTTCCACCACTTTCTGCTCTTCTAACAGGTACTCAGCTAAGTGGGTCCTGCTGTGTTTAATGGTCTCCCCCACCCCCATGCAACCTACTTACACATTTTCTGTGAGCCCTCTGGCCTGGCGTGCGTATTCCGGTTGTATGACAGCTGCTCCAGGAAGGGTCATGTGGCTGCTGTAATTAAAACAGGGTGAAAATGGGATTCCTCTGCTTACCAAGTGGAAAAAAAATGGAAGAAGGGAAAGAGGCTGTTT
The DNA here is from genome assembly GCA_028571105.1 of Tragopan temminckii. Classification (NCBI taxonomy): domain Eukaryota; kingdom Metazoa; phylum Chordata; class Aves; order Galliformes; family Phasianidae; genus Tragopan; species Tragopan temminckii. Next base: position 77,001,814 of record JAOWBP010000001.1, on the reverse strand, counting down.
GTTGCGAGAGTGAGGGTTAAGAGACAAGGCTGGAAGATTGTTATCGCTGAGCTGCCCCTGAAGTGATCAGGCTCTGAGATATCAACAGATCACTCAGGTGACACTAATGATTTTACTCATATAAGGAAAGAATATGGTCACGTTTGATTTTTTCTTCCATCCCTCTCCCTAGCTTTCCTGAAATAACTCATGAGGACTGAGCACACCAAGCAGCGATTTCTACTTCTGTTCCATCTTTCTTCAGCACCCGCAGTTTTGCTAAGAGCAGAAGCAGAACACCCTAGAAGAGCTGCTGAGCACAAATCCCATTTGAGTTGATGCTGCTGGTTCATTACCTGGGGTTTATACACAGCTCTGTACATTCTGCATTTGTCATGGCATACATCTTGGTGTATTTCAAGTGGAAAATCCTTGAGGCAAGGAAGGAGCCTCCTGAGTAGCACATGCACACCATGTCCCTGTACTGTGAGACAGGGAGCAATTTCCCAATTGCAAGGCGTTCAGCTGCTGAAAGATCCAGGTCAGTGCTGTGCCAACATGGTCTCCTTCTTCTGAATTGACACATGTTGTTCTCTAATTGAAGGTGAGTGTTACATGGTCCTATTTGGCATTGTGGTGGCATTGCACATTGTTAGGGGCCACCCTTATGTATGATAGATGGATAGATATACACAGGAGGCAATGTAGGGTAACTGAGAGCTGTGGTGTGTGAGCTGTGAATAGTGAAAAAACTGGAAGGTAGATGGGATCTGAGAGGGGAAGGAAAGTGGTACAATGCAAGTGAGATCTTCTGTGGAGGCAGCTACAGAGATGGGCCATGAGTTTAAAGCCCACTCTAGGATGATGTTGGTCCATCAAAGCAAGGTGAGGGAAACCTCCATTTCTTATTACCTGACAAAAGACGTAGATGGCCCTATGCCACAGACTGAGTCAGCAGGAGGCATCATTAGTATGTCCTATGCAACCTCTGTGGGAGCACCATAGGGTAACTCAAGTTATGGATGTCAGAATATAGTGCAGAAATTATAGGGGAGGGGGCTGTAATGAAAAAGAAGTACGGGATCTTTATGCATGAAATCAGGTGAGAGAGCACATTTTAAGTCATTTGGAAGAGGAAGAGGGGATCCAACAGAGAAATGGCTGTAGAATGCTGAAGAACTCACATACTGAGTAATGTAGAATATGCTGCAATGGAAGCTTTGAGTGCCATTCACATGACTGATTCTGAAGGGGTATGGAAGCAAAGGTTGCACCGCTTCCCTTCCCATCTGAGCTGTCTGTTTTCAAGTAAGCTTGAAAGTACTCCACGAGTAGTCTTGCAAATGCTGTGTGGCTGAAAGCAAATCCATTCTATAAAGAGAGCCCTAAATTAGCATAAAATAAACGAGTACTTGTAAAATCCCCAGCAATATCCTTCACTCTACAACTCTCCTGAAAAGTTAGGAACATAAATAATGAACTGGAAGGAAAGGAGAGGCAGCTACTTGAAACCTCACTCTGTCAAGGAGAGCGTTTGCTAGAATAAACCCTTGGTTCATGGGTTGATTAGAAGAAAGCTGGATCTAGCAGGCAGAATGGAGTTAAGCTTTAAGGCCGTTGTTGAAGCTTTCTGCCGTTTTCTCTTTCCTTAACCTTGTTTCCAAATATTGCAGTCAGATGCTTAACTTTTGGGGGGAAGGTGTTATAGTAAACTAACTTTGCTATTGATTCTGTCTGGTAATAAGATGTAAAGCTGATTTGCAAGTCTTTTTTTTTTGGTTTTTGGTTTTTGGTTTTTGGTTTTTGGTTTTTTTTTGTTACAAGGAGCAGGGATGTTTCTTCAGGTAGAACAAGATTTTTTCCAAGTCTCTCCCAGCTGGAGCTAACTGTGATATTGCTGTTAGCCAGGACACAAGTTTTATATCTCTCTGCAAGGGCTGATGCCCAGGAGAAGGGAATTATTTTTGGGGTGCAGCAAGAGAAGTGAGAGGACAGCTTGTGATGCTGAGAACGACTTGCTCATAAAAAGTGACTGCAAGAATTCATCCATGCGGGGGGAGCTGAAGGTACCGTCTGTGCCAAACAGTCTCCTGCACATTAGCCCAATGGGCCATGAGGCTCAGAAGGAAATTTGGTCATTATTTCTTCTGACAGGGATGGAGGTAGCATAGGGCCCTAGACACCGAGTTACCCATCCTGCCACAATAATTCTTTCAAAAATGCCATCACTCCTAAGGCCATTTAGCATTTGGGCGGTTGTTCTGATATACTCTGTGTGAACTGCTGCTCAATAAACTATAATAAACCTATTAGATGGCTTTGCTGAAGCGGACTGCCAGGTTGGGCCGAGGAATCTCAGAACCATTTTTCATGGCATTCAGTTACACCCTAAGTAACGGACTAACATGAATTAATGTTGATGTGATGGAGCGGTGTGGTCTGAAGATGACCTTTTCCTTTTATCCTCGTGTTATCTATTTTCTGAGAGCTCTTCCTCCTGTTGCTGCAGGGCAGGGCTGGTTTCTGTACGACTGTCCACATTTGACATAGGGCTGCCATCATTTGAAGCTGGGGAGCCACGCTCCAGCAGCTTCTAAATTATAAGAGAAAGAGATTTTTCTCCTCGCTATCTGAGGGCTTTTAGTACCAGAGTACACTTTTCTTTATTAATTAATGTTATATTTAAAATACAAGTAGCTTCTTATTTGTGCTCGCTACTTATTGTAATGCCTCATCAGCACTTCAGGCCTTGTCTTTCTCATCAGCCCTCAAGTTCAGTTCCACCCACAGTGTGTTGGCCCCAGCCAAAATTACGGCTGGCCTGAGATCACCTGCAGCAGGAGGATAGGACAGGAGCACATTTTTATGATGTGAATGCCTGTATGTTCCCTACCGTCCGTCTGTCCTTCTGTCCCATGCAGGACAGACCCCTGCCTGGCCAGCTGGAGCCACAGGCCAACAGCCGGGTGGGTGCTCACCTGTATCCTCAAACCATGCTGTATTTAGAGGCAACAGCAAACAAAGTGACAACAACAAGCAGAGTGAGCTGCTGCGCATCAATTATCCAGCAGCACACGATGCTGAGGGGTGAGCAGGCACCATGCTGCGGTAGATGGAGAGGGACGAGGATGGAGGAGAAGCCATTTTCCCCATTCTTGCGTGGCTCTCCCCGCATCGCCCCCGTCTCGCCTGCACTCCACCTCCCTGATAAGCCCAGGCAGTGTGAATCGCAGTTTAGCAGATGGTTGCCATGGGTTACCTCCCTGTGCAGCAGATATTCCCTTCAGAAATAGTAACGTTAATTGAAAACAGGAGCTCAACCCTTTCACTCGGCCCTGCTGCAGCGGGCCGGCCAGCCCTGGCTGCAGGCACAGCTGGGGCTCCCTCACCCATACACCGCTCCTGGGCATCCAAAACAAGAGGAGAGGGCAGAGGGACAGGGACTCTGGGCAGGCAGTGGCCTTGGGTGAAAGCTATGGCCCAGGTTTTCTTGGAGGTCAGCAGGCGAGCTGACAACAGATCCCAGATCTCCTGTCCCCGTGATGAAAGTCTCTTTTTAAGAAGAATTTAGTGGGGCTTTCCACAGAAACCTAGTAGGATGGCCATAGCACATGGAGAAGAGTGATTATAGAGCAAGGGTACCAGCAGAGGTGTCTGGTGGGATGCTACAGGGTTCAGCAGTAGGTCTCATCCTGCTTTAACCTATTTCTTTTTCAGGATGATTAATGCATAATCAGTAGGCTTTGCAAAATTTAGGTAGTGTAACCTGTTGCCACCAGTTAGTGAGGCTATTTCTGTTCTGCAGAGGATTCTTAGCTGGATGTGCAGGCTGGTATTGCAAGCATGACGTCTGCAAGCAAAGAGATCTGCTCTTGGCTCATGGGGCAACACTCTCCCATCCTCCCTGCCCATACCCAGATACTTCCTATCTTCTCAGCACATCATACATGGGTTGCTGTGCCCACAGTGCACAGGACCTCATCTCTGCCCAACCTGGGGTGCTCTGGAGATGTACACAGGCAGGAGGTGCTCAGCATGGTGGGATCGAGCTTTCCTGCACTCTCAGCACTAATAACTCAATCTCTGCATTAAGTTATTATACTTCTGATCTATTCAAGTCAAGTCCTACACTAGGAACATTTTACCTGAGGCTGCACCACTTCACATGCAGATAAGACTTTTGCCTCTAAGGTGGAAGATATCCCGCTCAGCTATTACTTTTCTTGTGTAATCCTTTCTGAAGATTCATCTCTGCCTTCCTTGATGCCAAAGCAAAACCTCTCATCTCCCACTGTTTCAGTCCTAAGCACCGCAGGGTTTGATCCCCAGTGCTGCAGGCAACTCCAGGATCTGCTCCAATGGCTTGTCAGGGCTTCTTGGTCTTTTATGTGAGCTCAGAGGGACATCTGCAAAATTCAGCCTTTGGGCTCTGATTGCATCAGCAGTCTTAGCATCCTAAATTTCTCTTGTCACATAGCTAAAAATGGAAAGTACAGGAGAGGTAACTTCAGCCTTTTCATTTTGTCAGTCATTTCTTCAAGGGATAAGTTATCAGGAATTTTCGTGCCCTCTCACTTCACTGTCCCGACTGTATGCTTGCTATGCAGATTACTCATAAGATCTGCAAAAAGTCCTGCTTTAAAAAGAGCTACTCCAATTATTCCTATATAGTGATAACCTTCCCTTTTAGCTCCCACAGGGTTTGCTTTGTCCTCTGCTTGCACAGGAGAACCCAGGAGGTCATTTCTGTTCATACCAGGGAAACCCCATGAC
>JAOWBP010000001.1:76966136-76982633 GCA_028571105.1 Tragopan temminckii | reverse complement strand
TTTACAAGGGTGGATAGTGATAGGACAAGGGGGAATGGTCTTAAACTGAGACAGGGGAGGTTTAGGTTAGATATTAGTCGGAACCCAGAGGATTGTGACACACTGGAACAGGTTGCCCAAGGAGATTGTGGATGCCCCATCCCTGGAGGCATTCAAGGCTGGATGTGGCTCTGGGCAGCCTGGTCTAGTGATTGGCGACCACATAGCAGGGGGGTTGAAACTAGATGATCATTGTGGTTCTTTTCAACCCAGGTCATTCTATGATTCTATGAACAAATGAACAAATGAACCATTTTAGCTGAAGCTTCTGTTTAAAGGAACAAAAAAACCTCCTAGCCTTGGGCAGACATTTGGCATGGAAATTCTCAGCTGCAGATTCTTGCTGAATCTGGCAATGCTACAGGCAACCCGAGGAAGGCTCTGCTTATCAGAGTCTGGCTCCCACCTTAACAGGGGCACCTCAAGGCCTGCCCAGAAGAGAGGCTTGGTGCCATCAGGGCCAGACAGCCACCAGAAACCAGAAACTTATGCACATCTTCATGACCCTTGGCTGAAACCATAGCTGTCATTTCTTTGCTGCTGCCTTCTCTTTCTGTAATGACATTTCCAGCAGCCTGGCTGGGTCCAGAGCAGCAAGCAACAGAGATTCAGCATTCACTGTGATGTAAGAACCACTTGTTGGGTCATCACTGTTCTCTCTGTAACAGACCTGTCAGCAGCCTTACAGCTGGAAGCGCTGTGCTCCAGACACAGATATTAGGAGCTGTTCTAGCTGGGCTTATCTTTAAATTCCAGTTTCACAGCAGTGCAGAGCAGCAGGTGAGAGCACCCTGCCCTAGCATATTGTGGGCAAGGATGCTGGATGAAGCTTCAGGGAACAGTGTTCATATTTAGCACCTCCTGTGCATGGCACATAGGGGGAAAGCCAGGAGAGTGCAGTACATACCTGTGGGCAGCTATTTGCTCAGCAGCCTGGTGGGGAGGAATGGCAGACTCCTTTAGGAGTGGTTTTAAAGGCAGAATGTTGTTTTTCTTCTTTTTGTACCCTGATGGCTGTGATTCGTGGTTATGTATCGTCTCTCTTTTGCGAGAGTACATGCCCAGGCACCCAGCAGGATTGCTGCTGCCCAAACCAAAGCCTCCACACCAGGTGTCTCTGCCCACAGCTAGGTGGGCACACAGACAGGAAAACCTGGTCCACATCTCTGTGTCAAACAGACCGAGATTTTTACCCTAGTCACTGACAGTGCCTCCAGCGTCCCTCCTCTGGCTCAGGGTCACAAACCTGCCTGAAGCCAGTTCAGTCCTGTTGCATTCTGCAGCAAAGGCAACTTCATCTGACTTTATCACTCTGAGGAGCCATTTTGCTGGCTCTTCTTTCAATTCCTCCCAAAAATCCAGCCACCAACATTCAACATTCCCTCTCACCTCCTTTTGTTTTGGGAGAAACCAAAATTATTTGCCAGTTGAAGTTGCACTTTTCAGTGCAACCCAGCAGAGATTTGCGAGGGTCTGCTCAGGACTTCAGCTGCTGGTGGTTTGTAAACTTGTTTCTCTGCAGGAAAGAAATGCTCATGGGGTTCAACTACAGAGTAGTTATAAGTGGTGTTCATCTCAGGACTCCAGGTTTTGAAAAGTTTACAGCAAAACCTCAAAAATCCTAAAACAGCAAGGCTGTCCAGAATAGGTGAATAGAAAGAGGCTGGAGCCTCTTGGGAGAAACAGAGTGAGAGCTTCCCAGCTTCTGTTACTGGGCTCAGACAAACAGAGTAAAATCACAAGCAGCAGGAAGGATGCTGCTCAGGACATCACCCCTACTGCATATCCATAACCCCTGCCCATTTCCTTTGCTGCCGTGTCCTCCCTGAATCAGCACCCCCCAAGGGATACAGGAATGGGCACAAGACAAGAACAGGTAGGAGCTGTAAGTTGAGAACTGCTGCCTTGCATGATGGAGCAGGTCTGAGGCTAGAGGACCTGGGCTCCAGCAGCAGCTTTCCTGTGCCCATGTGCCAGCCACTTGTGCCATGCCTCTCTTCTTCCACACGGGTAATATTTATATCCCTCTGTGAGATATCCAGGCCCTCCAGAAGAAGTAGCACTGCTCAGGACTGAAACATTAAAAAATAACCACTGCTAAGGAGAACAGTAAACTAGCCTGGAGAAATGTTAGCATTCCCAGGTGCTCACGCAGACAAAGAAGCGCTGCCTGCCAATTCGCACAGACCTCCTGGCAGGTAAGAGATGTGCCAGCCATTCAGTTGGCTGCACAGACAGCAGCCTAGGCTTTGCAGCCTGCGGATGCCCTAACTGTTGAAGGGGGTTGAAGGGATGTTTCTTGCTCTCTGCTGGGCCACCCAAGTGCCATGCGAGTCAGGGACCAGCAGGTTCCCACTGCACACAGTTCTGAGCACCAATGCTAGGACCTTCATCTCTCCTCCCTGACAAAGGCAGTGCAGTTCTTGGCAGGCCCTTGTTATTTCAGCTAAGGCTCATCAACCATCCTTCTGTCACTAAATGCCTTATTATGTGCAATTAATGGACTGACTGAGAGCAGCTACAAAGTCATTCTCCCTGTGAACCAACGGAGGCAGCTGAGCTTCTTCTGGTGACTTTCTGATGCTGCCAGCCTCATTACTAAGTGCAGCTGTGTAAGGGCAAAGAGGGAGGCAGGCAGGGAGCAAAAAGTGGATGAACAAGCTGGAATCCAGCAGCCCTGCCTTTCACATGGCTGCAGGCAGCGTGGCAGAGCTCCGTGCTGTCCCCAGAGCTGGCCATACCCCTGTGAGGGACACTTGGGCACCACCATCGATGACTTGTAGGCAGACATTGGCTCCAGCCCTGCCCCATGCAGATCTGTCTTTACCAATGTCTTCAGCTTTTTATTATTATTATTAATAATACAACAAGAGGAAAGAGAGATGAGAGCAAACTGACAGTGCGGGCTGAAACAGCTAATTTGACTGTAGCCAAACTGCACTCAGATGTGCAAAGCAAGAGAATAATTTCCTCTCTCTGATCTCTCAAAGATCATCCTCTTAGGTGTCACGATTACATCTGAAAACAGTCTGACTGTGCTTGAAGGCTGTGTCCCTTGACAATTAACCTACATGTGCACACCTTTTGTGACTTTGTGCTGCATTCTGAAGTATTGCTGTGCTCCTGATACATGCTGAACACAAAATCTAGGTGGAATAAGATTCCTCAGCCAGTCCCTGGCAAAAGGACACTGATTTCATTGGAGCGTGGCCCTGAATTAATCTGCCTTTAGTAATGCCTTGTTACCAAAAATAAGAGAGTTACAGCTGGCATTTATGTAATCAATTCTTCCACTGTGAAGGCAATTCCTGAGAACCGAGAGATAGTGTATTTTCTGTGCCTATTTCAAAAAAACAAAATGAAGCATTTAGTGTATTTTAAGTCACCTTGCCTTTGCTTCCCATGTGCAGAAAGCCAGGTGCCCTTCTACCACAGGACATCAAATCTTTTCTTGAGGATAAGCAGTCCAAAAGAAACCCCAAAACAAAATAAAGTCACACAGACCTGTAGACAGAGAAATTCGGGTGCAAAATTCATCTCTGAGTGAAATGGACCTTAGCCTTTTGAAAGAGCAGGCAAGGGAAGTGCTTAGATTAATCCTAATGACCCACACCAGAACTCGTGGGCAAAACCCTTGCAGGATTTCCAGCTCTTGAGTAAACTTAGCCTGAGCAGCTGTTACATTTTGGAAAGCAAAACAAAATCCTGAAGATTTGCCTTAAAGCAATTTGTGTCCATCCTAATAGCAAGATGCTTTTCTTTGCATTTTAACCAAGGGCAAGCCAGCCTGTCACGACTACAGAACTGGGAGATGCTAGTAGTTCCTCCCCTGCCCTGCTGGGCGTGATCACTTTCCATGCCTGTATGTACCTTTGGGAGAGACACCACAGTGTCCCCTCTGTGAATGGAGGGACCCTCTTCAACAGCACTGGCCAGGCTGCTAAACCAGAGCCATAGACTGCTCCAGGCAGCCCAACAGCTGCCATCGGCACACTTACCTGACTTTGTTTTTCCATACGCCAAATTCTCCAATCCCATTGGAGAAAGGATGACCCCTTTTTAGTCTGGCAAAATTTCAGATTGTCCTAGACAGTCCAAACTGGGGGTCTCTGGATAAAACCTGCTTTCCAGATCAGTAAGGAGCTGCCTTCAGACTCCTCTCAGGCTCTCCCTGAGAAGTGGTTTAGCTTAGCCCTTCTTTCACACTGGATTTGTGGAGTGCAACCACCGTACCCCTGCCAACAATGGGCCAACTGGTCAGCAGACAGTGCTTGGGGACAGCAGAGCAGTTCCCCATCTGCTGCAGGATGCATGAGGCCAGAGGAAGGTAGGATAGGATTTACTTCCAAACACGTGATTGGGCGCTCTGGGATTACGAACAATGCAAGGGCACAGGCATTACCAAGGCTCAGGAAAGGGAGAAATTAATATTAAAGACAATAACTATGAAATAGATTTGTCCCTGTGCAGAGTCAGATTAAAGACTGAGAAGAGGGGAAATCCCCCTCTAAAAACTCTTACTGGGATGGTTGTTGAAGTTTGGCAGGGGTTAGGATGGCAAACATGAATTTTAGAGGAAAAGCAGAGGGGGTATAATAATCCTGGCCCTCTTCTCCCTCCTCCTTTCTGTCCTCCACCTACAGCTCACCTCTCCTCAGCAGAAAGGACTTCTTACAGCCCCACATAAAAGAGCAGCAAAGTGGTTTTCTTCACATGTAACCCAAAGGAAAACATGAGACGCTGTTTTCCACTTCAGCCAAGACGTCTTTTTAATACTATGCAAGCTGGGAGCATCTTCAAGGCTTTGTTGTTTCTTAAGCAGAGAGGGAAGGAGTAAAGGTTGAATGAGAATGCTAAAAACATTTCTTTGAACTGGTGAGATTTACTGGTATGCACACGGCTCCCAATACAGAAGCATATTTGGAAGAAAGGAAAAAAAAAAAAGCAAAAACATATCTATTCCCCGTTGGTTTCTGTCTCTATTTGATTCCACTGCACTGCAGTTTTACCAGGGAAATTATTGGGGAAAGGGAGTCAGGCAGCATTTCCCTGACAGCAGCTTGTCAGCCTGTTGTTTTAGCATCAGGGGAAAGAACAGCAGCTCACATCCTTAAAGCACCATCCTGCCACACCAGAGATGGGAAAACACACACACATCTGGCTTCCTGGGAGCCACATGCAACACACCCCTTCTTCCCCATCCAGACAGCAACCACTGCACACGAGGCAACAGCCCATGGCCTGCGTCCCGTGACCTGCCCAGCTCTGTGTGCTCTGACCCTCACTGGAATCTCACTACCAGTCATGTTCAGGGGCTGGAGAAACAAGCAGGGGTTTTTTGGTACTCTCAATAGAATGGCTTGGGTTGGAAGGAACCTTAAAGATCACCTAGTTTCAACCCTCTGCTGTGGGCAGGTTTGCTGACTGCTAAATCAAGCACTAGATCAGCCTGCCCAGGGCCCCAGCTAGCCTGGCCTTGAACATCTCCAGGAATGGGGCATCCACAACTTCTCTGAGCACCTGTGCCAACACCTTACTACCCTCTTGGGGAAAAACTCCTCTGACATCTAATCTAGAGCTCCCCTCCTTCAGTTTAAAACCATTTCCCAGTGTTCTATCACTACCTACCCATGTAAACAGTTGATTTTCCTCCTGTTTGTAATTTCCCTTTAAATACTGGAAAGTCACAATGAGTTTCTTCCTGGAGTCTTCTCTTCTCTAGACCAAAGAAGTCCAGCTCCCTCAGCTTGTCTTCATAGGAAGGGCACTCCAGGCTTCATAATCTTTGTGATCTCCTCTGGACCCACTCCAACAGCTGTGAACCCTTACTGTATGGAGTACCTCAGGCCTGGATGTGGTACACCAGATGGGGCCTCACAAGGGCTGAGAAGAGGGGGACAATCCCTTCCCTCTCCCTGCTGCTCACCCCTCTTTCGGCACAGCCCAGGGTACAGTTGGCCTTCTGGGCTGCAAGCACACACTGCTGGCTCACGTCCAGCTTCTCATCCATCAGGACCCTCAAGTCCTTCTCAGCAGAGCTGCTCTCAGTGAGTTCTTCTCCCAGTCTGTACACAAACCTGGGATTGTCCTGACCCAAGAGCAACACCTTGTACTTGGCTTTGTTGAACTTTTGGGTCCACTTTTCAAGCCTGTCCAGGTCCCTCTGGATGGCATTCTTTCCTTCTGCCATATCAACTATATCACTCAACTTGAAACGCAAGACCTCAGAAATACCCAAACCCTTCTGTGTAGCGAAGTATTTACTGGGCCAGGTAATACTGAAAAACAAAAAAGAAGAGGTGGAAAACCCATGCAGTACTAAGATCAGTTTAGGGCCAAAGCTGAACTGGAGTAGCTGAGCTGGAGCGCGTGGTACCACAGGAGGAGGCAGACAAAACATGAGCACTCCCTGCAGAGCCCCAGTCCAGCCCTGCAGACTGGGCAGCTTAGGGCTCCAGGAGTCCTTTGCCTTCCCCACTGTGGAGAGTGTAGAGCCAGGAACCGGCCGCCTGACCGGGGGCTGAGCATAAGGAGGGTGTGTGCTCAGGCCTCGTGATTCTGCTGTATCCGACAGCAGCAGCATCAACTCTGCTCTTTGTCCTTGACCAGCAAGATAGTGTACTGATGTCTGCTGAACACAACCAAGACCAGGCAGATCTCCAGCTGCTTGCTTGTTGCCTCCATGGGGCTCCGGACATCATCCCCTTCCATCCTCCCCTGTGCCCCTCTGGTAGTGTCCATACACCAGGCAAATGCTCATCCCTCACTGCTGATGGCATAGGTGACCAATGAGCTGCACGCAACAGAAGAGATGCTGGGGAGTTTCAGGATAACAGTGGACACGCTCTTCTCTTCTGCCTCAAGGAGAAATGCCTCCCAGATAGTCTTGCTTCAGAAGGAAACATCTTTTGGTCTGCAAATAGCCTTATCGTCCAAGGCCCCCCTTTCCTGAGATGAGACACTTACAACCAAGCATTGGCATTTCTGGAAGTGCCAGCTGGGCTTCAGAAGAGAAGGGGACCCGGGTTGCAGCTGTGCTCAGGTTATCTCCTGCAAGGTTTCCCTGGCAACCAAAAACCTCAAGGTCTGGGTGACAGTTGTGAAGCATAATAGTTTCTGAAAGCAAAAATACACGTTTTGTCAGTTGGTGTTGTGCCTCCCTTGAGATAGGCCAAAAAAACAAAAAAGAAATTCCACTGAGAGCTGATTAGCCTCTACATAAATAGAAGAGTAACCTGCCATCATTTCCCAACACGTGAGGTGTAGCACTGTGCTTCTATACTTCTTGTGCACTTAGTCACCATTCACCTAGGACCTCAAGATAACATTTAGAAAGTGTATGGGAACTGTTGAGCCTTGGCCTGAACCACTGATTGATCACATGGGGAAAGGACCGGTTCAGCCCTGGGAGCACAGATGAAGGCAATTCAGCTGTGTGACTGGAACAGATGGAGCCTGGCTGCACCTCCCTTAGACCCCATTTAAGGTCTGGCAAAGGATGTCTGGTTGGAGATCTCTCCTTTGTGGAGTTTTTCCCTGTGAGCTTGGATCCCTGGAGACAGATGAGCAGTCCTTTCCTGTTTATCCTTTTGCCATTCCACTCCTGTATTGCCTTTCCACTGTACTAGTCTTTCTGACTGTAACAGAAAGCATAATTAAAGAAAACAAAATAGACTTGGGACACACCCAGGACTATTCCTGCAAATTCAGACTAGAAAAGATGCAAGGTGGTGTAGGGTAGACAGGAGGGTTTGGAGAAGACTTGCCTGCAGCAACAGAGCAGCAGTTCCTCAGTCGAGACTGTAGCTTTCTTCATCTCCACTCATCTGATAGCCAGCTAGCACCATGCTTTCATCAGGAAAGTTTGATCCCCAAATGCTCCCATGCAACTAACTCTATCCCTGTACCAAAAACTAGCATAGCTACCAAGGCATACATACTATCCTCTCTGCCCTTCTCTGCTTTCTCTAGTAACTAGTTACAGCTGCCTGAGGAGGGATACAAAGCCAGTCAAGTAGAAATCACACTCCTTTCCAATTCCTGGTACAAGGGATGCACTGAGGAAAATGCAAGAAATAGCTTATTGTTATTATTTTCCTTTCTACTTGGAAAATCTGTAAGGAGGCACCCCGAAGTAATTTCTGGCTCCTTTGTACCAGCACCAAGAGCAACTTTGAGCTGGGCTCTCAGCATCAAGGCTAGGTCAGCTTTTTTTTTTTTTTTCCACAGGATCATTTCTCTGTATTTTTATGTTCCATTTTTCATTGGAGCTGCTGTTCTTTGAAAATTATTTTGCAATATGAAGTTTTCAATCTATTTCTGAATAGCAGCAGGTGTGTGAAGAATCACCCTCCAGGTGATGCTGCCCACAGGTTAATAACAGGGTTAGGCATTTCTTCTCAGATGAGTTTCTGATGTGTGAGTTGTAGCTTTCAAGACAAGAAGGGTTTGTGAAAGCAAACTTCTGGTGGTGGTTACATCAAGGGCAGGACAAACAAAACTCTCCTGCGTGGGCAGAAATTGGCTGCCACAGCCTAAACATCTGAATGTGTTGTTTTTTCCCTTCCTCCCTCTCTCTTGCTTGGTTTGCTTATGCTCCAGAGGACCTGTGAGCTCCCAAGTACGTAACAACCAGATCAGGTGCTGTTCTGCTTCACAAACATTTGCCTCTGGGAGGATAAACAAGCATACGCTGGGCTTCCTGTGAGCCACATCTCCAGACTGCTCTGCAATGGCTGCAGTGTGTAAAGGATGCGTGGTGCTCAGAATGTGCTGCCAAAGGATACAGCGTTCACCTGGCTCCATGGCTTTGAGAGACTCCTGAACAGCCAAGTGCAGACTATCATTGTGCCCAGCAATGTGTTTGGGTCAAATTGCAAAATTATGGGAATAATGCCAGGGCAGCATTGCTCTCGTTGCTTGTGGTAGGGAAAAGAAAAGCAGATGGTGCTGGCTTCCTTCCTGTGATTGGGGTTCAGGTGTCAGCCAGAGGACCTGGGCAGGGCAAGAAGTGCTTCCATGCAGTGCTCTGTTTAGGTGCACATCAGCTGCTGTGTGGTTCCTTTAAGGCAGTTTTGCTGCTGTGGAAATATTTATAGGATGCTCATCACCATGGTATCTGAACACTACCGACTAATGGGGCGTATGAGATGTGCTTGGTGTATTTGTTATTAATTTCTTTAACGGTGGATTTTTTGACATTTTGTTTTCATCGCTGGCTTCAATTTGGGCATGCCGCTTGTGTACACAGCACCTTTGTGGTGGTGTTCCTTGAAGGCAACGTGGAAGAGATGAGCTTTCGGAGGGAGGATAATTAAAGGAATCCTGTCAGTCAGATCTGTACCTAAGGTTTAGGGGTGGTTTAAAAAAGGAAAGAGGAGGGGTAGAAAGGGTATTGTCAAAGATACTAGGAGTTAAAATTTCTTTTCCTTTAAAAAAAAAAAAAATCAAAACACTCAATGAAATAGCTAAGTCACCATTTCTCTTCACTCCTGGGACAAAAGCAGGAAAGCAATGCTGAGAAGACAGCAACTGCATGGACCAAAAAGAATGAAGGGAGGGGAGCGAACAGCAGTAGTAGCCAGGACAAGTGATGCTTTTCAACTGTATGACTTGAGCATGATAGGATTTTATTTCCTTTTTAGCTAGAAAAATTATATTGGCAATGATCCTAGAATAATAATCCCTGATAGAAAAACTAAAGTCAGAACTGTGACTTTTCTTTGAATAGACAATTCTACTGTGTAGAGCTGAACACTTTCGTTAGCCCCATGGCCAGATCTGGCCAGCTGGCAGCTGCCTCTTGCCAAGGAATCTTTTTGTGAAGACAAAAAAAGCGCATTGCAAAAGGGAAGTGGTGTAGAGCAAATCCTTGCTGCAAGATCACAGTTGCAGGGAAGCATTTTGTGGTTTTAGCCTTTTCACAAGGGGATTGCTGGCAAAGACTCTTGCTGTGCATCTGTGCCCTGTGCTGTTTTGTATGATGGCCCCTGAGGCTGTTCCACTGATCACCTGGATCAAAGTATCCCAGATTTGTCCACAGTTCTGGCCTGTCCAGTTCTTTCAGAATTCTTTACTGTGCCCAGCCTCACCTACATTACCCACATTTCTGGAGTTGTATCACTGTTATTAGGGACAAAAAAAAAATCACTTGTAGCAAAGGGAGAGAGTGAAAAATAAGGCTAGACCCAGGGATATTTATTTGCCCCATGGTTTTGATGTATTCTGTCTGCAGCATTATTTAGGAGCCTGCACGTGGGCAAATGCCAGGTATCATCTGTTAGTGTGAAAGCTCCAGAAATTGGAGCACCTCTCTGATAAAGTAAGGCTGAGGGAACTGGGCTGCTTCAGTCTGGAGAAGAGAAGACTTCAGGGAGACCTTTATTGAAGCCTTCCAGTACTTGAGGGCAGCTTATAAACAAGACAGAGACCGACTTTTTACACTCTGATCATGACAGGACAAGGTAGAATGGCTTTGAACAGGAAGGGAGGAGATGTAGGTTAGACATTAGGAGGAAATTCTTCACTCAGGGCAGAGAGGTGCTGGGACAGCTGCCAAGAGAAGCTGTGGCTGTCCCATCCCTGGAGGTGTCCAAGGCTGGGTTGGATGGGGCCCTGGGCAACCTGAGCTGGTGGGTGACAGCCCTGCCCATGGCGGAGGGAGTTGAAACCAAAGTCACAAATATGTCACATCCTGGGGAAACAGAAAGAGATTGTACCTTCCTGCATCTGTGCAAGACAGCCAGACTGCCAGCTTAGACCTTTAGGTTTGCCTCTCCTTGGAGCTGTTTTCTGAGTTTTTCCCAGTGGAGACTTTTTTATTTAAAACTGTGTCTGCAAGGCGTGGGAAGGTCAATCCAGACACTGAGAAAAGCCTGGGCTCTGACAGGTGGATGTCCATGTAACATCTCAGCTTTCAACAGCATAAATCAGATCCTGAAATAGACTGGATAAATGCAGTCAGTCATTTTGCAGCCCTATTAAAGCCACAGGGCTCCTCACACAAATCCTTACAATAAGATCAAGCTGTCTACAGACTCAAAAACTGCCTTGTGGAAGGTGAGGGTAGAGTCCGGCTCAAGGACTGAAAAAATGAGTTGAGAAGGCTGCGGCAGCACTTCTGCAACATTGGTGTTTTTGGAAGAAGCCAGCATGACCACCAAGGTTGCTTTGCCCTGGAACAATAGTGTTTAGGGCTTCATTGGCTAAAAGCATCTTGAAGGGCAGGCAACATTGAGTTACGCTACTTGGAGATGGAGACAGAACTGGAGCATTCCTGAGAAGGATAAGAGAGGAGATGGAGTGGGAGAATGCTCCACAGAAGGGGGATGTGGCAAGTGCCCTCAGCTTTTCACTGTCCATTTGTAAGTCCTACTGTACAACATGAACTCAGGATATCCCCAAACCTGGGTTACCCTGATATCTTCCACCTCTTCAGGGCACCTGGCAAGCAGTGAAGCAGCCAACTGAAAGGAGGCAGCTCTGTCTGGTATCAGTAGAAGAGATCATGTAGCAAGGCTACTAGGCTGCCGCAGCCTTGCAGAGCCTGTGGCAAGCAGGGCAGGAGGGTTGCCTGGCCAGGAGTGGCCCACATGTGTCCACCTGGGATTCCCCCCGTGGAATGTAGTGTTCATGGTGATAAAATGGGCAGCAGACAGGCTGCAGGGGTGGGGTGTGGGGAGGGGAAATTAGTGGAAACGTGGTTTTTTTTCCAGTAGCAGCACAGCTCCTTTCCTTCTTTCCTGGGTTTCTGACTTCTCAGTCTGCAGCTGCAGCCACAACCCCTGTCCGTGGAGCATTCTCCCACTCCATCTCCTCTCTTGTCCTTCTAAGGGATGCCCCAGTACTGTCTCCATCTCTAGGGCAGCACAACTCACTTTTGCCTTCCTTGTGAGATGTTTTGAGCCAGCTCTGACTTCTCAGTCCCTAATCGAATCCATGTTTTGTTTTCAGTAGCACAATCCCTTAAGCAGCTCATAACACAGGCCAAGCTACCTTTCTTAGGTAGACCATCTATTCTGCTTGTTGGAGAGGGGGGGAAAAAAAGTACTTTTGCAGCAATTATTGCAATTCAGCAAGCCACTGGTAAAACATCTTCTGATTTGTTTAGTTGTTTCCCAAACATCTTGAAGTGTTGTTGTTTCATGATGAAGATCTGTTCTGAGGGAGAGAATGAGACATCCAAAGAATGCAAATAAAACATTATTTTAAATCTCAGATCAAGTCCACTTTTCTTCAGTCCAAATGTTTTATTTGGTCACCAAACCAAAGAGAAAAGCTTTTTTTTTTCTTGCAGATAAGGCATTAATGGGAGCAAGACAGATCTGTGCAACTCATGCACTCACCTACATGCAATTTGTCCTACAAGCAACCAGGGCTGATTACATATCTGAATACTCACAGCAGTTCAGACTGGGAATGCATTTAGCAACTAGTTGATGTACTGTGGTTATAGGGCAAAGGCAACTACGCTGCTAACAGATTCTATTTGCTAGCTTTGCTATCTGCTATCCTGCAAACACACTAGTGAAGTCTAATAGCAGGGAATTTTAATAATCTTGTATTCCTTACAATAATCTTTTTTTTTTTTTAAATGTGTAACTTCACAATCTTCTTGGTTCTGTCACACAGAGAGGGTACACAACTGATGCTCCTTTGTACTGAGGATGACGTTTTGTTTGGCTTTGCTTCCTGTTCTCTTATCTTGTTTGGGGACAGAAGTCCCTCTGGAAATTTGTCTCTCAAATCACTTTCATTCTCAGGTATGGGTTTCTTTCCTGTTTCTCTCAAGATGCAAGCTCTGGAGTAACATCCAACTTATTACTCTCAGTGTTCATGAGAAATATGTGTGTGAGTGTGTACCAATCAGACAATGTTTTGTATTGCTGAACATAATAAATGTTTCCTGTATTCCTTTGTAGCCTATTCCTAGAACACCTGGCATCCTGCATATATTTTGCCAGCACGAGCATACCCACGTGGATAGGAGAGACTTAGTTACACTAGGACAATTGCTGTGCGGATGTGATTTGAATTTTTTTGCTATCATTCATCACAGGCAAAACAATGGGAATAGCATTTTGTGTATTGACATCAGGGTCTTCGCAGCATAATGCATAATTCAGTCAGGTAGGTGTGTGATATTTCTCTCCTGACACCACTAATTCTTGTGAGCAAGTCTCACCCTCTCACCCTGCGATTTGCTTTTAGCTGCTGCTTCCATCAAACAATCCATGAGGATGCAAAGAACATACTAACGGGCTTACAGCTGAATCAGATCCCACAGAAGCAGGCGTGCTGTGCAATTTCCTCCCACCTCAAATGTGTATTTCATAACAGGGAATGGTATTTTTAACCATTTTTACATTTCTCTCTTCCCATTAGGTTCCTTTGAAGTTGCTCAGCTTTTTTCTGTTGGCTTTTTTCTGGTTGTTTCAAATCCAAGCACACTGACAGCATTACGTGTTTGGCCAATTCAGTGCTCCCTCACCAGCTTTCCAAGAGCATTTGCTTGCTTAACGCAGGAGCATGTTTGTTCAGATGCCCTGGGAGCCCACTCCTGTGTGAACTCACCTGGAAGGAGAGTTTATCTCCTCTGCTGTGTTTGCATAGCTCCCAAGATAAGCCATCAAAAGCTGTTTCTTTGTTGGGAGGAGGGAGAGGAGGAGGGGGATCCATATAGGTATTGTTTGTCAAAACATTAGGCCAGGTGATGTGCTGTGAAGCATTTGGAAACACAGGTAGGCTATTTTGGAGAACCTGATGATTTCAAGTCAAAGCAGACACAACCGTGGAACGTGGCAAAGAATTTCCACCCCAAAAATTGTCTTAAAATCACCTGTTACTACATGACTGCACAATTCTTCTTGCCTCTTCAAGGCATCCAGAGCAGACAGAAGACCAAAGGGGCATTTTCCTGACCAGACTTTGCCCAAGCCCCCAGCCTACAAAGATGACAGCTTCTGCTGTGTCACCTCCACCCTGGGGGACTTGGTCAGGCTGTTGCAGTCCATGAGAAGAAGGAGTCCTGTCCTCTTCCCCAGTGGACGGTGAGCTCCCAATCCTGCCTCCAGCCTTAGCAGCTCGGGGGCCCTCTGATTTAGGGGAAATCCATGTGCTCCACTGTCTTGTCTCGCCACTGTGGCTGACACAGGCAATAAGGGAGCGACCTGCATGCTAGTGTATTACAAATGATTTATTGGTCTAATAAAGAGCCTCAAATTACCCACTGCCTCCTTCCTCTCCCCCTTTGCCCCAAGGACCAATACAGCTACTGTACAAACATTTCCTACCTCACGTTATGTAATATAACTAAGAAGAAAAACAAGTGTACATCCCCTCATGGCCCCCTGGCCAGTGTGTTTGGTCATGGTGCTGGCACCAGGGCAGAAACACATTGTTCCACACCTGGGCATAGAAGCAGCTTTGCTGTTTGCTAGCCCTAACCCACATTACCTCTTTCCTCCCATGTCTAGGAGGAAATATGAATCTCCAGCCTTCTGCCCTCAGCTTCTGCTATGTGCTGTCCAAGGGAGAGAGCCCCAAGCCCATAGGGCTGCTTCCCCATCCAGTTTGCTCCAGCCAGTTGCTGCTTCTTGCTATATGTAGAGCGGGAGGAATAAATTAACCTACTTTGGGTGGCTTGCAGGCCTTAACAAGCAGCTGCTGCCGAAGGGCTTGTGGAGCTTCAGACAGCAAAGCTGAAAAACAGCAGAATATTATCATCCTCCTCATCATCTGGTGCCATCCTGAAGAGCAGGAGGTCAGAAGGGGTGAACCGAAGACAACACAACAGTCTTAAATATTCAGCATCAAATTATTTGAAGTGTGGTGAAGGAAAAGAAAGAAAAACACTAAAAAAGGATAAAGAGTAGCTACAGCTAAGTTGTCCTTCCAGGCATTTTAACTTCAGCGAGTGACAGGAGCTCCTCTCCTCTCACAGATGCCATAGAGCTGTGTCTGAACCCATGAGGTCTCTTCCAGTCTCACTGAGCCAGTGGGACCAGTAATGCTTGGATAGAACAGGAGATGGTGCACAGATCTGAGAGACTCTTTATTGGAGTGTGAGTTGCTTGGCTATGGCAAATGAGAGAGCAGAACCCCTAGGACTGATGTTACAAAGGGTGTATTTTGAGTAGTTACATTCTGTGTAAGGCTGACCTATTTATAAGTGCAGGGACTTGAGCCTCTGGGAAAAATGGGATAGCAGTGTTAGGAAACAGGAATCGAAGTAGCCCAAGATCTCTGCTGCACACACCCAGGCAGCCCAAAGCGACCACACTTACCCATCCAAATGGCTGATACTCATCTCTAACCTTTACCAGAAGGCGCCCAGCCATGCCTTGATCTGTGCTAGATGGAACTGCCCTTGGGGAGAAAATAGTCAAAGAGGAGACTTAAAAGTGTTTGCTCTATTACCCCTAATACACTCAACCCTCCCCATCTCCACCACCACACTTGATAACTGGGTACGCATAGAGGGGACTTTGTTTCTGTATGTCTTGTCTATATATGTCTGCTATATATAGCAGTGCTATATATATAGTTCATTTTTAATTTGTCTCTTTTCTCCATTTACACAGTTGCTGATGGTACAGAGGTGCAGGTCTCAGGGCTGAACCCCTGGTCTGTAAGCAAGAGAGGGCCACTAAAGAGGGGCCACAGCCAAGCAGCTCCACATGACCTAGAGAAGCCACTTTGATGGCACCGGGCGATGGATGTCAGTCAGAGCCCAGCAAGGCCATTGCAGCTCCCATACATCCCCTGCCTTCTTGGCCACTCAGGCTCAACGCCCCAGCTCTACCACCATATTCAGACCCACATGTGTGATTTGTCCTGTGCATTTAAATGAGTTTCACACATCATTCTGATTTCAGATCAAGATTTATGGAGTCCTGTTTAATTATGTACAATGCAGTACAGCAGGAGCCTGCTTCTCCTTTCTGGGAGACCTCAGTGTGGTTTTTTGGCTGTTGGTGGATGACTGGAGGGATGTGCATCTTGATTTTCTAATACTCTCCTACCCACTCCCCAAAACATTCAGTTCTTTTCCAGAGTGGAATGATGAATACACAAAGTCTGCAGAAAAATTCTCCCTCCAGGAATCTGAGATAAGAGGGAGTCCACATCTTCTCTGCTCCCACTCCTCATCTCTTTTATCTGCCAAATCCTGCCTCCACTGGCTCTTGTGTTTTGTTTTCAGACACTTTAATTGGCGTTGTCTGTCTTGCTGTCCTTCACACTGGAGAAGACTTCCTATAAACATCTGAAAAACCACCTCCTTCTTTAAATTCCTGCTAAAGCACACCTGAGGACCACAGAATCACAGAATCATAGAACGGCCAGGGTTGGAAGGGACCACAAGGATCACGAATCTTCAACTCCCCCTGCCACAGGCAGGGCCACCAACCTCCACATTTAATACTAGACCAGGCTGCCCAGGGCCCCATCCAATCTGGC
>JAOWBP010000001.1:76911293-76942664 GCA_028571105.1 Tragopan temminckii | reverse complement strand
ACTATCCCCTCATCAAGGTCACTGATGAAGATGTTGAACAAGACTGGACCCAGCACCGACCCCTGAGGAACACCGCTTGTTACAGGCCTCCAACCAGACTCTGCACCGCCAACGACGACCCTCTGCACTCTGCCAGTCAGCCAGTTCTCAACCCACCTCACTGTCCACTCATCTATCCCGCTTCTCTCTCTGAGAGTCCACTCTGAGGAATGGAGGAGGCATTCTGAAAGCCATCTTTGTTTCACAGGAACAGCCCACAGACTTGATTAAGCCTCACCCACCTCACCTCCCAGAAGCAAACCTTGAGAATAGCACATGAGGAGCAAAGAAAGGACACAGTTCCCAAAAGTGGAGAAAGAGATTCCAACATATCCACCACCAAAAAGCTCACCCAAGTCTTTCCCAATGGCCTGACATCAGTTGCAGCCACAAAAGGGGTCCATCCTTTGGACAGACATCCACAGCACTGGCATGTACCCATCCCATGATGCATCTCCCAGCTGTCGACCTGTGTATTCTCAGCACTTACCCGGCCGTAGGACCCTGATCTCCAGCAGGTTGGAGGTCCTGTCTGCCAGCCGAGTCCAGCTGCTGTTGTAGTTCTTCCTCCAGAGCTCAGCCACACACTGGTACTTGCCAGCCTCCGTGTCGCTTGCCCGGCTGATGCTGAGGCGCACGTTGTTGCTAGACTCAGCCTTCTCAATGGCAGTACGTGTCCGGAAGCCCAAGTACCTGTCACCCCACTGGACCCCACCATCACGTGTGAAGGTGACCAGGTCATGAAACTCGCTGCTGCCTGCTGGCTGGAAGCGCCACGTCACTGACACCGGCACCCAGGATGGGTAGTGTGGTTTGATGATGCACTGAAGGTCAAAGGACTCGTTGTAGGTTACCCCAGGGGTGCGGGAAATAGCTGTGACAGCAAAACCAGCCTCTGCAAAAAGAGAGAGAAAAGGGCCTTGAAGCACAAGGCTCGATGTTGCATGAGGAACAAGCATGAGCACTTGTAGATGCCATGATTCACAGCCATCTCTTGCCAAGGGACCCTCCCCCCTTCTTCCCCACGCCAGGTCTGCAACTGGTCACTGCAGTTGAGAGAAAGGTGGGGGAAAGTGAGAAGAAACAGCTTTCTTCCACACTTTGGAGAAGTTATAGCCTGGCAGAAGTTATGGAATCCCAGGATGGCAGCAATTTGAGTGAGGGAAGCTGGTTACTTCTCCACTAGCATGTTTTCCATTCTCTTCCAGATCACAGCCTTATAGTTCTATGGTTCTGTGATATATACAGTTATCCTCACACATCTCCACAAGCCAGTCAACACATTTTTACTTGTCTACCTCCAGTACTTTGTTGGTTAAGAGGAGTTTCAAACCAGCAGCCTATTAATAATTTGAAAATAGCAAAGGTAACATATTCCCAGTTGACTGGCTTACATTTTGGGTCAGGGAATTTCCATTGCTCATTTGTTCTGAGCTGGAGAGAGAAAATACTTTCTGTTTTGATACTTCAGCACAGCCTGTAGATATAGCAGGGATCTTGTTCCCTGCCAGCAGCTTCTCCAAGAAGCGTTCACTTCCTGGAGGGCTCTGCTGCGTGTCCAGGCAGGCTTTGGTATTCCCTCCCTCTCTCACCTTGCTTGCCCTCTCCTTCCCCTCAGCTGGGGACTGAAATCCCTCGCTAGGCACTTGAGAGCCTCTGAAGTCCAAGCACATGTAGTTTCACCTGAAAGCACATCCCTCCTCTGGCTGTTGCTTCAGAACCACAGAGTATCTAGATTTATGGATTTAAATATCATCTGTGCTGGTTCAGCTAAAGACTTTTTTACCCTGGCAGACTAGCAAGCGATTAGATCTTAACTTGAAATGTGAGTGTCACTAAACCTACTGCATTTTTTTCTACTAGCATTTTTTGGTAGCAATAAAACTCTCTTATTCTTTCTTAGCACCTTCCATTTGAGTTTCTGAAGACATTTCAAAAGCATTAATCTGAACAAAAAATATCAGATTCGGCAGTATTTGGTATTTTCATCACTAAATCTTACTGAGCTACTTCAGCTTTGTTAGTTATAGAATGAAGACCTTCTTAGAACTTGGCAGGACATGCTCAACAGTCAGAAATTTCTCTGGAACAAAGGAAGGCGGTAGAGGGACAACGTCCTTCCAATCCCACCTTTTGGAACTGCTGGGCAATTTCCAGCATCTTAAATTTTAGCATGACTAAAAGTGATATGTTTTAAAATCTCAACTTCATCTGCTCATTGTTTCCCCCCATAAACCTTCTGAAGTTCCAGAATAAAGAGAATGGCCGACACATGGCCAAATGCCACTGACCCCAAGACAAAGATACTGTCGAAGCCAGCTGAGAACCTGCCTTAAGTTCTTCACAAAGTAATGTCCTTCACTGCTTTTGGATGCTTTACAGCAATGCTTTCTAGCTCTAAACAGAACAGCCTCTGAAAGAAGGTCAAAAGCAGAGGGGAGGAAAGGAGAAAAAAAGCAAGATTTTAATCAGAGTATTATATGACTTTAAAGTCTGGTCTCTCACACACTGTGCCAAAACTTAAGATTAATACTATAGAGAATAAAAAAAAAAATTAAAATTATAACTTGACTTTTCAACAGCACACACCAATTGTTTATAGCTCTGGCATTCTGTAAATCAGTGGCCTTGCAGGAACAGTCATCAGTTCTTCAGTCTCCTGCAGAACTCTTTGGGAACCGATCCAGGACTTGATATAGCAAGGCCTGAGTGGGACCCAAGTAATACGATCTGTGCAAAATCCCTAACGTCCTACCTACCTCTCCCTTACATTGATGTCGTTCATGTTTGAAACAGATGAGCTCTTTGGCAGAGCAGAGTTCCAGACTCAACGACTAAGGCTTCTAATCTGGCTTGGCTTCAAGCAATGGTGCAGTTCTGGGCCAGCTGCTCAGGGCCTCCCAGCAGAGGCTATGAGGACCGTCCCAATAGGTGGCTCCTGTGGGCTTCTGATGCAGTTGGAGACGCTTATGATTTCTGGTGGGTGGGCCAACAGACACCTGGTGTTTCCTTCTCCTGGTCTAGGGAGCTGAGCTGAGGTTTGCCCAGGGCACGCAAGGAGGTTTTGATGCCCATGGGTCACAGATGGAGAACCACCACCTCACTTCCCACAGCCCAGCTCCCTTGCTGGTGGAACGTAGGGCACCACGTCAGTGCAAATCACAGTATGGCCAGTTTGTTTTGTTGCAAGGACAACAGCCACTTTGCCTTCCTCAGCCACCCCCTACTTTGCCCCTGCCACAGCTACCCCTCAGATTTTGCCTTCAAACACCATAGACATACAGAGGTTTTGCACCAATCTATCCAGAAGCTGCAGGTGGTCAGCCAGTGCCTCCATTTCACTGGCAATGGGGGTGGGCCAGGCTCCAAGGGGGCACAGCCCCTCCACCCCCACACCTTGAGTACTCACCAAGAGCAGTGATGGTCACTGGGGTGCCAGCATGTCGCTCCCCAGCTATCTGCCACTCCCCATCCAGTGTCCGCATCCACTCAGCCACCCGGCACTCATAGTGGCCCTCATCTGCCCTGACACTGTTGAAGATCTCCAGGGTGAAGGAGCCAGGCCGGACCTGCTCCATCTGGATGCCACCATAGCTACTGCGCTCAGCGTATAACGGGCCAGGCTGCAGGGTGCCATCTCGATCCAGGCGCACAATTTCACTTCGCCGGTTCTGCTTGTCCACCAGCTGCCACGCGATGGAAAGGCGGCTTTGGGGTCCCACATTTGAACGCACATTGCAGCCAAAGCGCAGGCTTTCCCCTTCCAAGACACTGCTGGCGTTGTTGATAATCTCCAAGGAGATGCTGGTCTCTAAGGAGAGAAACGCATACACACAGGGGAGATGATATACACTTGCCACTTCTCAGTCAGCAAGAAGGACGCTGCCGGCCAGAGAGGTATTCTACCAGGTGCAGGAAACTGCCCACGCATTTGGGTCCAGGCACGTCTTAAGCTCAAGCGTGACCACATCCAAAACCAGCCTGTGGGCAGCGAGCTGCTCCTGGTGACTTGCACATTCAAAGCAGGTGTTTGCCAAAGCTGGGGAAAATCTCTGCCTATGGCTCAGGAGACATAGCCACGTTTTCTGGTCGCAGGTCCAGGCTGGGGTCTCAGCAAAGCTTGAGGGAATTTGTGTTGCTATAACATGCAGGGCATGCAACTGGCTTTGCAAAAAAGAAAAGCTTCCAACTCTCTGGGCTTTTCAGTTGGTGTCAATATGATCAGCATCTTGGCACGTCCATTTCTGCAACGCCTTTTGGGAGAAGCTGTCGCAAGCTCGCATTGCTACCAACGCTAAAGGTAGCTATCAATGTTTAGCAACATCAAAAACACTGGCATTCTGAGCTTCCCAGAGATGTGAGGATCTATGGCTAGTTTTTCAGTGATACTGAGTGCTGGTTACTCCTGTTGTCTTCCATTGGAGTTATGGACACTTAGCACCCTTGAAAAATCACATTTGTTCCTAGAGCTGGTGTTGTAAGAAATCTCAGCAATTATACCTCACCTGCCTGAAAGGTGGCTTTGCTGTACGTACTGTATTTTAGACAATTGTCCAGTGTGAGATTTCTAATTAGAGTAATTTTCAATGCCAAACAAATGAGACCAAATATTGGTAAGAGAGAAAATAATGAGAATTTATTTTGGAGAAGTGAGGAGAAAAAAAGCTAGAGGAAAGGGCTGCACTTCCCTATAAGCCTAAGTGAAAAGAGACAAACATTGCAGTAAACTTTCTCCCAGATTCCTTCAGTCTGTTTGGTCAACCCCCTGGCCAGGGTAACAGGGGCAACACTTTCCTAGTTTGCCATGCCAAGGCTACCTGCATTATAGAGACCTCTCAAGTCAGTTGACCCTCTTTTCTCACTCTGCTATATACCTTATTCATCACATCCGCCTGATAAAGACAAAAGGCACACAGGTGAGCCTCTGGCAAGGCTGTTTTCACCAAGGTTAGCAGATACACAGCGACCATGACAGGGCTCCACGTTGAAGAGCAAAGCGGAGCTTGAGAAGGAGGTGAATCCTGTTTTTTTCCATTGCAGGACAAAACCCCAGTGCCCCGTACAACAACCAAACAACAGCCACTGAACGGTCTGCAGGAGCTCAGCAGCAATTTGGATAAAGCAGGGATGAGCCTGCTGCTACACTTACTGAATGTTTCAGAGGAGGGCAATGTGAGGGGAGAGGTGCAAGGAGCAGTCACACACACTTTCAGCTCATGGTCAAAACTGCCAGGCTGGGGTGATTACAGAGGTGGGGAGCTTATTTCCTCACATATGAACCTGAGCAGCACACATCCTTGCTTTACTCTTCCTTAGAAAAATGCCTTACCAATTGGGATTTCAAGCCTCCACAACATGCAAACTCTTACTCTCCCCCTTCCCACAATGAAGTCTAATTTGGGCTGGACACACCACGGCCTCACTAGCTGGCTGCCCAGCAGAGCAGGGCTCTTGGAAGCGTCCTGGGAGAGGGTGGTGAAGTCCCTACTTACTGAGAGGCAGGACTGTAATGGGGATGTTCTTCGGCCGTTTGCTCTCCTTGTCAATGAAGTCCCCTGTCACAGTCTTCTCCCGCTCAGTCACCCGGCAGTTGTACTTGCCGCTGTCCTCAAGTCGGAGGCGGTAGATCTTCAGTACAAAAACATTGTCGCTTTCTTTGGCTACCTTGAGCTGGCCCAGAGCCTCACGCTGGGCAAATTCGTTATTAAGCACCGGCACAGCGTTTGGCCCCAGACTGGCGATGAGAGAGCTGTTGAAGGCCCAGGAGATGGAGAAGTAGCGGTCAGGGATGTTCTGTGCCTCCAGGATGCACCGAAACTCCACCGGCTCGCCCACAATGTACATCCGCTTCTCCGTCTCCAGCCTGACGCTGAACTCCTTATCTGGGGAGAGACAGAGCAGCTCAAGTCAGCTTGGCAAAGCCAACCCATGGAACCAGCACACCTCACATTAGGTGGCTGTAACTTACTGCATTCCTGTGACACATGCACGCACCCACAATATGAAAGGCCAAGTGGTTTGCTTCAGCTGTGAGAGGCAGCTTGCAGCCAAAATTTGCAAGGCCTCCTCAGCCAAAACACCTTTTTCCCAGCCTTTTCTCCTGGGAGCAGCTCAGGATCCAGCGGCACAGGGGGATGTGCTCTGGAGCCTGGTTCTACTTGTACCCGGCTCACCAGCTCAGCTAAGGCCAAAAGGCAGGGCCTTTGGGGGATATCAGAGAGGAAAAAATACTCATCCAGGTTTTTAGATCCTCAGCAGGAACCTGTGCTGCTGGCTGTGGAAGGATTTTGACTTGCAAATGGACCTCAGGGAATACAGAAACATTTTATTTTCTGCTCTGTCACTCCTATCTCCTCACTTCCCAAAATTCTCATTGCCTGTGCTAGCACCAAGAGCCCCAGGTATATGCTTCAGCTCCCGTTTCAATCCAGATCACTGGCTGCATAAGGCAGTAGCTTCCTTGCTGCCTCATTCTTCCCTGGTTGCTATTTGCTGGCATCCTCCCTGCCCTTCACCCTGCCAGCTCCTCTCAAGCAAGGTCATGTAGCAGACGAGGAAGCCTGGGCTGAGGCAGCCATAGACACCTCCGAAGGCTATGCAGAGGACCTGTCAGGATGGCCAGGCAGAAGGAGACCCCTCTCCTCACTCCAAAACATGGCTTTATGCTGCCCTGCACGAGGAGTGGCAGGAAAAAAGCGAAGACTCCGTGGTAGAAGATACTACTGGTCTAGGTCTCAGTGGTGCTGAGAGAAGTGGGCCTACCCTGGTCCTGCTTGGGTTACCAGCAGCGAGGGACCTCAGCAACCCCTCCAGGAGCAGCTGCTGCCCATGAGTGCACCCAAGTGGCTGCTGGGCTTATCTAAGGAGACCACAAATCCCACCATACACTCAACAGAGAACCACAGTCAGAGGCAGTGAAATCCCAGACCATGCATAGATTTGCAGGGCTTGCTCCACCTCCACTGTTAAGTGTGACTCAGATCAAGGGGAGCGCTGCAGCTGGCCCTGCAGACTCATTTGTTGAGGGTGCCACTAACAGCAAGCTAAAGGGGAACCTAACAACACACGGCGCTGTTTTCCACCTCCTCTGCTCTCTCCCATCACCCAGCCAAGCAAGAAAAGAGGAAGGAGACACTGACCAGTTGCTTGCACGTTGACGATGGTGCCCTGAGAACGCTTGCGGGTCATGGCATACCAAGACTTGTCTGGGTCCTGGATCCACTCAGCTGCTTCACAGTAAAACTCGCCTTGGTCTGAGGGGTGGAGGTTGTAGATTGTGAGCTTTGAAGTTGTTTCCCCCACCTTGTCCAAGCGCACATCCCCTGTGGCGTGCCGTTGGGCATAGGTGCCCCCGGCCCGCAGGACGAAGTCGCGGCTGAGGGAGATGATCTCTACGGGCGCCTCGCCGCCCCGCTGCCGGTACCAGGAGATGGAGACGTGGCTGTGCTGGGCCGTGCTCTTGGACACCTCGCACTTCAGTTCCAGGGAGTCGCGCTCCACTCTGTGCAGCGTCTGTGGGACCGCGGTCACTCGTAGCGAGTCAGGAATCACTGCAGCAAAGGAGCAGAGTGTTAGGGTGAGGGATGCTGAAATGCTGACCCAGGGAAAGGACTACAACCTGGATGCATTAAAGGAAAGGTTTCTTTTTATGTTTGTAATTAATCATGAGCAAAGCCTATCCTTCCCAACCACCTCCTGCCCACATCTTTCAGTCACTCCAGTGCCCCCGTTTGCCCTTCTCCCCTTAGTCACTGTTTGGCCAAACTAAACATATTTAGCTCCTTTAATCTTCCCTCATAAAGAAGTCAGAAGATGCAATTCCCCTCTCCCTTGTTTATATCCTTTCACATCTTAATGACCCCCTCAGGTCAAGCAAAAGGGTTTCTGCATTCGGAGGGAACTGAATCCTGCATTCAGAGAAAACTGGCTCCAGTGAGGGCAGCAACTCAATTGCTGGGACAGAGACACAGCCAGACACTGACTAACAAAACTGCCAGCCAAGCTCCACTTTGATTAACAGGAGAAAAGGGAAAAAATGCCAGGAGCCCAGCCTGTGAGGAGCCTGGTCACAAGGGGAACTACTGCTGCTGCAAAGTCAATGGGTCACACAACCAGCAGGACAGGGCACAAAGCACTAACAGGGACGTGGTATGGGACAGAAAGCCCTGTCATGTCTTCTCCATGGCAGTTCCAGAGGTGAGCACATCAGTGCAAGCTGAGGCCAGGAGGTATCCCATCCCAGCTGTGTCACCTCACTGTGCTTGCACGGCTGCCCTCTGGATGCAGGCAGTGATATCTGGAGAGAAGGGGACACATTACCAGCAGACAGGCTTTCTTAGAAGGAAGTATTTCCTCGCTGTCTCAGGAAACATCACAGAGAAGGAGCAATGCAAGCCTTCCCCTCAAGTCTGCAGACAAGGCAGCACTAGTGAACCAGTCAGTGCCCACGGTTCCACCACGCACCAGGGGAATATCATTAACACATCTCAGCTCAGTTTCATTGACAACACTGGAAGATCTGACAAAATTGGTTACGTTGCCAAAAGCTGCATCTGCTTCATTCAGGCACAGCTAGAGAAAGCAATCAGTTGCCATGAAGACAACCGCTGGCGTTATTTATGGCAGCAAAATCAAAGAGAGGGAAGAAAAAAGCCACAAGATGGAATAAACAAGAGGGAAATCTTTACTTGCTCAGCCCAGCCCAGCGCATTTGCTTTGACCAAGTGTGCATCTCCCAAGGAATTTACTGCCCCAGCAGTGCAGGCTGGCAGCTGGCAGCCAAACTCACCAGCTCACTGTGCCTGCACGGAAGACTTCAATTTCTCACTTTGAACCTTTCTGAATAATTTCCAGAGCAGTGTAGCTCCCTTCTCTTTGCCCTCCAGCTATGGACTCTTGTAACTTTTCTTAGATTGTTTAAATAAATTAAATCTGATCACCGTCATCTCTCTGGAGTCACTTTCCCACTGGACTGCTTCATAGGCAGAGCTGTGCCTCCCTACAACGATGGGTGAAAGGAGTGCTCTGCCCATCCTCCTTCCTTTGATTTGAAAGCCCTCAAATGCAATGAGAGGAAGCCTTTTCCCCATGCAAAGCCCATGGCAGCAGCTGCCCACAGCTCCCATGGTGGGAAGGGAAAAGTGGAGGACTACAGCCACGTCTTGCTTGCCATCCCACTCCCCAAGCTGTTTACAGACTGACGCAGGCACTGTTGTGCCAACTGGATTCCATATTTCCAGGTCATAACCTGGTGGGAGGATTAGCATCTTACACACCATAACTATTGGAAAATGCATTCCTGGTGGAAAACCCGGTGTGTAGCTCTGTCTCCCTGCCCCCCCTCTCTCCTGCCCCGTGCTTCTCCCAGTGCACAGCCTGGCCCTTAGCCCACCCCTCACTTCTGTCATAAGTCAGCACGTTAAGTAATACAGCATCTCCTATTAGCCCTGAGCCACCAGTTGCTGCAGAGGAGGTGATAGCAACCCCCAAGATCGAGGAGCTGGTGAAATATTAGATGTCAGTACTGCCACTAGAGGGTGTAAGGGACTCAGACAGGGACAGGCCCAGGGCCCTGCTGCCAGGAGGAAGAGGAAGGAGCCCAGCTATGCTCCCCATTCCCCTCTTCCCAGGGATGCCCATGAGCATCCTTCTGCTGCACACACAAGCTGCAGACAAACCCAACTCAAACACACACTTCAATAAGGCACAAGTGAGGAGCACCTGTGAAGAAAGCAGAAGTATAGGCAGATTAGGAATGAAGGCATTTGCTTCAGGTTAAAGAACTGGCTTACAGTCTCCAGGAGCACAGACCAGAGTACCCTGGTCTGGACTCCCTACACACCTCAAGCTCTCCAACACACTTTCCTCCAAACCCCAAAACCAGCCCCAGTTCCTGAACTTTACCTCAAAAGGACAAAGAAAACCCAGGTGTCTCCCCTTTCCCCAGGTTTGTTCTGGTTTGTTCTTGGCTATCCAAACCTCAATCACCCACAAGGAGTAGACTGCAAAGCTGTTCTGTGCCTGCCACAAATCAGAGAGCTACTAACATCTCATGTGCTCCCAGGCAAGGCAGTGAACCTGGCTGGGATGCCATTTCCTTGTTAAGTGATGAACGAGGAGCAACAGGCTGGGAGCCAGAGACTCAGGCTGGTAACAATCACTCATTTCTATGGCAGCATTATACTGCAGGCTCCTCAGGAGAGGAGCTTAGAGAGGGCAGCCAGCACAGCAGGGCTATCTTGAAGGCCAAGCAAAGACCCACCAGCCTCTTCTTCCCTTGGGTTTCATTCTTGCTTTTACTCTCCAAGACACTTCGGAGGCACTGTGTGGTGCTACTTTGTGTCCCCAACTGCCCAGTTCCAACCTTCTGGATAGAGCTAAGCTTGCCAAGCGTCAAGTGTGAACTACTTAGGAAGAACAAATATGTGCACTCCCTACTCCCAGGGAGCTGCTTTTGGCTGAGAAATACTGCTCTGGATTTTAACAGGAATTAGTGCAAGAGTTATGTCTCCATCTGCCCTGTGACATCTTGCTGCCCCACAGGGATCCCAGCTCAGTGCCACCAACCCCCTTCCCATCCCTCCGGTTGTGTTTGCAAGACAAGCTGCTCAAGACAAAGCATGGTGCCAGCACCATTGGTTTGGGGCTGTTCAGCCTGGAGAAGAGAAGGCTCTGGGGAGACCCGAGAGTGGCCTTTCAGTATCTAAGGGGGGGCTGTAAGAAGGAATGAGACAGACTCTTTAGCAGGGTCTGTGGTGATAGGACAAGAGAAAATGGTTTCTAATTGGCACGGAGGAGATTTAGACTAAATATAAGAAAGACGTTTTTTACAATAAGGGTGGTGAGACACAGGAATAGGCTGCCCAGGGAGGTGGTGGATGTCCCAGAGACACCCAAGGTCAGGCTAGACAGGGCTCTGAGCACCTGATGGAGCTGTAGGTGTCCGTGTTCACTGCAGGAGAGTTGGACTGGATGGCCTTTAAGGGTTCCTTCCACCTCAAATGACTGTGTGATTCTATGGTAATACAATTCAGAAAGGACAGGAGCCCACCACGCAAGCTGCCCTGAGGCAGCAGAAGGCACCCTGATTTCCATTCCTTGTGGGAACCAAATACCTGCATGTGTGTGCAGCACAGGGAGGGGTAGCGATAAGACTGAACAGATACCTAGATTAGCGGTGTAATCCTCTCCAGCCCTCATTCCTGGCAATTAGCTGCACATGCTGCCGATCCATACCTGCTGCAGCACACCAGGCACTTCCTACCTGGAATGCCTTCAGAGGAAGAAAACATGCTGCTATATGCTGCAAAAGGAATGAAGACCCCCCAAATGTCACCTCTGCAGGTGGACAAAACCAAGGAGATAGTGCACTGACAATACCTTCCGCTCACCTTATTCTCAAACCCCTCCTAGAAATCTCTGGCACCTTCAGCAGAGAGCAAGGGGAACATGAGAAACGGTCTCCATACAAAACGTGTCCTTTACCTCACCTACCAGCACGTAGTCATGGGTTCCTGGTGCCACGAGGGAAATTCACAAGGGTCAACAGCCTGCTCGGGGTGGAGACTACTTTTCTCCAGCAAAGCCCAACCTGCACTGTCTTGTCTGAGAAGTGGGGATAGGTAAAGGCAGCTTTGAAATAAAAGGCAGCTGAAAAAATACTGATTTTTAAAACCCCTTTTAAAAAGAAGTCATGTACTTGTTAAAATCGGTGAATTCCCTTCAGGATCCTGACAGGGAAGGCAGCATTTGTGCTGAGATACAAAAAAAAGCGGTCAGAACATGTTTTTAATCCCAGTGTGAACGTTTAAGACTTGCTTCGAATGAGAAGCCCAACCAGAGTCACTTTTACTTGCTCCACAACCAAGAAATCCATGGTGAAACACTGCAACTGTCTGCAATTATACCACTGCAGTATTCAGCAAATAAAGCAGGAAAGTAACAAACCAGCACGCACGCAGCTCCCTAAAAGGGCAGCTTGCTACCAACCCAGCTGCAAGCAGAGACGAATGGGGAACTGAAGAGTTAAGTAAGTGAGATGGCACAGCAGTTGTTTCACAGCAGCAGCAATAAATCCCCAGATTACAATAGTAGCCTTGTTTGTACATTAATGACTGGCTGGAGTGATTACAGCGACAGAAATGCTTTTCTCAAAACAGCCAGACAAGTTCAGACAGACAGCGGGAAAGGGCACGGAAGACAAGAAAGTAGAAGAAAGGGGAGAAAAGAATGAGATGGAGGACGTGTGAACTGCAAATGAGCTCAGCTTTCTGACTCAGGGCCTGAACTTCTCCCTTGGTGCTGTGGGGCCTCTTAGTCACACCCACCCTGCCCCATGCTACCCATTACTCGCGCTCCTCCTGGTCCTGCTGCACCCATACCCTGGCAGCAGCACATTCCCTGCTGACACATCCTATGTGCCACACATTAGGATGCACCAACTTATCCTGGGGAAGCATTCAGCAGCAGCATGCTGAGCCCCAAATGAATTGGTGGAGACCAGTGCTCCTCCGAGTTGCTGGTGCCCCCTCCCTTGGCTACTCCTGATGCAGGGGTGGTGCCCCTATTCTGCCATGCCCTGCAGCCCCCCTGCTCTCAGCCAAAGCAGCAAGAGGCAGGCTTCTGCCAGCCAGCTATTTCGGCTCTCCCCACACACCCAGTCCCGAAGCATCCTCAGGAGCATCTGGTTATTAGGACAGATAATTGAGGTGAAGAAGCTCAAGTGACTTCATTAAAAGAAAACAGAACGGGGAAGCCAGAAAGGAGTGGTGTGTGAAAGGGGGAGGTGGCACCCAGCGGGGAAAGTCATCATTTCTACATTAAGCAAAAATGAACCAGAGCAACGTTGGAGCCAGCCTTGAGCACAGGGATGCTCAGGATGCAGAAGTTTCCAAAGAGCCCAAGCACATGGCAGACAGACAGTAGCGAGGGAAACCTCCAACCCCTCAAACATGCATGCTTTTTTTGCAGTCCTGCTCCATGGCTGCAGCGCTGCAGGAGCAGAGGCAATGACCTCCTGCAGTGAGTCGAGGTGACTCAGCTCCCAAATCCTTCTTCCAGAACTCACCTCGCTGAGGGTTTAGCGCTCCCTCTGATCCTGAGCTGGGCAGCCACCAGCAAGCCACTGCAGCTTAATGCAAGCCTAAGCCACTGCAAATACAAGGGCAGAGCACACACCTCTTTCACACAGGGTTAAGCCGATGTGTTTTACTTAACAGCACTTGAGAGCTAAGAGCAGAGATGTGGGAACTGACTGTGCCAGAGACCAGTGCCTGCCCATCAGGGCTCAGCAGGCACATGTCAGCAACAGAGGTGGGCAAGCAGTGTATGCCTCCAAAAAGCTGGTCCTGGATCTCCTGCCCTGATTTGTCCATCCCCTCCAAAATCCTCATTCCTACTGATCACCCAATAGAGCATTTCAGTCCCCACAAGCAAAGCACCAAAGGAAGGACAGAATTAGGTTTAATTTACATTACAGGCCTAATTTTCATTCAGCCCTTGTCTACGTCTTAAGTTCCCAAGGGAAGATAAAATAAAAGTGCTGGCTTTCTGCTGCACAGAGGGGGAAGGAGAGACCAGAATCACATCTTCATGTTTGTTTCTAAGCAGACTGTTGACAGCCATAGGGTAGCAGATAAAGCCCCATCCCTGGAGACATCCAAGGTCAGGCTGGACAGGGCTCTGAGCACCTGATAGAACTGTAGGTGTCCCTGTCCACTGCAGAGTTGGGCTTTATGGGTCCCTTCCAACTCAAACGCTTCTATAAGCAGAACGCAGAAAGCTCTGAAATCAAAGAACAAAAAGATCCCATAGAAACTACAATTGGAATTTTTTTTTCTCTAACAGTCCCATTCAAAGCATGGAAATTGTTTATAACATAATATATAAATACACATTTTCACCAGACAGTAAGATGTCTACCAAGCTACGAAGTCAGCATGAGTTGGAGTTATTTCTGGAGCTGGAACGAAGGACATTGGCCCTTCTGGACATTTCCAAGCCACCTTCTTCCAACAAGGCCTTGGCAGTCCAGAGCTGTTACTTTGAAGCTAGCACCCCTGTGATGAATGAAAGGCACAGTCCATCTTTTGCAGGATAGAGGCCAAGTTCTCCAACCACGAGCAACACCTGCTCTCTTCCTGCACTGAAGACAGCACAAAGCAGAATTAAGACAAGCAAATTCAGCCAAATAGCTGACAGACTTCTGCAATCACAGAAAGGTTGCACAGATAAGTCCAAACAATATCCACTATTGCAAATCCATTTTCCCAATGAGTTTCTTTCTACTGTACTTCTATCATCTTGCTTCTAACACACAGCAACAGCCATCTCTTCTCTTTAAGCTCTTCATGCTCCAAGCTTCTTCTAGCTCAGGTGGCAGTGATTTAGGACACAGGGGATAAGAACAGGAAGAGAGGAGCCAAAGTGCTGTGCTTGGTAGTGCTCTGGAGACTCTGTTAACAGCTGTTCTCCTGCTTCAGCACAGCAATCAACCCCTCCACAAAAGCTAGGCTGGCTCACACATTTTCTGTGTGTTTCTGTTGGGCATGTTTACACTGAAACCTTTTAATAAGCATATTTTTCCTTATAACCCATTGGTCTGGGCATCTCGAAACACCCAGTGCCCTTCCCTTCTCTCAGACTCCAGCTGACCTCCCTGGTTGTCACCCCACCAACAGACAGCCACCATCAAGTTGCTCTCCCTGCAGAGCACTGCCTACAGGATTTGAGCAGCACCCCCACAACAGCTACAGAAGGGGACACGGCTTTGCCTACCAACTGTGCTATGTTTGAAGGAGGTGAAGAAGGAAACAAGGCTTCTTGAGGTGGTGGGAAAGTTGCAAATGAGGGCCATTTGATGGAAATGATGATGCCTCTGTCACGAAGTTCTGCACTGCTCTGGTAAGGTATGCAAAGAAATCCTTTTGCTCACTGCCTCCAGGACAGCCGCTCTGATGCCAGGCAGGCAGACAGAAATGATTCACTCAGTAGTTCCTGCTGCACAAATGACATATTCTAACTACTTTTATGGCTTGTCAGTAATATATCTCACAAAGACCAAAGGTCCTGAATTCTGCCCTTAGTGAATTCTGCCTCCCAACTGGCTGGTAGGTCTGACTCTTGCAATATACTTGTACATCTTCTTGAGGTCAGGGCTCTAGGTTTTCCAGGCTATCCCACACACTTTGTAGTGCTGAACAAGGAGACACTTTTAAATTTTAAGTATTCAGGAAATAAATTGTCCACTATATAAAGATGTTTTTGGTGCTGCTATCATTAATCCAAAGGAACACACTGTATCAAAGCAGTGCATTAAAGCAAACAAACAAACAAAAAAAAGCAAAGAAAATAAGTCAAGAATAAACTAGTAAATAGGAAATTTCTACGATGTCTCCAGTGCAGGATCAATATCACCGACTCCTGCAAAATCCAGGATTTTATTTATAGTGCTTCCAGCCTTCTGCTGGTGAAACCTCTGAGCAAGAGCCAAGCACAGCTGACACACTGCTATTCCCAGGTCTCCAGACAGTTCATTTTTTACCAGTCAGTGCCTGTTTTGCTACTGCATCTGAGTGCAAAAGGCGCTGAAAGCTGTCAGCTTCCCAGCTGCCGTTCACCGCCCTGTAGGTAAATGGCAAAATGACCAGCACAAAGCTTTCCGCTTGCTTTGCTGCTCGAGTGCGTGTGCCCTCAGCGGAGGCAGGCTGAGACACCAGCCCAGGCAAAGCACAGATGCTCTGTTGGCTGCCACATGCTCAGGGGCTGGGAAAGCACAGCACAATGGAAACATCCAGTGTTTCCCATCCAGAAATGCCACCAGCTCTGCCTGCTCCTCACCTGAAGCTCAGCTTGCTCAGTATCTGTTTGTTCTCTCCAGCACCAACCAAGATAACAGCTTGTCTCACAAGCACCTATAAAGACTGAAGGCTCAAGATTCCTCATGCAGAGGAGCTATGGTATGCAAATAAAGAACATACTGGGAGCCTGATAAGATACATGATCTTGTATCACCTGTGTCCTGGGGAGACAACTTCTCTAACTACCTGATCCAAATTGCCTTTTTTTTTTCTTTTTTTTCCTTACACAAGCAAACAGAACTAGAAATGAACACAAAGAGATGGATAGTGGTCTCAGAACAAATTCTCACTGGCTTCATGAAGCAGCTGAAGGAGCAGAGGACATACCCACCGCACAGAACTATTTCTCAGGAAAAGAGTGTAATGTTTGTTCAAACCTCAAACACCAAAGAAGTAACCCTGAAGACAACCATGGGAATATCCCAATCAAGGAAAAGCAATGATTACACTTTATTAGATACCCAGGAATTCAACCACGATGCAAAAACCACAGGAAATCAAGCTTTACTAGTCCCTCTATTCACATCTTCCCCTCTTTCTTTCGTAAAAGAACTCTTACCAAAACTCAGCCCTGGTATCAGCACCAGTGGGGACCCATTCATCCACTCAAACAAAATAAAACCACCAAAGGTAGATTCAGGAGTATGTTTGTGGCACAGCTAGGACACATACTCCCACCTTGCCTATCAAAGTCTTGTTTCCC
Source organism: Tragopan temminckii (assembly GCA_028571105.1). NCBI lineage: Eukaryota > Metazoa > Chordata > Aves > Galliformes > Phasianidae > Tragopan > Tragopan temminckii. The sequence goes on along the minus strand of JAOWBP010000001.1, from coordinate 76,926,065 downwards.
AAAACCTAGACCTATAAAGTGGGCCAGTTATAAAGGCTATCATATTTCAAATTGTATCTAAGTTCCTGTAAACATAACCTTCAGAAAGGAAGAAGAAAAGAGCTTTTGGCTGTTCCCTTCTCTGCTACATTAAAATGACAAGAAAGATTTATTTTTCTTAATTATTCTGTACTTTTTCCAAAAGCCTTGCCTGAACACATTAGGTATTCTGGTCTCCTGTGCCTGGCAGACTCAAGGGTGACTGAAGAACTCATGGCAGCACAGAAGGAAGAGTGGGGAAATCAATGAGGGAAGAGAGTTTCTGTCAGACTCTGAGAGCTCTTAAGTCCTGGTTTATTTCTATTAACAAGACACCTGGGAGAAAACTTCTTTGAGGAAGACATGGTGTCTGTGGACCATTTGCAAAGATGGGAAAAGGGCTGACACCTGAGGTTCTAGACAGTTCCACCAGGCTGCTGCTTCTAGATGTCAGCACTCTACAGTGAAATGAATTGCACAGCATTTCTGCACCCTACTTCCCCTAACATAAACAAGCATGGAAGTGATCAAAAAAGGCAAAAACATCCCTTGTTTAAGAAAAATGTTCATTCTTCTAACCATCACTGAGAAAAAAAAACAACATAAAAGAGACAGAAAGCCATTTTCCCTTAAAATTCACTGCAAGTTTATTTGACTACTCGATCATCCCCAGACATCCTGGATCTATTAATGACTGGTTTATGCCGGAAAAATCCATGCAAAGTGATTTCAGTTAAACTAATGCAGCCTCTTATACTTGCATGTTAAAATAGTTTTACTGCATACTTCAATCCATGCAGTTTACTTTGATAATCGAAGGATGTCCACATGGAGGAGGGGGTCTTAAAGAGACTGAAAAGGATATACAGGTCAAATCCAAAATGAACTGCCTCATATGGTGCAAGAAAAAGGTCAACTTCCATGTTGCCAACGCCAACTCAACCTCCAAGAGTGACACAAAACAGTGTGAAAAGATTTTGAAGAACTTCAGAGGCTGACAATCATAGAAACACAGAACTGTTTGGATTGGAAGGTAGCTCAAAGCCCACACAGCCCCAACTTCCAGCGATGGGCATGGCTGCCCCCCACCAGCTCAGGCTGCCCAGAGCTCATCCAACCTTGCCTGGAGCACCTCCAAGGATGGGGCAAATAATTGCAAGGTTTGAGCTTTGTTTGTTTTCACAAAGCCTCCAGTACCTGTCACATATTAGAGGTGATTATGGAGCTTCTCTGCTGACATGCTCAACAGCACACACCTGCGAAAACCTCTCATTTCCCTTTTAAGTGTTTCTCTCCTTTCTGTCTTCCTCTTTTATTTATTTATTTATTGCTTCTTTGCAGGTTCCTCATTTACCTTCAGACTCAACCATTTAATTTTTAATAAAAGGCTTCACTGTCTATCCCCTTTCTCTTCAAAGGCCCAGTTTTATTCTTCTGCCTCCTCTCAGTCCCCCCCAGTCTAATTGTTATTATTATTTTCACCTTCAGTAGTTTCATTTGCTTTTTTCTCCGCTCTGTTCCTGTTTTCCCCTTCTGTACTAAGTCCCTTTCATCCCTCATCTCCCTCTTGCCCCCGGCCAAGCATCCAGATACACAAGGAGCAAGCGTAACCAAGCAGAAATATGAAAGCGATCATCAAATGCTTGCCCCTACCTATTCAAATATTTGACTTGTAATGATTAAGTTCAAGAAGATCATAAATATTCTTTATAGAGCTCTGCACATCTTTAATAAACCCCAGCTTCTGCCTCAATGGCAGGCAGGACTGCAGTTGCTGAGCTGTTTCCTATGCATTACAGGAGATTTGCTCCAAGGTAAAAGAGAGGGATGCCCGAGCTGGGAGCTTGAATTATAAGCAAGGAGATTTCATTCCCCACTGCTGCTTGATTGAAATTCAATGCCTCCCTCTCACCTGCTGCTTTGCGATGCTAACCTCTCCTGAATGGCCCACAGTTCCCCTCCATGCATGGCAGAGCAGCCATGCTCTCACCCAACCCAGGGACCTTCACCACCCAAGCTGCAGATGCACAGGAGGCAGTTCAGCACAGCCTCTTTCAGGGCACGTCCTTGCTATGGAAGCAATGACTTCACTCCTTGCCAACCAAGGTGCTCAAAGCTGGCTGGAAAAAGAAACCAAAGATGATGTACTTTGGGTTTTTTTCGGTGTTTTGATTACTTCCCTGTTTCTTTATTTTAGGGGAAGCAGGGAAGCCCCTCCATCCCCAGACACACAGGACAGGCTCCTGCCAGGAGATGCAGCTCCTGTCCTCCCTCTGCAGGGGAGGGATGCTAAACAGCAGCCCGCAGGAAAAGCAGGTCCCGTCAGCACAACAAGCCCCACAGCAGCAGGCCATGAACACTGCACAGGACAAATCCTGGAAAGCACCCCCAAGCCCTTTATCCTGCTCCCAGTGCTCCCCAGATGCTTTACCACAGGACAGAGCTGCTTGCTGGGACCTCAAAACGGTCTTTTGCCAGAAGGGAATAAATAAATGAAATAAAACATGCCCGCGTGCAGGCTCATGCAATTTTAATCAAACTAATGCCTGCAAAAAGGGGGATGGAAGGGCGGGGGCAGGGAGGGATTACGGTGCCACTTGTTCAAAGCTCTCCTGTTTATTCCACATCTGCGATCCCTCCTGAGCTCCCACCAGCAGCAAGGAGCACGAGACACACAAAGCGAACATGCTGCGCGCACCGAGCTGTCTCTTTGTTTTAGTCACTGTCTGCCACTAATGTCAGCCAGAGAGCACTCCTGGGAGCGATGCTTCGCTGCAGCTAATGACACACCGAGAGAAGCACGTCGAAAGGGGAATGAAGAAGGCAGGAAACTCAGCACCCCAAAGGGCAGATGGAGGAGCAGCGATGGGAGTGTGGAGCCTAGACTTGCTTCCACGGAGCTGGGAGAAGGGGTGCCAGGAGCACACCCTATGTCCTGCTTACAAGAGGGGGGATGAGGGACATCCACAGCAATGTGATGGGGATGGCAGCAAAGCAGCAACGCTGACGCTTACCTGTCCTGTGGGAATCATTAGGAACCATTTGGGGAAGCTGGCCTCCACTCAGTGCATCACTTTGCTGTGATACCCAAGAGCTGCACACCTGGGCACAGACACCAGGAGCAGGACCCCACAGGGCTCAGCCCTGGGCCTCAGGCACCAGCCATCGTTCCCAGATGGAGATTAAAGCCAGGGAGATGGGAATTCCAAACACGCAGTGGGCAAAGCCGTGTGCATTCCCCAGAGAAGCAAATAATCAGGTGCCAAGAAGGAGATTAACCCAAAGGAAACAAAGGCAAAATCTGCTGAAGAAGCTGCTGCTGCTCCCCCCAGAGGAGCACCAACATGATGAGCAGGGATGAGGGCAGCGCCCGCACGAGCAGCACTGACTGCTGCCAAACGCAGACTCCTGATTTTACATGGCTGCACAACAAACAGCATGAACAACTTTGTTGGCCCAGCGATGCAATAGTACCTCACCAAGAGCAACATGAGAGGCTGCCCTGGCAAAGAGACTCTCTTTGCACGCTGCCAGCAGGCTGGTGACCGGGAGACATATTTATATGCTGCCTCTTCGACGGCCAGATGTGTGTCATGACAGGATTCAAGTGACATGTCCCCAGTGCCAGTGCTGCTGTCGCAGAGTACGGCTGCCTGCAGCAATACCACCTTGGGCTGTGATGCTGTCATGTCTCATAAGCCTAACCAGGTTGGGTTCCCGGTAGCAAAGAGAGGCTGTCCCACTACTCCAGGCACACACCCCAACAGCAGTCCTGCATCCTGCCTATCACCAGGAGGACCAACATTTCTGTCCCGACGATGTTACCTCACAGATGACAAGGGATAGGACAAGGCTCTGGCCATGCTGGACCCCACAGATGTGCGTCCAAGCCACAGTGCTGCTACTTATCCCACCATACCGATAGCCTCCCGATTCTTTCTCTCCCCTTCTCTCCATTGACATCAGACCCTTGGCAGGAGCCTCTTGAAGCTGATGAGATCTGACGAGCCCCAGGTCTCTGAGGATAGGCAGACAGCAGACGCTGCTCCGGCCGCAGACATAAGGGAGTGGAAATGATCTGAGAGCAAAGAGTGCCAGCATCTCATTTTCTACAGCTCGCCAGCCCGTTACTCATAAAGTCACTTCAAAAGGAGCTCCTCAAAGCATGCTGTGCTGCCTCCTACTTCCCAGTCGCAAGGGGAGAGGAAGAAAGGGTGGGAGGCAGTGCAACAGTAATTACTGCATCCCGATGGCCCTGGCGGAAGGCAGTACTAAAATCCCGCTCTCCTATTTCAGGGTCAGGAGCATAAAACAGTACCTAGGGTATTGCTGAAGGACACATGAAAAGGGTGGCAAAGAGCACCTACAAGGCCCACAGCAGGAGACAAGCCAGAGGTGGTGGTGCCATATTTCTGATGGGCCTCCTCCCACTGCAGGAGGGATTGAACACAGTCCCTCCACCCCACCTAGCCATGGTCCTTTGGTCATCCATCCCTATACACAGCCCTCCTTTGCTCCAGCACCTCCTGGATGCCACTCTCCTACATATCCCACTGTTCTTCACCACCTACACAAGGTCTTCTTCCCACCTGCCACTTCCATGCTCCCTCCTCCTCCTCTTGCCTTCCCATCCCTTTTTCTCCCTGCCTTTCACTAGATTCCAACTCCCAGCACAGCACTCTGATAATCACCAACTTCCCCATCCCATCATGGACAAAAGTTCCTCCATTCACCCTGACCAAGAGCTCCAGCTCTGTATTGGCTCACTGTGCACCCCAGAAAAAAAAGGTAGAAGCCCTTCATACACAGGGGCACTGGTTACACAGGATCACCTGTACCAGTGCCACATCCTCTGGATGCATTCACACACTTGTGTGGGTTCAGCTGCCAAATGAGGCTTTTTGGATGACTGGCAACCTTACCTCCTCTCCAGCCTTTTCCCTACCTCCAAATGCAGCACTGCCAGGTGGGTCACCCCAGCACACAGCCATCACCTGTCATTTTGCAGGGAGGTGTACAAGTGGACAGGTGGCCTCTGTACACCTGGGAGCTCAGAAGGTGACAGTGCAGTGCCAGAGGGCTGGTGGTCATCCGCAGTACGCTGACACAATACTGGATAACAAGGCTCTGGTGTCTCATGTTAACCCTCTAATTTAATGACAGCCTTACATTAACCCTCTTAATTAAACCTCTAAATCATGGTTACCTGTTGCTTTGGGACCTGCTTTCAGTTTCCACCCTGCAGCACAAATCAGCAGGTGGACTCTGCACCTTCTCACCCTCAGCAAGAAGAAATCCAGTCTTACAAGTTATAATCACAACACCCATTTGGTAAGGGATGGTTCCATAAATACCTTGCTCTCAAAGAAGAGGCTGGAAAATCTGAAGAACAAGGTCTGAGAAGATCTGAGCACAGACCATGCCTGAGTCAGAAGGATGTCCCCAGGGCAGTCATCCCTACACCACCACCTCTTTGCAGAGCCCTGCGCTGACATTTTAAGCGGCGTGAATAAAGCCTTACAAGACTCAGGGAGCCAGAGTGCAGACACTGAAAGGCTGCCATCCCATCGGGGCTAGAGATGCTCTTCCCATCTGAAGGTGGCACAGAAATCCAGAACTGGGGGAAGGCATTAGTGTAACCATGCTGTGAGGTCAGCTAGCTGGCTCAGGGGCTGGGTAGGAGGGGGGAGATGCAAGCCCCTCCCCAAGGGACAGAGCAGCACTCTCACGGTTCTTGCTGCTCTGCTCCCCATTACATCCACTTGCAAACAGCTGTCTGGCAGCATTACCAATCAGTGCCGCATGGAATAACGTTACATTTTCCCCAGCTCTGCTGTGCTATCTTCTTTCCTCCCCACCTCCAGCTGCTGCTTTCCTTCCACCACCCCCAAGCTGGAAAGCAGTAGTGCATTCCTTCATTTTATCCAGGATCTACTTTTCTAATAATGTAAACAATTTACTTGTAACCCATGAAAAAAAAAAAAATTAAATACAGTTAAACCCACTTAAAATAAATACTTGCTGAAGGAATATCAGCTGGAGACTGCTCTCTGACTTATAATAATCCCACTGCGCCCAGGGAAATCCTCTTAAACCTATATCAGATAAAGATTGTAAAACTGTTATAGGGCTAAACTGACAGGGCAGCCACATAGTCAAGATGGAAAAATTTCTCCCCCACCAGCTTTCTTTGCCCCCATCTCAGCTTTGGCTTCCATCCCAGCACATCAGAAGTCCTGCTGCATTGGGCCTGCTCCGCAGGGCAGGAGGCAGTGGGGAAACTGCCAGAATTTGGGTCAGGACTGCAGGCTGTTCAGCAGTGGGCACTGTCCTTCCCCTCCGCTGCATGCAGGCTTTGTCATTCACCGCCAGCCCTGCTTTCCCCACAACACCCAAGGAAAGCACTGGCATCCTCGGAAGATCATGGAGCAGATCTTCCTGGAAGAGATGTTAAGGCACATGTGAAATGTGGAGGTGATCTGACACAGCCAGCACGGCTTTACCATGGGCAGATTGTGCCTGAACAATGTGACGGCCTTCTATGATGGAGTGACGGTATGGGTGGATGAAGGAAGGGCAAATGATGTTCTCTCCCTGGACTTGTGCAAGGCCTTTGACATGGTCCCACACCACATCCTTACCTCTGAATTGGAGAGACGTGGATTTGAAGGGTGGACTGTTCAGTGGGTAAAGAATTCATCTGACGGTCACAGCCGAAGGGTTGCAGTCAGTGGCAGGAGGGTTGGACCCAGATGATCTTCAAGGTCCTCTCCAACCCAAGCCATTCTACGATCAGCTGCAGGAGCAGCTGCCCTCACCATTCTGGGCAGCAGATCAACAGGAATGCAGAGCAATCCAACTCAGGTTGGCACCAGAGAACAAATAGAGCCATTCTCAAGGGAAAGTGAAGATGAAAGGAGAATGAAAAAGGAGTAAGCAGAGCAAGACGTCCCCAAAGAGGTAGCAGGGAAAAACCAGGCAGCTCGGAGTGCAAAATTTTGCTGTTAACAGAAAAACGGCCAGCTCCATCGTGGGATTTCTCAGCACCACAGCTGGCAGGAGCTGCAGGGATCGTCCTTCGCTTTCAGAGTTCACCGAGCAATTGCTGAGAGCAGGGACAGCTGCCATATGCTGCCAGCTGCACTCCATGTTAACTCCGAGAGGCTGTCAGAGGTGGGGGAGAAGAGCACCCCACACCACATCAGCCTGGCAGAGCTGCCAGAAATGCCAGTGGGGTATATCAGCAGGCACAGCGTTGTCCCTGGGGCAGAGCCACCAGACTGACTGCTACCTGTCACATGCAGGGATGCATGACAAAGAGATTGTGCCCCACAGCTGCCCTCATCCAGGGCTGGTTCAGCTAGGGAAGGGCAAGAGCCTCCAGTAACTCCACTTGGGGAAAAGAATCCAGGACAACCCAGATGCCCAGGTGAAAGATTTTTCTATCTATCTCACCTTAAAAACCTTCGCATCCTTTACCTCTTATTGACACCGAGCACCCAGACACGATGGCATCTATGTAAACAGCCTGACCACTGCCATTGCTCTTCTCAAAGCAACAGACTGAAAGACATCCTATTTATAAAAAGGACATTTAGGACTACCAATTGCCTCATTTTATTGGGAACTGGCAAAGCACACGGGGGAAGTTCTGGCAGGATAAGTGATACGGGCACGCAGGCTGTTGTGCATGGTTCTAACAGCAGAGGATGGCAAGCCTTGCACTGGCACCCAGGCCAGCACCCCGATCCCACTGGATGATGCCAAGCAGAGCCAAGTGTGCCCCAAATGACCAAGAGACCAGGCTGGAGGTTGCAGCCCTGAGCTTCCTGGAACCAGGCTGCTGCAGGCTCTTCTCCTTTCCAAGATCATTTCGGCTGGCTGGTCCCACTTTAATATTCAGGTTCAACACCGCACAGAAACCTACTCAAGCCAAATGCTGTGATTCTTCACCGGTTGAAGGCACATTCGCATTTGGGCTTCTGTGCTTCCCTTTATGACAGGTAAAAGGCATCATAAGTCTAGGAGGGAGAGGGCGCATTTTAAAGGCCTAAAGGCTAGAGCTGAGAGCAGAGCGCTGTGCAATCGCCCGAGTCTGTATTCATTTCCATTTTTAGAAATGCATTTTAAAATACATTTCTTTCCTACAGTGCCTATGCATAAGCATACAGACACACAGAAGAAACAGCACGCGTTCCCACCTCAAACCTGTTCTGCGTGCCAACGCAGAATTTTAAGAAGTACCCCGACCTGAAAAGGGTCAGTGTAAGCAAAACATATGGAACACAGTGATGTGACCCCAATGTGTCTCATGCCAGGTTTCCCATGAAGGGGTAGATGGGTGGGAAACAAGAAAGGATTCATTCCACAGTTGAAAGCCCAAAGGTACCATGCAACTGGGCTGCCTGCAGCTGAGAGTAATGGGGCAGGATGATGAGGAAGGGGAAAAATGCCATGACACGAAGAAGGGAGAGAGTAGACACAATGGGTTATGCATTTGTTCAGGTACAATCTAGCTAAAATTTGTTCTATTTCGCCTGCGCATGTAGAAGCAGAGATACGTAATATGATAACAAAAAAATAAAACTCAGGCAAGCAATTCCAATGTGAAAAGAGACTGCACATTGCAACAAAACAGGAGTAATTGGAAGCATTTAGCAGGAAAAAATAACAGCAGAGGACAAGATAAAGATGCACACAATAACAAGTGAACCTTCTCCAGCAACGCAAGGATGCTTGGAGAGATTTCTGTTACAAGCTTTCAGTTACAACCAGAATGGCACCCACAAAAAGGTATTGTAAAAAGCACACAGAAGAACTAGCCCATGCAATTCATTGCCAGATTGTCTACAGCTAAAGCCAAGATTAAAAATAAAAAAAGAGAGGGAGGGAGGGAGGCTCTGTGAGCAGGTCTTAGTGCCTTCCTCCTGCAGCAGGGTCACAGCTGGCAGGGCTTGGTGCCCCAGCCCAGCAGCTCCTGCTATCTGCACCGCTTCCCCAGGGCAAAGCCAGTGCAGAGCTGAAGCTCCACTGCTTCCAGGATGCAGGGCTGGAAACCCATTCAGGATCATTACCAGGCAGAGCAGAAATATAAGCCTTTGTTCCTAACTCCCGTTATCTGAGGAGCTCAAAGCACTTTACAATTATTTAGCTTAGACTTTGTGAAAGGCTTGTACGGCTTGTACGCTATTATCCCTAATTTCACCAGCTGGAAAGCAGGGAGGGAGATAGGGAGGGGCTGAACCCCGGGAGAGGCAGCAAGCTGGCGGCTTGGTGCAAGGGAGGACCTGATGCCCAAAGTCTCCCAGCCCCACACTGCTCCAGAAACTGGGTGCTGTGCTTTGCTGCTGCCATTGCCCAGGCTGTGTCCATAGGAATGGCTGGAGGTAAATATGCTTACCCGTGCTCCTCACTCCCTTGTTATCAAGCACTCCTTCTCCATACACAGGAATAGAGAGAAAAAGCAGAGCAGTGTAGGTTAAATGTTTTTTCTTTTTCTTCTTTTTTCCAGGACTACTACAGGGAAATGTAGTCATGTGAAGGAGGACGGTAAGAACAAAATACCTTGTGTCTGGCTGCAGAGGACCACCTAGGAGAAGGTATTTGAATTTTTATTTTATTTTATTTTTTATGCCAGCTAAAGGGGAATTTGAAAGCGAAGGACATTTTACTCCTCTGGGGAACTAATTAGTGCAACAAGCACAGCCTGAACAAGCAAAGATGAACATAACTCACAGAGCAGGAATTTCAACAATAACCAACCCTAGAACTTACGTTGGTTAATTGACTGCTTGGCCAAATAAAACATACACATGCTTCACAGAGGTAGCAAAGCCACTGAGATGGCCTCAGATTTCCCAGCCTCTCCGAGATTAGGATCTCCAGATTTCACCTTCATACAAATTAAGCAAGAGATAAACTCCTGCAAACTCTCAAAAGAAATATGGAACATATGAAATACAACAAATAGGGCAGAAAAAAAAACACCCTTCCATACCACCTGGTGCCTAATACTGCTTTCTACTGCTCCACAGCCAAGTGATGCACCATAGCACAATGCAGGGTGGAAGGGGTGGAAGGGACCTTTGAGGTCTGCAGTCCGACCTGCCCAAGCAGTGTCAGCTATATGGTCAAATCCAGTTGCTCACTTGATCCTTGTCAGGTGCTGAAAACTCCTAGAGAAGTGGTGTGCCACCACACCAGGCAGTCTGAATATCTTGTTTTGATTTTTGTATCCTGGCTCATTCTTCCACTATGCACAGCTGGTAAGGGTCTGGTCTCTGTCTTCTCCAAGATGCAACCTGCCGGCATGTATGACACTTTCCCCTGTCCCTCAGGGGGAGAAATAAGCAAAGGCAGCATAGAAAAAAGCACCTACTCAAACCAGTAGATCCTTGTCTGCATGACTGTCGTCTTTCTCTTTGACACCTCCCTTCGGGGAAGCCACCTTCAGCCCAGTTAACAACTGGAATCATGCACAGCCAGTGAAGTCCATGAGACCCATGTGAGCAGAAGTGACTGCTCTCATGGTGAGTGACCCCAGACCCCCAGGGCAGCTGCAGCACTCCCCAGCACAGCAAAGCTCAGCTCTGCGTGCAGACAGATCACGTATGGCAGCAGTTGACAAAGAGGAGAAGCTGCTGGCAACAAGCAGCAGCAGCTGTTACAGGCAATAAAAGTTCACTTCATTCTTTTTGCCTCTTACGTCCCCTTCAGCCTTCCACAGACAGTTCTCAGTTGGTTGCAAGTTTAACCAAAGCAAATAACCCTCTTCTCTCAAAAGCCTGTTTGAGATGCACTTGGCTCCTTCCCTTCCAACACTGAGTGTTTAGCCCGTATAAATCTTTCCTCTATCTCCAGCACCACCAAAGCTTGTGATGCTGAATGCCAGGACAAGAGGCAATAGGCCCAAATTTGGACACAGGAGGTGCCAACTGAACATCAGGAAGTGCTGCACTGTGCAGGTGACAGAGCTCTGGCACAGGTTACCTACATAGGTTGTGGAGCCTCCCTCCTTGCAATCTTCCAAAGCTGACTGGATGTAGTCCTGGACAGTCTGCTCTAGGTGACCCCTGCTTAAGCAGGGGCTGGAGCAGGTGGCCTCCAGAGGTGCCTTTACATCCCAACCACGCTGGAATTCTGTGAAAGCCTCTCAGGTGCTCAGCTCATGCTAATGCTCTCTGCCCTTCTCTCATCCAACCCTGGGAGGACAGGAAGGATGGTGACCATCCCTGCAGGCACCAGCCAGCTCCTGCTCGCTGCTGAGGCCAAGTGCTGCTTGGCTCTCAAGTCTGCACCAATCGTTCCTCCTCGTTCTAAAGTACCTTGGAGGTTGCTATACATCTCCCTGTCCTGAACCCTTTCTTTTTTTTTTGCTTTAACTTGTTAAGGATTGATGTTGCACAGCTGCTTCCCCAAAAATACAGAGTTCAAGAGCTGCCACCTCCTCAAGTGCTTTGAAAGGCTCTCTCCCACTCTGTCGCTACCTGTTAAAGAAAAACCTCAAAGCTTGATTTCCTCCCTCAAATCAGTTACTTTCTGAAGAAGAGCTCAATGTTTTTTGGAGCACAGATAAAAAGCCCACTGAGATAAAAGTCTGAAACTTCTGAAGAGGTTAGACCTGGGCCTCTTGGCTGTAATCTAAGTAAGCATACAAGCATACAAACAACCCACTGCAGATACAGAGTGGAGTACAAATTTGCAGTGACTCACGCACTCTGAAGTAACTGCCGTGTGCTCACTTCCACCCCTCAGCAATACACAAGTTTATTTACTCATCAACATAAGATGAGAAGCACAGGCCAGAATCTCAGACTGCACGGCACTGCTGCTGCTTCACCCAAATTACTGCACAGAAACACCTCAGCAGCCACTATGGGAAGAACTCGACACTAAATTCCATGTTAAGGCTCACTCTTCAGTCAACCTAGAGGAAGATACCATAACCTAAACAAAGATGAGTTGCTCTCCAGGTTTGTCTCTCTGTCCTCCGACTGCAGGCACTGCCTCAGCACCTAGCTTAGACAACATACATGGCATTAGATGAGTGGGACAACACTTCCATAAAAAAAAAAAAAACCTTCCCCACCCCCGACAAATAGCTTCAGCAATTTCATATTGGCCTTGGAGAACTGAACTCTATCAGCTCTACTCAGAAGGCAAACAATGGAGCTGCAGACTTTGTACATGGGCTTAATCCTTTCTCATAAATCAATCACAAGGCCATGGTTCCATAACATCCTGCAGAGCTGCACCTGTTTGTTTTGTTTTTGTTTTTTTTTGTTGCCTCACTCAGCACCTGCAATTCATCTAAGATGTGTTGGGAGGAAGAATGCATAACATCTCTCAGCCTGGGCATAACCTCTTCTTCCCAATGATGCTGTGATACAAGATACAGAGAGAGACTTATTTTTGAAGCAATTGAAGTGAATTTAAGGCTGATTAAAAACATTAAGCCTTGGTATACATTCCCCTATAGCAGAAGGCCCTTGAACCACATTACTGGCCTAATTCCTAGCATAGGTGAGATCAGTGCTTGTGATACGTGCCTAAATTCAGATCAGTGGAGATTACAGTCCCAAAAAGTGCCTGAGGGGCACTGTTTACTGCAGGCCATCACAGAATCATTAAGGCTGAAAAAGGCCACTAAGATCCTCTAGTCCAACTATCAACCCATCATGGCCATGCCTGCTACACCATGCCCCTCAGTGCCACACCTACCCTCTTCTGATATCACATCAGAAAAGCAGCGCTAGATTCTAGCCAAGATCCCCAGTGAATAAAGGAACCTCATGATGAGACACCAAAAATGGGAGAGGGACAACCAGACATGTTTGCTGACCATAAGGTGCACTGAGCTGTATTTTGAAGCCCAGCTAGCTACCAGCTCTGTTTTTTAGCAACCTCGGAAGCCCCTGATACTGCTCAGAAGGCAAGAGCAAAGACACATCTCAGCCAGTGCTGCAAGCTGAGATGTGCTGGTACTGAAAGCAGTCCATGTGTGAGCCTGTACCGCTGTCTCATCCAGCCCCAGCAAACTCCCCCATCACAGGGTTGTGTGCTTTGGTGAAAAGGGGGAATACTCTTTCCTTAGCTCTTCCTTCAAGCCACAGGGCAAAGCAACTCAAAGATCCCAGTGCAGCGAGCCTAAAACCATCCATTTCACACATAAACAGAGAGAATAGAGATGCTAACAAACCTATCTCCCTCCAGGCTTTTTTGCTGCCAAAAAAGAGCCACTCAATCTAATGAGTCAATTAAAAATTCATAACTGGATGAAAGAAAAAAAGTTTGGTTCTGTGTCTGAGAAAATGAAAACAATAACTCTCATATATAGCATTCGTGTAGCTCTTCTTGACTAGGGTCTGTAGCAACGAAGCCAGCTTGAAAGCCCACCACCTGTAGCTGCTGACCCTTGTGTGCAGGTCCTCTCACATAGATTCACTGCCAGAAACCAGGGCCTCAGGGGCACCTCACAATGGCTCCCAGCATTGCTTTCAGGCATGCTGCACCAGCAAACTGTTTCTTTACAAGAGACAGGGTGGCACACATGGTCCTGGAGCACAGTGGAGACACAGCTGCATCTACACAGCTGCAAAAGGTGCCAGTGGGCTGAGAGTAGCAGCACAGGCTGGAGGTGCTTCTACTGCCATTTCCTCTGCGAGGACTTGTCCTTCACAAGGCATCACACGAGGGCCCAAAAGAATTCAGTTTCTGTCAGAGCTTTGTTAAACCCCAGTAAACACCTACGTAGATACACACTCTAAATGCAAGTGACCCAAAGTTACTTCTGAAGTGGATTTTTAGAAATGAATTAAGCTAAAGCAAATTAGGGCCACACATTCTGAGCGTGAGCATCCACGAAGGGGCATAATGCGATTTAACTAATCCACTAGAAGTTACTTTAGATCAATTTCCTTGACTATCCCTGACACACTTAAGCCCTGAAGCTGATGTCCTCAAAGCACTAACCATGGATGTCTTTGGTGCTGAGACCCAAGTTCCATGTGCCCTGTGTACCAAGCAGTAAGGGCGGGACAGAGCACAACACCTCACCCAGAAAGCCCTGGGCTGGCCACCAAGGAAGCTGCTGAGCAACAATTAAAACTTGGAAGGCACCAGTTCCTGAGCCTTAGGGACACAAAGATAGCATCAGACACATTGGCTATGCTCGTTCACATCCCCTCCCCACTGCACTCTATGTCCACAGCTCTCTGCTTTCCTCCAAGGACCGTGGCTCAGATGCTGACTCCTTGTGGTATAGTTTCCTGAGAGATTAGCCCAGTACAAATCCCACGGCCACTACCTCTCTCTGTCCCCAGGCACTTTTTGTTTTCTAATGGCTTTCACTACCCCAAGTGCTGTGCTGTACCAGCCCTCATTCAGATTTCTTTGAATGAGGAACCACAAATCCAATTACCTGAAGCAAGCCACCTAATTACAATAAAGGAGTATTTAGGTGTGGACCTCCCCCCTCAAGAAGCCACACATTGATAGTAAATGGGAAGGCAGCCACCAAAATAACCACCTGAACTGCAGCCCTTGTGGCTTCTTTACCTTGGGACAGCAGGTGGGAGAGTGGTTTTGCTACTGGCATGATATCAGGTTAAAGGGCTTACAGTTGGATCATTTTCTTTACTTCTCCACCCTTCTGATTCTCTATCATCATCAGTACCCTGTGGGTTCAAGTCCCATCCCCTGACCTGAGAAGACACCAAAAGGTAATGCTCAGAGCCTGAGAACTCATTCTCTCAT
>JAOWBP010000001.1:76892756-76911193 GCA_028571105.1 Tragopan temminckii | reverse complement strand
TGGCAGGGGGGTTGGAGATTTATGATCCTTGTGGTCCCTTCCAACCCTGGACATTCTGTGATTCTGTGATTCTGTAATACATCCCATGCCTGGGAAATATCGTGGGCCTGAGTTGGTGTAATGCTATAATGTGATGGAAAGCACAGCAATGATAGTGGAATAGCAAAATCCTAGGCTGCAGCAAGTGAGGATACGCTCTGTGCAGCAGCGGATACATTAACAAAGGAAAAAAAAATCTGCTTCCCCTTGGAAGGCCTCAGCCAGGCAGGGATCTCCAGATGAGATACCCTCACCTCTTTAACCCTTAATGAGGTCTGGGAAAGAACGGATCCTGGCTCCATCCTTTCCAGTCACTCAGCTGCATTGCTTGCACCTGAGCTCCCCTGGGTAGGCCCTGCTTTCCCACCAGGTGCTCAATCACTGCTTCAGGCTGTGACTCAGCATTTCCACTACAGTTGGCAATAGGGCCCTACTGCTTCTATGCTAAGGGACGGTGCATACTGCTATCAAAAGCCATACATGGTTTTGAGAGCTAGCATTGCACTAGAATCTGAGCTGAGAGGCTATTTTGCCAAGAGAGGTGTGATGCAATAAAGTACCTGCAAAAGTGATCTGGTCATAGGGATGACATTTCACATGTCACTTTACAGCTGTGGGGTGAGTTCATAATTTCTTTCACATCTTCTGCTGAAGCTTGATTCTTAGAACAGTGGGAACAGGCTGAAAGAGAAGATCCTTCATTAGTACTTGGAGCTCCAGAATACCTGAAAGTACTTGATCCGAATGCCTTTTTCAACAAAGTAAATCATAACTGAGAGTGAGAAGAGTAGAGAGAAGAAAATCTCAGACAGTAAAGAAAAAAATCTTTTAGATCTAGTTACTTCTAGTTTTCCTTGATGGGACTCATCCCTATAGTATACTTGAACATGACTAGCCCATAGCCATTGCCTGACCTGGTCCATGTTACACAGATGTTATCCGTATAGTGTCATATGGATAAAACTGTACTCATTAGCAGGGAGTTAGAACTCCAGCCTGACACAGAGACAAGCGATCAACCACATGCTGAGATAAAGTCAGCAGGGAAATAATGGTAAAAGTTATATGTCACTACATGCAGCTTACCAGCTGAGTGAGAGAACAGCAGTGTTAGCATAAGCAACCAACAAACCAACCCTCTGTGGTCTCTGAGAAACTTTTGTGTCTCAGCATCTAAGACTGGCTTTTGTTTTTATAATTCAAGCTGGATCCCTGTCCTACTTCGGTAAATTGTAATTGCGCAGACTATTAAACACTGTGGTTTTGGTTAAATTAATTGGAAGGATGAAAAAAAAATGCCCAGAGAGTTTTCTTAAATTACTACAAAGACGAGCTGATTAGGCTGTGAGCTCCTCAATTTAGGAGATGTGAACCTCAACAAAGCACCTACATGTTTTGGTCACCACAACAATCACACATATGAGAACCCTTATTTCCGTTTTGCTCTATCTTTTCCCTCCCACACTTCAGCTACTTGAAGCATGGCTTTTTGAGCTCAGAAATGACTGAGCTTCAAGGCAGCTCTTGGTCCAGCTTTCCCTACGTGAGAGCAACAGAAATACTTTCAGACGTATTCTGAGCTCCCGCAGTATCTCTTGAGTGGTGATCTGCAGCAACGCCAGCAGGAAGCACGTGAAAGACATTTCCCTTCCCAGGCAGGTGGTAACGCAGAGCAGCACTAAAGCGTACAAACTGGGAAGTTGGTTTGAAATGCCAGCTTCGGTTCCTTACAGCTTACACCCGCTCTGCAAAGTGACTGTACCAAGCAGCACCACCTGACTCAGCAGATCCACTCCGTGTGCATATTAGGAAAATGGGACTAAAAGGGAAATTTCCTTTCATGTAGCTAAGTCCACTGCTGTTGCAGGTGATCCCATTCTACCACACTGGTATGCTTTTTACATCTTAAGAGCAATCTGGTATCAATAGAAAAGGTATCTCAAAATGCTCCAGAATCTTACTCCTTTAACGCTAGGGAACGTTTTAATTTCCAAGCCTGTATTTGTTTAGAGAGAGATCTTCGAGTTACACTTGTCTTTTTCCCATAATTAGAAGCTCATTGCCATGCAGCTAACAGCACAGGCTGCTTGGTCATGACATTCATATTTTCAAACAGGTTATTGTTCTCCCATCAACACAGCTCTAAGGCACAACATGGAATAGCCAGCACATGTGTCACAGAGGAACGTGCGTGGAAAATGAGGAAATGCACAGGTGTTGCTAAGGGTCTCTGCCTTCCCCAGGTGCTTCCTTTCTTGGTTATAGCACAGAGGGGTAATCAGCCCAGCCTAATGCAATGGTCACATCGTTTTTTGAAAGGCTGTGGTTGGTTAGGAGGAGAAGAAACACAGTAATGCTGCCTCCTTATTCTGACTTGCAAGTGACCTTGCTCAGAATTGAAATAGAGGTAACAGGAGATATGAGGATGATGAACTCACAAGTGTTCTTGGGTGAGCCAAGTCCCTGCTGCCTAACGAATGAACCTGTTTCCAGCAGGGGATACCACTGTGACCATGATGAGCTAATATGCTCAGCCTGGTGGCTTTTGGTCTAAGTGTGCTGAACACAGAGCACTCTTAGTCTGTTTTCAGCCTTCACTTCTCCAATGACCTGACAGACCTTAATTGGGTAATATTTATAACATGTTGCAAGGCCTGTTGTCTTTCTGTAGGGCTGCTTTTCCAAGCTACCAACAGGGTGCAGAGAGGACATATATTGCTGTTGACTTTCAGTACGGGCTGGAAGCCTACCAGCCTTTGTAAATCCATTAGATTTAGATGCCTACATCTTCAGGGGCTTTCTGGTTGCCCAGCTTAGACATGACTAGGAGCAGCAGCTACCTGATGAGATCTAGTGAGTTGCCACCTAACCTGAGATCTTCTTTGCAATCATAAAACTCGTTGACATGTCTGGATTACTGAAGACTTCATAGTGTTGGACAGGGCACCTCACCTTTGCTCTTTTGGGACCAACAAAGACGACAAATACATGTATCCTGATGATTGTTTTTTTTCTAAAAGTGCTCAAGTTGCAGTGCTCAAGTCTATTCTGGAGCCCTAGCACTATACATTCTTGTAGTATTGGCTCTGTGACTTTTCTGAGAGATTGTCCAAGTAGGGTGTGTAGACAGATCTCATTCTGAAACCGTTAATGCTCAGCTGTGTTGAAGATGGTCACAAAGATTGACATCTTCAAGCATCCTAACGCATAAAAATGGACCTCTCAACCTCTCAGTGGAGAACAACTCCATTCTTTGGAAACAGTCTGACCTTCTTTCAAAACTCCCAAGACAATTAGAGTCTCAACCTAGAACCCTAGTGCTGTGTGCACACAAAATACAGGGAAGTCCTAAGCCAGACTTAGATTTTGTGACAGTAGATATTACATGAAAAAAAAAAAAAAAAAAGGAAATGAGAAGAAGGTACAAAAATACTTAGTATATCGGTATAGTTTCTATAAATGTATATTTTACATAGTTAATCCAGTAAGCAGTAAGGAACTGTTTCTGGAAAAAGGAGCTTTACTTACCGTGCCTTGGGAGGTATTTTGCTGCTAGGCTGACAGCCAAAAGGAAGGTGATAATGATGATACTTGAAGCAGTAATGACATTATAGGATGGAAGTGCAGTAGAGACAATGCAGTCATTTGCTTTTGCTGAGACAGAAGAAGTAAAGTGTAAGTATAGGCCCAACAACATTTTGTCATTTTCATGCAAGAGCAGGTATGTCAATTATGGTAGTTCAGGCCAAATTCTAACTGGGATATTCAGCCTGAAAATACACCTATTCAGTAAGCAAACAGACAATGCTGGCATCTAATCAATAGAAGCCCTTCATTTCCCCTCTATGTGCTGTATACCAAAATTTTTGTCACATCCACAGAATCCAAAATGCTGGATCTCTGTCCAGAATGGGAGCAAGACAGACTTATAAGAAATTCTTAAAGCAAGTAGTTAATCTTGGTGGAAAAGTCTGAGCTCTTATCCAGAAAATTTCCATTCTCAAATATATTCCATGGTTTTTCTTACTGTTTTATCCAGATTTATGCTTATTTTTTTTCCTCTCTGGATTCACAAGTGATGGAAAACAACACGTTTTTTCATTTCATCTTTTCAAGATGTCTTTTTTTTTTTTTTTCCCTCCAAAAGAATGGTCAGGTGCTGGAACAGGCTGCTCAGGGAGGTGGTGGAGTCACTGTCCTTGGAGGCGTTCAAGAAACATTTAGATGCTGTACTGAGGGATGTGGTTTAGTGGGAAATATTGGTGGTAGGTGGACGGTTGGACTGGATGATCTAGAGGCCTTTTCCAACCTTGGTAACTCTATGATTCTATGCATTTAATAGACTGGAGGTGTCGTTCTCAACACAGAAGGAAAATGATCTTAGGAGACAGTTCAGTGTCAGTGGTCTGTATCTTTTGGCTTTTCACCACTGGGGAGATTATTCTGCCACTTGGAAATATGGGTAGATAACAGACAACGTATACAGTACAGGACAACCTTAGTTTAAGAGAAAGGACACACTGGGTATCTGTTCATATGTCTTCAGATTTCCATCATCTACATTTAGCACAATTAAGCACCATCCAGCTTCTAAGATGCTACTTTGACCTGCTGTACAATCTGGCCTCACGCATCCCCCACTGCAGAGTTTGCTGCCTGTGTTTACCAGAAGCTGTGTTTCATGTCCAGCATGAAAGACTTGTTTGGAGGACTATTTTCATTGTGCCAAAGTGGGAGCGGTTGCACTTCTTAAAAGTCAAAAGACAAGGGCTTTGTGACTGCATCCTCATTGTTGATTGCACCCTTCTCTGAAAATGTGTGACAACAGTGTATTACTATTACTTCTATTTTGTCACTCTCCTTTTCTCTGTATGATATTCATAACCTTCCTTTTCTATCGTGATCTCTAGGGATATTACACATTGTGCCCAGCAATAACCAATATTCATGAAGCACTGGCTTCCAGCATTTGTCCTGAAGCTGAATGGCACTTCTCCTCACAACCCCCTTTGATTTTAGAAAGACTGATAAATAAAGTACCTTGATGAATAAGGTACAATTCCTGGGAAACACAGCACTTTTCTAGCTTCCCTTGAAGATGTCTGCATCTCTACAGTGAAAACTTCAGACCTACAGACATATATTAAAATACTTTTTCTCTGGCAATAAAAGAGCCAAAAGGATTTTTTTTTTTTAATAATTTTTTTGCAAATCCCTTTCTGCTGCAAAGCACGTAGACTGAAGTGTGCTGCCTTACTTCATGCTGTTTCCACTTGTCCCTCAAGCTTTTCAAGGGACAGACTTGCTATTACATTATCACTTCTAGGCCAAACACAGTGATGGAATTTTATCTGTTTGAATTAACTCTATATTAAATGTGTATGAAAGCAGTATTTTGTATAGTCCCCCAGCTAACTTCTTCTGTCACTGAAGCAGGAACAAACATGCTTATGAAGTGAGGAAATTCTTTGTAATCACAACCTTTGAGGCACACACATTTCTCAAGTCCCTCCATTCAAATATCAGGTCTGTCTCACACTACTGGCAGTGAGACCATGCTGGTACAGAAAAACACTGAGTGGTGGCAGCCCCAGGCTGTGAGAGCCACTGGGGCTGGCACCACCTGATCACAGCAGGATCCAACTGCCCTGTCAACCCAGCTGTGATTCACCATGAAGCAATGGGAAGTCTGAGCCATCTGCTCATTTATCAGTCAGTGATGTAATCCACCCCTCCACCTTCCCCCCCCTTCAACTTAAGAGCCATTGAACTATCTTGGTAGGCTGCTCGTGGAATCACTGGGTCATGCTCATATGAGCAGATACGCAGAGATCTACCACTTCCTCAAAGAGGCAACTCAGCAGGTTCAACAAAATACTTCTGTAATACAAACTACAAGGGCTGCTCCAAAAGTAATACCTCCTACTTTATGATGTTGGCCCACAGCATCATGGCAGTAGAGGCTGAACCTTCCCAATATTCCATTACATGTTGTTGCCATGCAACAGATGGCAGCAGAGAGGCAGTCTGAGACAACGGCATCTGACATGGAGGGGCATTTGAAGCAAAGGTGTGTCATGTAATTCCTCCATGTAGAAAAAGTTGCAGCCATTGATGAATGTCAATGCTTGCTGAACATTTATGGAGACCAAACTGTACGCAAACACAAAGAGGTGGTGGGTGGTGCATTTCAGCAATTACGCTGGTCATAGCAGCTGTGAAACAGAGGGTCACCTCTCCTGGTGCAGATTTTTATGGGCATGGCATGCAGGTTCTTGTTCATCACTGGCAACAATGCATAGCTAATAGTGATGACTATGCTGAAAAATATGTTTTGTAGAGCAAATTCTCAGCTATTGATTAGTGTTACTGTGCTTTTTGTATCTGTTGTAATTTCCACAGAAAGAAATAGGAGGTATTATTTTTGGAGCAACCTACATAGTATGAAAACCTACCTAGAAGCAAGCTGGTGGACCTGAGTAAGCCATCATATTCAACGAAGCAAGTGAAGTTGATATCTTTGGTCACGTTGAGCCACAGTGTGCCAGTGACGTTGTATGGGCTGAGGCTGGACTCAGACTCCCAGGTGGTATTCAACACCACAGACATGTTGTTGAGGACTCCATAGATTTTGGGTTTGGGGAAACCTCCATGAGAAGAACATCTTACCACCATTTCTGTTGATTCACATGAACTAGCGGTTACTTCTCTTTCTACGTTCGGCTTGCTGAAGTCAGCTGAAGAAAGAAAGAGAAAACATTTAGAAACCCACGGTCAAAGCACAGAGCCTCCTATGAGGTGTCCCTCGACTATCATAATCTGTTTGGCCTTTCTTATGTCTTGCATTCTCCCTCCAGCCCTGGCATCTTTTTCTATAGACTACAGTCAATCATTTATAATCTATTCCTGATAAAACAGAAAGGAGGTTTTCTGGAAGGCAAGAAATGAGAGTATTTGTGGTGAGGAAGAGATTCATTGCTGCCCATTTTTCATGTGGCTAACTTCTCAGCCCTCAGTAATACTCCCCTCCATGTAATACTCCTCTCCATGGCTAGAGAAGGTTCTGACAGTCCAGTTCCTTATTTTCTTCTTGGCTCCCATAAAGGTAATTGAATGTGACTCCTTGCACAGATGTCCATCATTCATTCACTCGGGTCAGCAAGCAGTGGCCAGATCTCAGGAGCTTGGGATTATTTTTGCTGAGGAATTTCATTCAAGGGGGGAAGAATGCTCCCTCACCAATTTGTTTGGAGTATTTCTGGAACTCTCTGCTGCTAAAGGTATTCAAATGTATATATAAATATATGTGTATCTTACCAGTATCTCTGCTTTTGGCTGAAACCAACCACCACAAGAACAGCGGTGCAAATGGAAAATCATGTCAATGGAACTTTTTGTAGCCTCCAAGAAAAGATTCAGATTCATTTTGAGCAACTTGGATGAGGAACTTGAGTGGTTTCTTTGAGGTAAAAAGCCTCAAATCTTCAGCTAAGCTCAGCCTTGGGTTGTGGAGCTGCTGTGCAGCCCATGTGCAGGCCAGCCCCCAGGAAGTGCTGCTGTGGCAGAGGAGCCTTACAGGGGGCTTAATGCACACTCTGGCTCTCTTTCAGTCTCTCTGCTACACTATGCTGAAAGCTTCAAGGAATGTCCCTTCTCTCTAGAGGTTGGCACTAGAAAGCCTCACATATGGGGAGGCAACGCACCTACCAGTAACAAAGAGGGTCACGGGCTCTCCACACAAAAGATGAGATCCAGGTTTGTCCGGTGAAGACTGGAGACTCTGAACAATACATTGGTAAGGGCCACTGTCCAGGATTTCCACACCAGAGATCCACAGGGTGAGGTTCTCAAAGTCCAACTTTGTCCGGTTGACATAGCGTGGGTGTTCATGGATCTTTTCCCCCCCTGAGTAGGCCAGCACCACATCCGTGACATTCATCTGCCAGTACACCCGGTAGTTTTGCAGGCTCTCTGAGCTGGGAATTTTGTAACAACAAGGCAGGCCAACTTTTTCCCCTACTTTGCTTTTGGCCACTTTCTTCTCCTGTGCACAGCCTGTTGAGGAGCAAACAAAAGGCACTGAGACAGTGGTATGGCCTTAAGCCAAGGCCTGCTGCACAGAGCTCACCTTTTTCAGCTCCGTCTGCACCCATTAATGTACCTCAGCCCTCCGTCTGCTGAGCAGCCTACATCTTCAGCTCTGCACTGAGGGAAGGACTGTCTTTCAAATGCTTTTCATATGATGCTCCAGTCCTTCTTAAGACTTAGGGCACGCAATTGTTTCAGTGTTAATTACTGAAGGCAAAAAGCAGGAGACTTGTCTCCCTAGACAGAAATTGTGGTGGCACCTTGAAAACCACACTCCAGAGTAAAGAACTGCCATGACAGCCACAGGAAGGGATAAAAAAAAAAACAAAACAAAAAAACCCAAACAAACAACAACACATTGCCCATCTGCTATCTCCTTTGCTCAGTGTTTGGCAAGTCCGTGTCCAAAATCTCTTACATTCTCTGCTTCTAGACAGGGCCACAGTAGATAAAGAGATTGTAAAAAAAATTATTGTAAAAAAAAAAAAAACAAACAAAAAAACAGAAAACCAACCATTTTAAGATCCCAGAAACAGTCCTGCAATAATAAATAACAGAAAGAGCCACATTTTCATCACTGTATTAGCACAGCATTCACAAATGACCAATTTTGCATAACCTAGCTAAAACAAACTTGTATTTTTGAAGGCCTGTGGGCCCCCCCTTCAGCCCCCTTTTGAATTACATGCAAACCAGAACAGACATTCCTAAACTGCCCATGCCTGTGTGTCACATCTCAGCACGCAGGCGTGCGATTACGATAACAATCTGGGACCCTCGCAAGGGGGAAGTTATGACAACTTTGACCTGCTTAGCTGTAATCCTCCATTTTGCATTACTGCTTTCCCACTTCCCTTCCTCTTTCCAGTGGGTGGGTACTCACTAGTGCCAGAACCAGAAGTACAAGGGTGCAGCCCAGCCAGAAGCTTCTACCAACACAGCACTGATACTCAACCCTGTGCTGCAGCAAGGCCAGGGCAGACATATCTGCTTTTTCCTAGGTCTGTGCAGCTGCTGGGATGATGCTCATCCTCTACACACCTCAGTTCAGAAGATCGGGTTGTTTCATATTTGTCCTGCTTGCCTTAGCCTCATGCTGTTAGCACTTACCTCCAGGAGTCAGAGATAACTCCCAGATCCCAGGGATACCCACAAACAACCAGCAGCTATGTGACATGCTGACTCATGCCTGGTGGGCCTGAGGAGGTGCTCTGAAAGCCTCCAGGTGCTGGGGAGAGACAGGCAGTACCCCAGCACATCCTAATTTTAGGTAGCGTAACACTACAATGGAATGGAAAGCACAACATTAACAGTGGGGTGGCTGCAGCAAGCGAGGAGAATCAGAAATGCAGCAGCAGGTGACACAAAAACAAAGGAAAAATGTTGCTCACCCACAGAAGATCCCAAGTAGACAGGGATCTCCAGGTGAGATACCTTTACCTTCACTGCCAACCCTTAAATGAGATCTGAGAAGGGGTGGATCCTGGCTCCACCCCTTCCAATCACTCAGCTGCATTGCTTGCACCTGAGCTCCCCTGGATAGGCCCTGCCTTTCCACCAGGTGCTCAGTCACTTATTTAAACTGTGACTTAGCATTTCTGCTACAGGTAGCATTGTGGGTTGCACGCTCATGTTTAGCAGTCCCAAGACCAGACCCTAAAATGAGCTTTCACTCTGTCCTCCCTGCATGTTTCACATCAGACCTATTGGAAATGGAATAGGATGTTTTAATATCCATTACAAAAAGTTGAACATGAAGCTAAATAAATAAATTCTCATTGAGCTGGTCATCCTCCCCCCCCGGCCCCCCCACTCAGCCACCTCATCAATTTTCCAAAGGGAAAGGTCTGACAGATGCAGACACAATTTTCCCCATTACCTGTACTTCCTCTTATGAAGAGTGCAGACCAGAGCCACCGGGCAGGGGCAGACCAGGAGCCCACTCATCCCACTGACCTGTTTCAGCCCACTGATCTGTGTCTGCTCACTGACCCGTGTCGGCCCACTCAGCCCACTGGCCTGTGGCAGCCAGTCACTGGCAGAAAATGGTAGAAAAAGCCATTCTTTCTCAGGTCAAGGTGTGACACGCCCAGCTAACCTTTGGCAGTCACAAGTTGACAGACTTCTTGACATCAACAGCTTAGTCACTACTGATGTAGCTATCTTTTGTGAGCAGTCCCTGCCCCTTTGGGAATGCACGCATATCTTTGGCTTCCATAGCGTCCCATGGCAGTGAGTTGCATGGTATGATTTCATACTGTGTGAAAAAGCACTTGTTTCCATTTGCCTTCCAAGTGACCCATTCTGGGCTGTAATTCTTGAAGTTCCTCCCACTGCGTGTCTGCATGCATTGCATATGGGTCTGCTTGTCATTTTCCTCAACCACATCTTTGCTTTTTCGCACAGTTCAGCTCTTGTGCTGGCAAGATCTCCAAGAGCAGCCAGCGTAACTTTGGGATCGTGGATCCTGAAAATGACAATGCAGTTGAGTATGTATTTATTTTCTATTTCCTTTTGCAGCAACAGGGGAAGAGTAGGCGTACAGAAAATGTCAGTGTGACGGCACATCATGGGTTGCATGAGGTTCTCTGTGCCTTGCCCCTAAGAGTCTCCTTTGCCGCCAAAAGGAGAACAAAAACCTCCGTGGCAGTACATATACAAGGGCTGGAAACTCCTGCTGATGTCACATCTACCCTTACAAGGCGCTGCAGCCTTGAAACTGCAACCTGAGTGCTGAGGGCCTGAAGGAATCAAAGTCCATGAAGAGTCATTCAGCCCCACAAAAGTCCCCTTTCACTTTAAAGGTGAACTGCAAAGCAAAAATGAAAACTCAGTTATGTCCCATTTCTGTGTTGAATGCTCTCCATAGCCAGGCTGTGAGGGAGGCATCCGCCATGGAAGTAATTTTTAATTACTTTTCTAGAAAAATAAATAAGCCACTCCCGCCCTTGGTGAAGCCCACCCTCTCCCTCACTGTTGCTTGTGTTGCTCCCTTGCTGGCAGCCTGCAGTGTGCAGCCGATGCTGACCCTTTTCCCCAGGCAGAGAAGATGCTCCATTCAAACTGCTGCTGTGCTGCAGCTGCCCCCAAAGCAAGGCTAATTGGAACAGAAAGGTGAGCTTAGAGGAAAGGCACTGGTTTTGTACGCTCTGAGAATCAGAAAGCAAGAAGGCCATTGGGTCTTTAACCAACATCTTTAGTTTTTCACAAAATCTTCAGCAAACCCACATAGAGGGAAAGACCCTGCCCGGTGGGCCTGGAAACCTTTGCCCCTCTGGAGGCAGCACATCAGACAGCGCATCCGCACACTTCTTCAGCTGGCACTTCTGCAGAAAGCTCTCAGGCAAACTGTCAGGCATTTATATTAGCTTGAACATTCAGAAATTTAGAAAAACTGAATCTCTAAGGGGCTAAACACTCCCCATTGGTCTTTACCCCAATTGATTTTACTGGTGAGGGATCTGAATCTTTCAAAGATTTCCATAGCAAATGGCCTGTGCAACGCATGAATGCTGAAAGGAATACTTTAAGCTAAACCAGCCGCTCTGCACTGCTCCGGCAAAGCAAAGCAGCTGCTGTCTGTGTTTGGTTAGCTCCTGTCACAGTGACCTCCTAACAGGTCACGTTCAGTTACTCATCCCAGATGTAATGGGAGAGCAGAGAACTCCTTTGTATTCTGAAGAAAACCTGCCTCCCACTTCATTTGGCTGCAGCTCCATTCAGTCTCATTTCCTCCTACATGCTCGCACTTGTCAGTGTGCCACAGCAATGAGAGGAGAGGATTATTCCTAGTTTACATTGATGTTATGGCAGGCCCGAGACAGGGAGAGGGTTGGAAGAGGTTTTCTAAATGTTTGACTCTGCTTGCTTTTGCAGTGTAACAGCAGTGTGAGCTGTGCTCCCCACCTCTGTGTGCCTCCGTCTTCACAGCCGTACTCCTGCTAATAGAGCAGTAACTGCCCTTACAGAATAAATCCTTGAAATCATGTGGTTCAGACTGTGAAAACCAGAGACTTTCCTGCATCTACAGGCATTTCATACCCTCCTTCCATGCCATGAAAGCATCCATAAAGCACAGGAGGTCACGCTGTAACTGAGTCACTGCTCTGTCATAAACCTGGCTTTAACGAGAAAGAAACTCCGCCGATCACAGAAACTTCCATGATCTGTGATTAGTGACTGAGAAGGAGAAGGAGAATCTGAAATGCTTTATGGAAGGGGCTCAGAGCAGCATGAGGGCCACGACAGCCAACCAGCCCTTCTCCCTTTGTTCCTGCTCTCCCCAGTCCTGTCTGGGAACTTCTTGAGATAAAAATCTGCCACTCTCTGAGTCATGCGGGCCCTGAGCTGGGACAAGCCCACCGCCTGGGTATGTCCAGTCTGCTTTGCTTATAAGATGAGTAAGACCGCAACTCCTCTCACTGCAACTTAGTTGGCACATATCTAACCTCGGCACTAGCCGGGCCGCCTTTGAGCGAAGGGCTGCAAAAGTACTTGGGAGATGATGGCGTTGACTGAGTAGTTTCTTGACATCTCTCCCTTTGTTGCCGAGTCCTCCACATGGGCATTTCATGGAAGGAGGGGAAGGGTGGAGGGCATGCTCATGTGTTGTTAGTGTGCACCGGGAAGGACACTGGCGGTGGGGACAGAAGGACATTTCTGACTTGGGGAAAGGAGCAGAGGGAAGTCTGTCTGAGCCTTCCCCTTCTCCATTCCCAGCACTGGGACTGGATGTCACACACACTGGGCTGGTGACCCAGCCAGAGGAAAAGGCAGGGGAAACACTGAATCTGGATGCCCGCAGAAGATTTGCATGTTTTAGTTCCTTTTGAGATCAAATTCCTGCTACTGGCTGAGCACTCTTATGATTCCCAAGTTCCAGCAGAAACTAGATGTGGCAGTTGTGTAAGACAGGCCTTTGGGGGGGATTTGTAGCACACGAAGACAAAAATAAACTTGCTAATTTTTTTCTCCCCGGAGACCATGTCCCTCGCTGACTGTACCACTTTGTATTCCTCTGTATTTACCCCCAGCTGGAGATGCCCTCAGATCATTCTATAGACTCTTCCCATACTACCACTATAAATACTGCTGTCTTCACAGCAAAGCTTTGGAAGTCGAGGTCTCCCCACTGCCGAAGGCCCTGATTTCTTCAGTGCTCACTAAACCTCAGTGCCTCACACGCTCCCCATGTAGCCAGATCCTCTTGAGACTAACAGGAGGTGAAAGTGCCCAGCAACCACAAAAAGCAAGCAGGATACCTTTCACGTAAGCCTGTTCAGAATTAGAAATAATTTCTTATTTTTTCTGAAGTACCTGTCCACAGCCACAGCACCATTTACCCGTGCGGGTATGCCTTGTCTGTTGGACACGTACAGCTACACCGCAGGGTCCTTGCCACAGACAGAGCAGCAGTGTGCAGGTGCCTCTTATACCATACGGTAGCATCTGGGGCTCACCAAGGCACAGGCATCTTTAGAGCACAGCGTAGCTGGAGGTGCCACCCAGCACTCAGCACTTTTATTTTTAGCCAGGCAGTCCCCTGGGACTAATGATGTTTTAAAAGCATAACAGTGAAAAAGCAGAAGCAAAGCTCGTGGCATTTCTGTGTTGGGAAAGATTTACATACTCTCAGACGACCTACCGAGACTCCTGAGAGTGGTGCCCCTCCAAGGGGACAGAATGGCCGCAATCAAACATACAGTTTGTATCCACAAAAAGAAAGCTGACTTCCTTTCACCAAGCTTAAGTGAGTCTAGTGTATTTGCCTTGCCACATCATCATGAAGAACACTATGTTTAAGGCATGAAGGTAGGAAACACATTAGAAAGGAAGGAGGAGCTCCCCGAGCATGGGAGTTCTACTCCAGTCTGGTCTCCAGCTGCAACTGGATGACAAACTTGCCCCAAACTCACAGCCTTCTCACACAGAAAAAGGAGACCTTGCTCCCTGTTCCCTTCCAGCCCCATGTGTTTACACTGCTTTCTCTTCAGGGATCCCTGGGTCAGTGTGCTTTGTTGGCATGAAACAAGTGGGAAAAAAAAGAGACGTTCTGGCAGGCTGGGAGCTGGATGAGTTCACCCCATAGTCAGAGAAGGGCCAGAGACAGCATCAGCAAGGGGACGGGAGCAGGATTTGTGTCAAGTCACCTATGCCATCCTGACCACGCTGCAGCTCAGCTCAAGGCAGCAGTGAGCTGGAGCGGTGTGAGGGCATACAGGGCAGCCTCAAGGTGTAAAAATTTCAGCCCCAAACTTTGCATGTTTAAATGCGGGAATGTCTGACATTCACATCACAAAGAGACTACAAATGCTTCAGTGCTCCAAGAAAAGGAAAAAGTTATCAGCCTCAGAGTGATGACCAGAGTTAATTGGGTTCACTCTGATCTAATTGGGAAAAGGACACAATGTGGTTAAAATGTTGGACCTCCAAACTCCATGCATGTGTGTAACTGTCATTTGACTGTGTAAGAATTTTGCTTGTCTGTTCAATATTTTTTCCTCCCCCAAAGAACTGTTTCATTCAGAAAATCCAGAAATAGCACAACGGGATCTATAAAGAAGAACAGCAGCCCTTAGCTGGGTTTCTGTTTCTTCAGACAGGCTTTACAGCAGGTTTCGCTCTGGATAGAGAGGCGGACAGAAACAGGAGTTCCTCAGTTCTGCTGCTGTTGCTTTTAAACCAAAGACTTTTCTGCATATCTGGAGCCAGAGGAGACAGACACTCATCCAAAAAAAGAAAGACAAAAAAAGCCGAGGACAGCAAGAGCAATAAAAGAGAAACTCCAATTGCATCCACTGGTGAAGTGGGCAAATCTCGTACAAAAAGAAAAATTTCTGGCATCTCCATCATGCAATTTGCCGTCAGCACAGCCCATGCTGGAGCTGGCACTGCAATTAGGCACAAAGCACCTGGTGCTCATTACCAGCCTGCCAATATTCAGGGAAGGCCATGAAGCAGATAATCTTCCTTACCCTCGGTACTCCTTTCTGAAACCCAGGTCCTCTCTGAGCTCCTTACTTGTGGTAAGATGTGAAGGGGATTTCCAGAGTGAGTTACTTGTGAGCAAACATTCCTTTGCCATGCTGAGGAAAGTGAATATTCTCCCCTCCCTTTCCCAGCTCTACAATAACTCTGAAAAGCTGTAGGGATTTCCCTCAAAACTTCCCAAAGATTTCATAGCTGGGAAGAACCAAAAACTGGACAGACTCTGGTAGCTGAAAAGATTCCAGGGAAGCCAAAAAGAAATGCTCCATGGACCAGACATGGGGTGGCTGGTCCCTGCCATCAGCACCGTTGCCAGCTTGGCACACTGGGCAGGGACAGATCATTCTGGGCTACTTTGAGTGATGTTTTCCCAGTATAACAACCACATACTGAGAAGGAGGACATAGCCATCCTGCAGGCAGTAGGTAGGTGTGAAGGTGCAATGGCAGGCGAAAAACAAGCCCACAGGGATACCAGCAATAGACCATAAATAAATAACTTTGCGCTGTAATTGAGGCTGTAATTGAGGCTGTTCTGCTGCTTTTCCACTGCTCTGAGACAGCAGGGCATTCGTGTGCATCAGCATCTCCAGCAGCAGATGACATTTCAGGAGCAGCTCTAAATTACAGTGGTATTTCAGCAGGTCACCTCAGGTGAACCTCAGAGCAGGAAAATTCAATTTATATAAATATAGATAGATAGATAGGTATACATAGTTATATGTATATCTCTCTATCTGTATCTTTATATACATATATAGATATAGATAGATAGATAGACAGATAGATAGATAGATAGATAGATAGATAGATAGATAGATAGATATACCATCAGGTGAGATTAGTTCTGAAGTTGCTGGCCCTTGTGCCCTGCTTAGTGCTGCAGGGAAGTCACTGGCAGGGCCGTGGCAGCTCCTAGGGCTGCACTGCTCTGCCATGAGAAGGTCAGAAGCTGGTCTTCGCGATCCCTGTGGGAGGCCTAGGTTAGGCAGCACCTCCAAGTCCCAGAAAAGCTCACATGTGATAGTGTACCATGGAGTTTTAAGGATCACCAGTGAAGGAATACACCTTTTGGGAGAGAAGTGTGGCGGGGTTTGTGTGTATGTATACAAAGGGAGAAAGAAAGCACATTGGCTCTGCTGTCCTTATCAGCCAGCACCAGGAATTCCACAAACTCAGTGTGGGAAGGATCTAATAATTGCACCCTGAAAGCTGACATAATGCTTCCAAAACAGCTTTTTGTCCACTGCCAAATCAAACCCTGCAATTTTGTAATCAATCAGGTTTAGAAAAGTAACTCTTTTCAGCAATGGGCTGACCAAAGTCAATGCAGTTTTGCTTTGTGTCTCCCTGCCCTCTCCCCACACCTTCCAACTGATTCCCATCCCCTCAGTGCTGCTGTGCTGGTACAGCCCCTTCCAGATGCTGTTGTCTGGGCACGAGAGGCCCACAGCATCGCCTTCCTGTCAGCAGTGGTGGAAACTTGCAGGGAGTTCAAAAGTTACGGGCAGGGATCTAAGAAACAGTTGGAGAGATGGCCAGCAGGACGAACAAGCATTCTTTTAGTAAAACATACTGAAAAAATACACTAACCACTAGTACTGCTAGTTTGCTGATATTACCAAACTCATATTTCTAGCACTGATGATTACCATCAGGCTGTATATCTAAGTATTGCTCATCTTTGGACTTGGAATCAGCATCCTTTTTAGCAAACCTACAGAACTGACGAATTAATGTGTACTCATTACTACATGAATAGCATAACACAAACCCAGAAACTCCTAAATTACAGATGGGGAAATAGTTCTGCCCAGGATGAATTATTTGCTGATTGCAGTATGGGCAAAATATGCCCATGCCTGACGTGTGCTTTGCAAGCACAGAGCCAGGGAAGGAGTGTGAGGAAGACGTGAGAACAGAGAACTCACAGGGGGGTCCGGAGGCTGCTTTTTCACCAGCTGGCTCCGCGATTTCATCCCTGCTAAATTCTCTGAGTTTTGTTTTAAGATTCTGAGACTGAAAGTCAAAATGAAACCCAACGGAGAGTATCAAATATCTTGCAGTTTCACAACACCACCATGAAAACCTCCTTATTTTGCAGCAGTTGATTTTTAATCAAAGCCCCAGTTCAGCCCCAGTTTGCTCCAGAGTTTCATTAACTGCAGTGAAAGATCAGGACTGTCGGTAAGCACAGGCTGTGAGCACAAATCCCAGCACAGGAGTGAGCTTTGTGTGCTTACAAGGTTAGCATTTCATGCATCTCAGAAGAATCAACCCAAGCCCCTTGAGGTCTGGGTGATCTCTGGGCTTTCGTGAATGTTGTGGCCCGTACTGGGGACAGCCATCACTGTCCTCTGACACAGAGCTGTGCTGCCTGAGGGACCTCTTGTTGTGCTACAGCACAACACACCGCCCTGCCCTGTCTCCCCACCACAAACTCACTTTCAGCTACCCAAAGATCTCCAGAAACTGCTCGACCACAGGAGCCCAGGAGCCAGCAGCTTGCTTCTCCCCCCGGACCCAGCACATCGTTTCTTCCCCGTGGAGCAGGCTTGTGCCACAAACATCCTTCATCCTCCCACCTGAGCAGCAGAAGTTCAGCAGCCAGGAGCATCTGTGTCAGACAGGGAGAGGCTGTAGGAATGCCTCGGCCGTCTCTGCCATGACAGAGGAACTCAAGGAGCACAAGCTGGCGCTGACCAAGCCAGCATGCCTCCCTCACAGGGGAACACCACGATGCGGATGCTTCACTTACCCAAAGTAATGCAATAGAGCACAATGAGCCCAAGCCCAAGCCATCTCTTCAGGGGCCAGCTGGCTGGCACCGGCAGGCACCCCATCTTCGTGCAGTGCTGGGCCAGCAGTCGGAGCACCCACAACCTCCTGCCACCTGCTTCCTGCTCAAGAACCACCGGCACAGGCCTCGCCGAATCTGCTTCCCTCTCTGTCCCCTTGGGCTTCACCAAGCAAGCGATGCCACCACCTCTGTGCTGGGGAGGCAGGGGCTCAGCACTCAGCCACGGGTCACCGCCGAACTCTCCCGGCTGCCTCTAGTGAGCCGTGGGACTTTCACTCCTCACCAGGCGCTGGGGGAAGGCTCGGTAGGGGGCGGGTTCTGCTGTCATAAGCTGATCACGTCACCTGCAACTTTCTCGTGTTGGAAATATCCAAATAACTTTGTCAGGACGGTATCTCTGATAAAAGCGGATTTTATTTGCGATTGCAATGGCGGGCGTCCCGCAAGGAGGAGCGCACCTATGGACACAACATGACAGTCTTTATACTCTGTTTTCCCCCCTTGCCTCCCCCCCTGCCTCCCCT
>JAOWBP010000001.1:76869731-76883956 GCA_028571105.1 Tragopan temminckii | reverse complement strand
AGCTCGCCCTGCTCCAGCTCGATGCGGTCGCAGCCGATGCGCAGCACGCGGCCCAGGCGCACGATGTTGCGGATGCGGCGCAACTGCTCCAGTTCCATGCGGCTGACAGTGGCGCCGTGGAACATGCGCGGACGCACCGCCGGATCGATACGCAGCAGCGCGCCCGCCGCTTCCAGGCGATCAAACAGATTTTCCACGCTGGTGGCCGCCGCTGCCGTACGGCCTTCGGGAGCGGCGGCGGGCGGGCCAGAAGGTGAGCGAGGGAGACGGGTCGCGGCCGGGCTGGGGATGCCGCCGCCGGTGCGTTCTTCATTCAGCGAGACGAGCTGCGAGGAGCACCACGCGCCTCGAGGGCGGGGAATGGGCCGGCTCTCCCCCGCTTGCCTTTTGTAGGGAGGGGCTGCCAATCCCAGCGCCCCCTCAGCACGCACCTGGTGGCCCGGCGGTGGGCACCGCTGGGTCCCTGGCCTTCCCTCCCCTTCCTTCTGTTGGCGGTGGGCAGGGTGCCCCGCTGAAGGAAGTCATCTGAGTTGTGCTCACTGCCAGCGCGTCCCCTCGCGGGTACAGAGGTAGCGATGTGAACGGCTCCCATCTGTCAGCTGGGGAAAACTGGAATTTGTTCTTTCTCTCTGCCTGCATCACTTCACTGTAGCAAGAAAGTCATTTCGGAGATCAGGGGAAAGTCCAGCAGTTCCTTGTAGTTACGTAGCGGGATGCAGCTAGCTCAGCGCAACAGTTGTGGTTCTCTAATGTGCGCTCAGGGAGCCCAGTTTGGTTTCACAGCCTGCAGGCAGCAAGCCTGTGCTAAAGGAACCGATGTCACCGCTCAGCAGGCAGTGTCAGTGGGCTGAAGGGTCAGGATTCCCTCAGCAGGGGCATGGTCAGTGTCAGGCACGCTCTAGTTCAGCTGTGTGGGCTGAAGTGTGTCCCAGGATCGTGGTGCGTTGCTATTGCCCTGCCGCCAGCTGGAGCAGAAGTGCTGCTCAGCTTCTGCTGGTTGCTCTGGTTGTTTAATGAATTAACTCCTTTGCCTTTCCCGTGTATTTTAGATGCCAAATGGAAAACAATAACTGATCAAATTAACAGAGCTGTAGAAGTCTATAAGCCATGTGTAAAGGAGAATTGTAGCTGCCACCAAAGGTAAGAGATTGGTTTCCTTTTTACTGGACAGGACTATGGCCATGATCGCAGCAGGAGTTAGCTGTAGAATATTTGGACTCTAACGTAGCACATCTGCAGCCATACAAGAAAGAGTTTGGCATTGTGTGAAACTTCCATAGTTCCAGCACAAGTTGTGTCCACCTGCAGATTGACCACCGTCCTTGTTGTCCTCTGTGACTGAACAACATAAACTGAGTCAGCATCTCAAACATAATCACACAATAATTTCATACAGAGCTGGTGATATTTCTGTATTAGAAATCCACTCTGCATTCTCGCTCTGTACAGTGTTTGTTGCTAACAAGTTTTTCTGATGGACTTTTAAAATTGAAGGAAATACGTACATGCAAAATATTTTAAAATAGTTTAAGGACCATTACAGAACACGGATTCATTTGTCATGATGCTGTGTGGTACTTGCTAGGGAACACTTGTATTCTACAGTGACAGGCATTACTAAAGAATCCAGAAAGATAATACTGTACCTACCCTGTATGACACTAAGAAATTCTGTTCATTTTGATAGCTGATCTGGAGATATGCAAATGTGCAGCAGAACAGTGAAAGGCAATCCTTTTCCTTAGATAACAGATTCTACTTGTGTCAGATTTACTCTGTCTGGGTGGCCAAGGTCTGAAAGTCTAGCTGGTTAGTGACAATAGAAAGGCAGCAAACAGCAATGTGGATGTGCAGTAAAACTCTTTAACTTTCTTCCTGTTCTCCAGGTTGTTACATTTGCATCCCTGCTTATATACTTTGTTGGCCTGTAACAATTCTTTATGTAGTTTACATTTTTCTGTCTGATACAGAATAACAGAATCATTGAAGTAGGGACCTTTTGAGATCCCGAAGTCCAACATCCCTGTTCAAGCAGGACCACCTAGAGCAAATGGACAGGATGGTGTCTAATCATACCAGAGACCCCACAGCCTCTCTGGGCAGTCTTTGCCAGCGTTTGATCACCCTCATGTTTGGTTCAACCCCGTCAGATGGGTCTGTGCAGTGTTGCATTAAACCAAGCCATTGATGCAATGTCTTACTAAAAAGTAGAGGGGAACTCTCCATGACTGTTACAGAGTCATGAGAGTCTGACAGAGTCTCAGTTACGGTTAACTGCTCCAAGCAGTTGGATGTGGGGGCCTTTAGACTATATGTAAACTGCATTCTGTGTCTGTATTTTGACATATTGGTTAGGTTTATGTTTTCACAGTGCACTCCACGAGCTCACCAATGATGTGCAGATATCACAGAATACACTCTGCATAGGCTTGTTCTCCTGGACTAGCTTTCACTGTATGCAGCATTACCCAGTAATCTTTGTGACTAGACTATTACTTTCTTTTTTTAAATGTTAAAATAGCATGACATTTAGTGAGGAATTTGACCCTGGTGGGGCCCATCATTGTTGGAAATCCAGAACACAACCTGCGGAACTCTAAAGTTTAACTGAACTGAAAGGCTTTCAGCCTTTATCCATAACCTGTCAGGGTGTTTAAGGCCTGTTTGTTTTTTGGAAGAATGACTACAGTGAACCACATTGATTTAGTTTGAGAGTCCGGTGCTGGGTTTTCTGTTCAGGCAAACAGCACATAGATCATCATAGAGCAAAGCTGGGACTTTGGAGTCTCAGAGTAGGGCTGTTTCAAGTGACTTAAGTTGAATCCTATTATGCCACGTGTAGCAGAGCTGGAAGCCACATAGAACTTGTTGTAACTAGAAACCTCTCGCGTATGCTGCAGTAATTTAATGTGCAGCATCCCCCTGATGTACCTAATGATGGCTAATTGTTTTGTTTCAGTGTCTGGAAACAGGACCTGGCTCCTTTTCGAAGTGGCATTTCCAAAGAGACAATATCAGATGTGGTGAGCCGGAAGCTCGGGACGCATTACCAAATCATTAAGAACAAGTTGTACCGTGAACATGACTGCATGTTCCCTGCAAGGTAAGAGCCACGCAGAAGATCCTGTCTCCATACCTGGGACATGAGAATACTTCCAGTACTTCCAACCCTGCCAAATTGGAAGTCACTGAGCGTAATGGTATGTCATTTCAAGGTCTGGATTTCTTATCAGGACAGGAGCCTAGGAAATTATATATGAGGATTGAATGTAGGCAAGAAGTAAGTGTCATTGTTGCACTTCTGTATAAGAGTGCTAGTTGATTGTGGGATCCCAGAGAAAGATGCAGATCAAGTCAGGTTTAACAGGATGTGTTGCTACACAGGTGTCTGCACTGTACTGGGGCTTAAAGGCTGCTATGGGCAGTTCCAGTCTGCACTGTGGTATGGCTCAGGCTTTCTGTTTCTTCTGCTCCTGTGCGTAGAGGTACCTGCAAGACACTCAAGGATTCTTCCTTCTCCTTATGGCTCTTTGTGAGATGTGTCATCTCTCCACAGATGCAGTGGAGTTGAGCATTTCATTCATGAGATCATCAACCGCCTCCCTGACATGGAAATGGTGATTAATGTGAGAGACTACCCCCAGGTTCCCAAGTGGATGAAACCCATTATCCCAGTCTTCTCCTTCAGTAAGGTATGCACACCTTTAAAAGCTGAGCATTTCTGAACCATGCATGTCCTCTTTTCTCTTGGTAACGTGTTTTTGAGGATGATTCCCCATAGATTTCCTGTGTGTTAAAATTGTTCTTTTTTATTCTTTATGCTTCTTTCTGCTTCCAGTTTTCTAGTAGACAGACTTGCAGATTTATTTAACGGAACAGCTTTTCCCCTCATTAGCTCCTCTTTCAGGTCAAAAAAAGTACATCTACCACAGTGGAATGATGCACAGCTGGACGGGATATGTGCCAGCATCACTGTGATTTACTACAATGTCTCTGTTAAATTTGTAGCTATAGCTTGTCAGCACTGTTAAGGATTTTTCATTATCAGCCAGCTAAGTCAATATGAATATTTCAGTTCTCTTTTTGGTACCACAGATAAGTGTTTCTTATCTTTTTTTCTGTATTAGTGCTGTCACCTGTGAACCCCTTTCCTGTGGATTCTTCTTTCCATTTCCAAACATGCACACACACGGAGCCAGACAGACTCATAGACATTTGCTTTCTGGTTCCCTGTTTCCACACTAGAAAGCCCTCCTGTATGTTTTCTTGCTTCTCCATTGTTAAATCTGATTGTAGGATAGTGCCTTATCATTGCCAACAAAATATCCTTACAGCTCTAACTTCAGGAAGTCTTGCTGTGTTTTAGTGTATGCCCAGTATGCCCAAATTCTACAGTCCTGTCATGACCCCGTACTTGGCTGAAGCCCAGCAGACAATAAGATGCAAAAAGAAGCAATAAATCATTTGTTCTTGCTTGGTCAGACCCTGTTCTGTTTCTGCTAAATTACCCTAAACCCAGGTCTGAACTGGGTTACACAGTCTAAACTCTAATATGATCCATAACCTTTGCCAAGTCCCCAGGCATCCTAAAACTATCTTTAGAATTTCAGTGCAGCATTGTAAGCACTAACATTCAAGCACTTGGTTTGTTGTTGTGTCCTGTCCAGTTCTGAGCATTTTCAAGAACAGGATGTCAGCGGTCCCTCTGGGCACATGCTCTGTATCAGAATGCAAAAACATGTTTCCCAGTATTAAACTGGAATTTCTTTATTTGTAATAATAATCTGTTTCCAGTTAGTCTATCTCAGTGCGCTTGTGAAGAGTCTGCCTCTGTCTTCTCTGCGTGCTACTATTAGGTCGCGAAAGACAGCATTTAGATTCCCCCAAGCCTCCTTTTCCTGTGCATGAACAAACCCAGTTCTCAGTTTCTTTTCATATGTCACGTATGCCAGATTCCTAACTACCTTTGTGGACTTGGAGGCTCTCTAGTATCTCCAGGTGACAGGTGGATAATTTGGATAGAAAGTTTATTATTAGTGCAAAGAAACAGCCTGTAGTCTGGGTTCATTGAAGCATTTAGTCTTACTGAAGTGCTGGTTTTCCTTCTGATTAAATGAGGATTTAAGTCTTAAGATAGGAATGAGAAACTGGAATTCTTACATGACCTGGATGTTTCTTGTGGTGAATTGTCAAGTGGTCGGTGAGAAGGCTGGAATAAATTGAATTGCTGGAAACTTAAATGTCAAATAGTTTACAAGTGCTTGTATCACAGGGGAGATAATACCTCTTAGCTTATGATCAGTAGAACTTATTTGTAGCTACGCATAGATAGAAGACTTTAGAAAGTTGAACAGAGCTCAGGTATTATGTTACTTACTAATCAGTTATATCACGGATCTTTGTTGTTTTCTAACATGAAAGTTCCATGTTGGCATGCAGCAAGACATAGCCTTTTCAAAATCTTTTTGTGGAAGAGGGTCTTCAGCTTGTCCAGTGGCCCACTCAGAAAAAGTTTGCACGTTGAAACACACTGGCTTTTCTCTGTTGAGTTGTGTTCATATGAACCCCAGCTATGCCATGGTGACCATGAAGTTCTCATAGGTGCTTATAGAACAGGGAAAGCATTCAGAATTTCCCAAAGGGCCACTATTGCTGATGAGCTCAGTCAATAAGCTGAAGTAAATATTATTCTTATATTACTCTCCTTTTTCTTCAGACAGCTGAATACAACGATATAATGTATCCTGCCTGGACATTTTGGGAAGGAGGGCCAGCTGTTTGGCCAATTTACCCAACAGGTTTAGGGCGCTGGGACCTCATGAGAGAAGACCTCAGAAGGTACGTTTTGGAAATGAAGGGGGAAGGCTTAATGGAAAACAAAAACCACAGTAAAAGCCACGTAGTTTTGAGCAGGATTAGGGCAACACTGAAGTCCAAAGCCATAGGTGTGTTGGCTGGTGATCTGTCCTGCTGCTTGTCGTTAGCTGGATGCATACAGCCTAACTGCTGTATAAGAATTCTCCATGGAAACATTGGATGATGTAACTAGAAGTTATAATTAACTTCTCTGTTTCCAGCATTTTTGTAAGAAATACAGAGGACAAAGTATTCACATTCTTCATGCTATCAGGGCCTGATTGCTATCATTTTCGGTGGAACAAGGTTTGTCAATAAAGCAGGAGTTACCTCTTGCCTGCAGAAATCTTCCTTGACGCATGGAAATATATATATATATATATATATATATTTTTTTTTCCACCTACTGTTTTTGTTTGCTTGTTTGTTTTGTTTTTACTGCAGGGATGATCTAGAAGGTTTGTATAAACTCCTGGAAGGGTAAAGGAAAGCCTTCTTTAGGTCTGCTTTCACACGAGTATTATGCAGTAGAGAAATGTGGAATCATTCTCAAAACGCAAGAGTATTTACTTGGCCAAGAGTAAGACAGCAAGACAGAAGATATTTCTGACTAGAAGACTATTTCTGCCTAGAAAGACTAGGAGTCTTTCTTCTGGCAAGATCTTTGACTGTTAGCAGAATAAGGGGCTATTTCCTCTGGAGAGTGACAAATAAAGTATGTAACAGCGAATGAGCATAGAAACGTTCTAAGAAAAAAAACATGCTTGATATCAATCAGTTAGCATCAGAATGTGAGGCTGAATGTGTCCTTCCTCAAAATCTGAAGATTTTGAGAGGAAGGTACTAGTCTATAGCTGATGCCTAATATAATTTAATACAATCCAATGAAGTATTTACTTATTCTTGCTTTCTCAGTGAACCCCACTTATGTCACTGGATTACAAGCAGATACAAAGCCTGACCTGTACAGGTCATGTCAGGGATCAGGATGCCCACTTATTGACTGAGGTGCAACAAAAATGTTCAACAAATGGTTCCCTAGGGAGAGGCAAGCTTTTGCTTTGGCAAAAATAAAGCATGTGAATAGTTATTTTGAAGAACACCGTTTGTTTCCCCAAGTGAGTTTCATTTTAAATGTGTAAGCCCCTGTGTTTTAAATCCAAAATATCAGGCTTTTTTTTTTTTTTAAATGGGAAATGACAATTGCCAGAAATTATTCATTTTGCACTATCTGTAGTTGATAAAGGACAGAAAAATAAAGCAAGAATGTAAAACATGCATTAAAATTTTAGGATAATTTTAATATCCTTAAAGGCGTAGGTTTGATAAGGGCGTTTGTGTGTAATTTATTTTTTTCACTGGAAGGTGCTCTGAAAAGCAGCCTACATCATGTTGTCTTGACCACCGTATTCACTAGAAAATCTTTCATTGGACCTAGCAGAGAGGTTTTTCTGCTGTTATGAAGAAAATGATTTCCATCAAAAATGAAGAATAATAAAATGAGATCATGCTGTGAAAACTGATGAGAGCACTGTTTCATGGCTTGATCAAATAATTTATTGTCATGTACAAATAATATTTCAGATCTGCAGAAAAATGGCCATGGAAGAAAAAAATCTCAAAAGGATATTTCCGAGGGTCCAGGTGAGCTTCTCATGCCTCCAGTGTGTGGGCATCCACAACCTTACTGGGCAACCTGTTCCAGTGTCTCACCAGTCTCACAGTAAGGAATTTCTTTCTAATATCTAGTCTAAATCTACCCTCTTCCAGTTTGAAACCATTTCCCCTCATCCTGTTGCTATATACCGTTATAAAAAGTCCCTCCTCAGCTCTCAAGTTGTCATGGGTTTGCTGCTTTCTTTCTTAACGAGCAAAAAGAAGAAAAGGATAATAGCTACAACTATTTATACTTGTATAAATGTACATAACAAGTGATGCACAAGCAGTTGCTCACCACCCACCGACAAATGCCCAGCTAGCCCCCCCAGTGAGTGGAAGAGAGCAAGATGAACTCCAACCCCCTTCAAAACTCTCCTTCTGCATGATGTCATATGGTATGGAATATTCCTTTGGCCAGTTTAGGTCAGCTGTCCTTGTTCTATCCTCTCCCAGCTCTTTGCTAAGAAACCAGAATGGCCATGGCTCTGTACAAAAGTGCTTAGCAACAACTATAAACATTAGTGTGTTATCAGCATCGTTTTTCTCCTAGAACTAAAACACAGCATCATACCAGACACTCCGAACAATTCCATCCCAACTGAAACTAAGACAGATGTCTTGACCTTGTTTATCAGCAAGGATTTAAACTGGTGTGAGAGGGAGCAGGGCTGAACACATTTAGTGTCTCCTAACTCTCTGATAAGAAAGTAGTTAAAGTATTTGGCACTCATCAGTATAAAGCCCAAAGGAAACAACATCTCTACCGATTTGTCCTGGGAACTGCTTAAATAATACTATTAAATATTAACTATTTACTATAAGTGAAAGAAAGAAATCAGGCCTCAGATCATCTTTTCACCTACTAATATACGCTTGGACAAATGTATGCTAGATGGTTGGCACTTAATGATGCTTTCTGGGGACATACCAAGATCAACCTGAAAAAGAGGCTGTGTCTTGAGTCCTGTATTTGGGTAGTTGTGTTGGGTGAAATGTTTTGGCAATAACTGGTGGTATTTCTCATGCAGGACAAGCTCTGAAAGAGATCCCCTCATTCTGCTGTCCCGAGAAAATCCAGAACTCGTTGATGCGGAGTACACCAAAAACCAAGCTTGGAAATCTGAGAAGGTGTGTGGGTGTTGTCTGTCTTGTGAGTGTGAAGACCAGAAAGGGTAGCCAAAGGTGGCTTTGAATGATTGAGATGCGTCTTGCTGGGGAGTTATGAGTGATCCTGTAGCAGGAGAGAGGCTTGTAAATCTGCTGATAGCCACAGCTCTCTGGTGGATGAAAGGAAGCAGTCTCTAGAGCCCACCAGGCCAACCTTTTTTTTTTTCCTCCCCCATCTGTGCTTTTTGTTCAAGAAAGCCAGCAGAGATAAGAAGATGAATCAATGCCAGTTCTCTCCTCTTCCATTCCTGAAAAATTAGCCAACTTCTTCCCCTTCTAACCCCAAGCTGCCTGCACATTGCTGTCAGTCTTTCTAAACCTTTTTCTGTCATCTCCATCTCTTTGTCTTGCTGCTGATAACATTCTGATAACTGTTGCTGGTAACTTTTTAGTTCCATACTTTGTGTACAGTCCAGCTCTCTCCAGACTGTCTTGGCTAATCCAGTTACACTTGGCTTCACGTAGTCCATTGTCCCAAGCTGTTTTCAGTTCTGTAGCTGCCAACTAAAAATTTATCATTTAATGCATTTGCTTTGGCATTTGTTTACAGGCAATGTGTAATTTACTGTAACTTTTTTCTTGTTTGAAAGGGGCTTGGTTCTTCATAATGCTTCTAAAAGCCCACCGGGGAAAGTTTCCTCAGCGCGGATGGGGGGTTTTGTGACTTCAGCTTTATCTGTAACTGAGAAGGAAAATGAACTTGAAATCAATGTAAAAAACGTACAGATTTTTTTATCTTCTCTTTAAGGATACCTTGGGGAAGCCTCCTGCAAAGGAAATTCCACTGGTTGATCACTGCAAATACAAGTAAGAGTTCTGAAGAGTAAAGTTGTTCAAGGCCTATGGGTTATTTATTTCCTTGCTTGTATGGTATATTGTCTCTCTTTATTTCAAGATCTAATTCCAGCAACCAGCTCCCCGCAAACAAGGAAGCTTGTGAACAGGCATATAGCAGCTGAATATTAGGGAGCATAGCATGGCCTTTGTCAGTGCTAGCTCTCCTCTGTCACATCAGGAGAAATAAAGTGCTTTTAGAAAAGATCTTCGACTGCTAATAATCACATGGTTAGAAAATGCATTTATTTTTATGTTTTTTGGTTATTTTTTGAGGGGAGAGGAGCATTTTTTCTTTTTCTTTTTTTTTAGTCAATAGGGCTTACTAGATGCTTTTCTTTCTATTTCTGTTCCAACTTCTATATTCCATTGTTGTGTGTGCACGTATGTGTGCGCTACAGTAATAGCTTTACTATCTTGAAAGACACAAGGAACTAAGGAACTGAGTCTTCATATGCATACTGGGACAAATGTTGCCATTGGCTGTATACATTAAAAGAGAGAACCTGAAATGTGATTGAGCAGATATAGTACTGGTTCATACTTTCTATGTTGTCTTGGAGAACACAGTTTTGATTTACAGAGGATTTTATGTTTTAACTACTTTAGGCAGGGGTTTTCGGTGTAATACTTATGTAGCTTTCCGTGTAAAAATACAGACTTAGTTTGTATTTACTCTTATGTCTGATGTTTTGATTTTTCTTTTGGTTTAAAATCCTTTTGTTGCAACTCCACCAGCTAAAGTCTGTTCTTTTAAGAACTCAGTCATTTGGCTGAATGTGTTTTTGTGCAAACGTGACTGACTTGTCTCATTTGATTTTTCACTAAATCATTGCCCAGATTTCTCCCTTCTGTTATACATAGACTTCCCCAAACTCCTGATGGCTTGTAAGTAATACAGTATGGGCTAAGACACTCTCTCACTGTTTTGCCTTAGCCCCATATAGAAATAATTATCAATAGTCACAGTCAGCAGCAGCACATGGTCTCCATGGAGTCTGTTCTGGATGACTAGCCCCTACAGCAGTCCTGTTGATGTGTTACTGACTTCAGTTTGTCAGTGGAAAAACAGCTACAGAAAGAGGGATTGTAGTCAGATTGCTTAACTCAGAAGCCACGCTTCTAGTTGTAGGCTGAGAGACAGGGAGTAGTAGAGTCAACAAGAATGTCTCACCTTCTTCCTTCAATGTAGATGCTATTTGAGTCTGTTTGAGAGCAGCCTTCAGTGAATTAGCTGATATCACTGTAATGTGATGGAAAGTACAGTAACAATTGCAGAGTTGCACAATTCTAGGCTACAGCAAATGAGAACAAGCCCAAATGCAGCAACTGTGGACATAGAAATAAAGAAACAAAAACTGCTTACCTTTAGAAGACCTCTAGTAGGCAAGGATCTCCACTGCCAACCCTTAAAGGAGGTCTGGAAAGAGGTGGATCCTGGCTCCACCCCTTTCGGTTATTCAGCTGCACTGCTTGCACCTGAGCTCACCTTAGTTGGCCCTGCCTTCCCACCAGGTGCTCAATCACTGCTTCAAGACATGATTTAGAATTTCTGCTACAGTCACAGATGGTGGGAGCTGTGGCTAAAGCTGGACAGAGTTATTTTCTTACTTCTAGACCACTATTCTTGTTCTGTCTCTAATATCATTGTTTAGTTCCTAGTACAGTATGTTTCTCATCCCTGCTTTGAGCTCCTAGTTACTGCAAAGAATGCAAATTAATTTCAGATTTAATTCCTTTCACTTACTGCTGAACCAAGTTCAGCTATATCCCCATCTCACCCAAAACAGC
Source organism: Tragopan temminckii (assembly GCA_028571105.1). Classification (NCBI taxonomy): domain Eukaryota; kingdom Metazoa; phylum Chordata; class Aves; order Galliformes; family Phasianidae; genus Tragopan; species Tragopan temminckii. Next base: position 76,872,649 of record JAOWBP010000001.1, on the reverse strand, counting down.
TATGTTAAAGGAAGAACTCCCTTCCCCCAGCCCAAAATGTTTGACTTCAAAGATTAGTTCCATATACTGAGGGGTTTTACCCACAGGAAAAACAGCTTTCCATATAATTGGAGAAATGTGGGTTTGAAAAAGCAAGGAAGCAAACAAACAAACATGTCTCTGAGATGCGTTTTGCTAAGAGAAATCACCCCCAGTCAAGCCTGTTTTACTAACTTGGCAGAAAATACTGAAAACAAGATTGTTGATTCTTTGTTATCTGCAAAGTCCATCTGTTTTGTGCTAGTCTGTTTAACCTCCTAGGGTTGCATTCCCAAGTTAATGCAAAACAATTAGCTTCAGATTAAAGCAGGATCTCAAAAGATTAAAAAAAAAAAATAAATTAAAAAAGGCTGAATAGATATGGAAAAGCAGAACAATGGACAAAAAAAGCTCATTTCAAGACAACGAAACTGGGGAAAAGCTCCTCATGGGAACAGAGTCTTTTGTCAGTAGTGTAGAGCCACAGAAATAGCATCCAAGGTGTGACATTCCATGCCTTTTAGGCAGTGGTTGGTGAAGCCTCCTTTGGTTTGCCATAGGCAGGTCTTTCTCCTAGATTTCCCCCCTACATTTTGTTCAGCGCCAGAAACTCACCTATAGCATCTTCAACTTCAGTTTACTTATGCTATGACCAGTGAGAAAATGTTATCAGTACTCAGAGTCCAGTTTCTTTGGGTATTTCCTCACAAAATGCCAGATGCAACCTCTTTCCTTCTCCCTTTAAAGGTATCTGTTTAATTTTCGGGGAGTGGCTGCCAGTTTCCGGTTGAAACACCTCTTCCTGTGTGGTTCACTCGTCTTTCACGTTGGAGAAGAGTGGTTGGAGTTCTTCTATCAGCAGCTGAAGCCCTGGGTCCACTACATCCCAGTCAAGTCAGACCTCTCTGATGTCAGGTGTGTGACCCTAGCTATGCTCAGTGGGACAGTGCATGGCACAAGGAAACACTGCTCTGTTTGGGAAGGTGGCTTACACTAAGAAGAGCCTCTGCTCCTATGCATCAGACAAAGGCTCTTGGAGGTCGTGTTCTTTTTTCTTCATTATCGTACCCAGAGAACCATTTGCTTGTATTTCTTACAGAATGTGGTTTCACTGGGGTACGTAGGTCTCTCACCCTCACTGAAATCAGCAGGCTTTAGATACTTAAATATCTCTGCAAGTGAGCACAGAAACACAGATAAGAGGAAGAAGAACATATTTCTGGGCTGGAAATGTGTTAGCTCCTGGATTTCAGCATGCTGTCCAGAACTGATACGGAACAAATATGAATGACAAGATTCTTCTGTGCTCTGAAATCCTTGCTCAGCTCTAAATCCTTAATCTCATCCTCTGCAATAGTTTAGCTAAGTTGAGTTGTAGTTCCCCACTAAGCTAGTTGTTTCATGGCATTTTTTGTCTGCATTTTAGGGAGCTGTTGCAGTTTGCAAAGGAAAATGACAACATAGCACAAGAAATTGCAGAGAGGTAAGTTGTGTGTCCTTTCTGTTTGTCAGGCACTCTTCTTCCAAAACATTTTCTTACGTGGTTTTTGAAGAGGTTACCTATCAAAGCCAGCCTAGTATTAATAGGGTAAACTATATTTTCCTTCTGCAATAACAGCAGGAGTTTTAGAGACCTTATAACAAGCAGGGGGACCTGGAGATTATGTGTTTAGGTCTTTGGGTCAGATATGACCTGTGTCAGGAACCCCACTGAAAGCCATCAGATGTTAGGAGCTTTTGTCTCAGTATGAAGTGAGTTGGCCCCTGGGAGCTGCGTCTGCATTAAAACCATTATATACCCAGGATAGCAGAGGCTGCCTTCTGAAGCAGCATGCAGCACTGCTGCTTATGCTGCATCTGATATGTAAAAGTTGATATTTATTATCCCAGATAACAAATACCATCTTGAGGATAAAAAAAGCAGTGCAAGTGTCAGAGCCATAAGAGTGAATGAAGATTGTGAAATCAAAATAGACAGTACGGAGCAATGCATGTTGTTTCTCATTTGGAAAAAAAAACAACAAAAAACAACAGAAGAGTGAAAGTTGATATGCATATGAAACAAAACCAAAGACTCTTGCAGGAACTGGAAATTGGTTTTGACTGTGTTTTGTGTGTCTCTAGGGGACGCCAATTCATCACTGAACACTTGCAGATGGAGGATGTCTCTTGCTACTGGGAGCATCTGTTGTCAGAATATTCCCAAACTTTGACTTACAAAGTGAAAAGGAGGAAGAACTACAGTGAGATCACTTCTGAATGGTTGAAAACAGAACTATAGAGACTTCTCTGCTTTTCTCTTCAGCTCAAACTGATCTCTCTGGAAATCTGAAGATGGGTGTATCTTCTTTCTTGTTCTCTCAGATTTATTTTTCTTTACACTAAAACTGGAGAGAGCACCAATAGGCTAACTTTAAAATTATTCCCATGCACTGGGACCCAGCTCTACTGTTGCCATAAGAACAGTAGGTTGAAGGTTGGAGTATGGCTGTTTGCTGGGCTGTTTATGCTCATGCCTGGAAGAGTATTGTTGCAGAATCGTAGAATCATAGAATGGCCTGAGTTGAAAAGGACCACAATGATCATCTAGTTTCAACCCCCTTGCTATATATAGGGTCACCAATCACTAGACCAGGCTGCCCAGAGCCACAGTCATTTGGGATTTTGTTACTGCCTGTCTCAGAATGATCCTAAATCCCATTCAGTCAATGAGATGCCTTGCTGTTCATTTTACTGGAGCTTTTGTCAAGTCCTCTCTACTCATGGCAAGGTAGTGTTTGCTACTGTACAATCAATGGATATATAGATATTATAAATGCCAACAAGCTCGGCTAAGTTGTTAAACCAGAGCAAAGAAAGATAAAGCGCTCACCCGTATCCTGGGCTCGCTGGGAACCTCC
>JAOWBP010000001.1:76851778-76867222 GCA_028571105.1 Tragopan temminckii | reverse complement strand
AGCGGGCGGTGAGGGCCCCCGCGCGGGGCCTGTCGCCGGGCTGCCTTAGCGGCTGCTCTCGGCTCCTTCAGAGCAAGGGTGGGATCCCTTCCCGCCCAACCTCCGCCGCTGGAACTTTTTCAAGAGACAGTAGATGAAAATAGCTGCCCAAATACATGAAGTATTCTGAGACTCTGAACAGCTCCTGGTAGGGGCTTTCACAGCTTCTGCAGGGAGCCGACACAATGCCTCACGGCCCTCTGAATGTAGAGGACATTCTTCACTCAATCTAAATCTCCCTCCTTTAGTTTAAAACCATTTCCCCTTGTCCTGTCGCTATCTGACGGGTGCCAGCTTGCAGCCCGTGGCAGCAGCAGATGTGAATCTGCCCTGAACCTCCGCCCTCAGCACAGGCAGAACAAGGGCAATCCATAGGTTTGTCCCATGGATAAGGGACATGGGTGCTGCCGCGACAAAGGCCACAACGTGTGAACAGCTCTGACTCCTGCAGCAGTGGAGAGGAGCATCTTCACCTACAAGGATAACAAGGGGTGGCCAAGCTATCCTGAATCAACCGACCAGTGGAAACCTTGTGCCATTTTTTTATTTATTTATTTTTTTTGAACCCCAAAAGCAGGGGAAACTGGATAGAGTGAAAGAAAAGCAACATGTTATATTCTGCTATAACTCCCCCCTCCCCCCCTTTAGAGCCTTTATCATACATCAGCGTATTACACATTAACCCTATGATTAGGATGAGTAAAGGCAGTCCCCAGAGGATCGCCTCTCCATGAGAGACTTCCTCCTCCTCCTCCAGACAGCACAAGTAACGTGAGAGGCCAGCTGATCCCCAGAGGGCAAGAACCACCCTGGGCTGGGTGCTGGAACACTGGTGCCAAACGCCAGGCCTGAAGCTGACTACGTGCCAGAGTGGGTACAGAGCTAAGCAGCCACCATGTGTTTACAGAAGGAGGGTGCAAATTGGCCTCCAGGGAGAGCTACTCTGCTATTGTCCCTGTAGCTCTGGGGTGGGGGAAAGACCTCCAACTGAGGGAACTACCAGGCAGGCGCATATCTGCCATCTCCTAGAGGGAGAGGATTCAGAGCTAAACTGTCTGAGCCTATTAACAGCTGATGGTTCCTGTGGATACATACTGGCACAGGGTTTACTGCAAGCAGCCTGCTTCCATCTCTCATACTGCCTTCAGACCTTCGAGCCCAGCTCTGTGAAACACCCTTTCCACTGCACTCCACAGTGTCTCTCACTGACAATTTTATTTTCATACCGGGAGACCTGAAGGGTGGTTTGCAGTAAATGGAAAGAACTGTGTACATTTGCATGGTTGCATAATCACGTTATACATGGATCTTTCAAACGCAGGAGAGCAGAGCAAGAGAGAGGAAATTGGAACGTCACAAGCAGGAGCTAAAAGCCAGATTTCTCCATGAGATCAAGGAGTAGATGTAAAGTCAGTCAGATGGAGAAATGCCTGAATAGCTCTTCCAAACAGCAAGAGTTGCAGGCTTAGCTTGAAACATAAACAAAGCAAGATGTTTCTGGGGGCTGGGCAGGTTTTGTATAAACTCTATTTCCTCTTCCATCATTGAAACCGGATGAGAAGAACAGCCTGTAGTTTGCATCTTTTGCCTCTCTGAGGGCTTACATAGGGCTCATTTTCCAGGACTGTCAGACCAGGACCTTTCACAGACACCATATTCACTGCACACAAAGAAAAATCACTCACAGCCATGTGGCCAAATGAGAAACTGAAGCTGAGAAGCAGTACTATGCATTCTGGAATTATATATATTTTCCTCTTACTAAATCCTCATTTACCAGCACTGGAAGCTTTCCCTTTTAGATTTGTCACAGACTCCAGCCCAGGTCACCTGAAACACAGCCTGCAAGACAAAGCATCACCTGAAACATAAGTGCTATTAAAAGGAAGGGGCAAATTTTCACAGAAATGAAGCATTCTGTGATACAAGAGAAGCTGAAAACAGCAAGTGTAGCATGCCTTTAAGGATGAAAAATTTACTTTGGAAACACCCCCCATCTCTCTCTGAGTTGCTGTAAAATTGTCACCTCACCTCCCTTACTGACATCAGAATGCATAGCAGAGTAACAGAAGGGTGAGAATGTTTCCACAAACATTTTGTGGTCCACTTTGTTACTCAAGTATTGCTGCAATTTTATTTATTTATTTATTTAAATCCAGGACACTTATGTATCTAAACTGTTTGAAATGTTTAAACATCTGAAGAATTTCTCAGCTGCTTCCTCAAGTGTGAAGTCAAACACAGCCCATCCTGCAGAAAAAAAGGGAGAGTGGGAGGACATGTTTTTTTAAATGTTGTACCTCCTCACCTCCTTTGCACAGCCTGATTACTTGCTCCGAGTAGGTAATAAGTACTGTATTTAAAGGAGATCTATCCTCAGCAGAAAAGGATGAGGGAACAACAGGTGCCCAATCTGAATTAACTATCTTACCCCTAGGTGCAAAGCTGTCATCACAAACCCTGAACCTGTTACACAGAATAAAAGGCTAACAGGAGAGGCACGGGAGTGCACTCCCAAACAACCTGCAACATATGGCAGCAAGACCCTGCAGGATTTCCAGTGGCACAAAGCAAGACTGCAAGGGGCTGGCTTCCCTTTTACACTTGGGTCTTTTTGCAGCATTCTGGAAATGCGAAGAGGCAACCAGCAAAGTGCAAACTTGGCCCACTGTACTCACATTAAATTCCTTGACACAGGGCATTTTGCGCAAGTGGGATAGCTGTCAGACATTGCTTCCGAGGACACATTCCTCAGTGGGCTCAGGCTGCTCAGGAAACCTTGGATGCCTCTTCCGACCCAGGCATCTCCCAACTACTTATCTCTTACTGCAGTGTCAGATTCTGCCTGCTGCAACTGCACCACGAAGTATAGGCATTTATCCCTACCTCCATGCTCAGTGTAGACAGTTTAGCTAAATGCATCTTTTTACCTCACACTCCCAAGGGGAGCACTGAAATGTCTTAGACTGTCAGTAGCTCCAAGAGCAGGACTGAGAAGCAAGCAGAGACGAGTATGTCCACAGTGCATGTTGTTATGAAAAGGAGAGATACCTGAGCTACCTGTAAATTCATTTATTCAGGTTCTGGAAGCAGGCCAGGAGGCACATACAGATGCAGTAAGACAGCTGCAAGCCACTTTACATAAAACTTGATGCATTTGACACTAAAAAGGATGGGTCTGAGATTTTACAGGAATACACTGCAAAACCACTGCTTGAGATGTGATGGGCCAAGTTGTTTCCAACACAAAGATGAACAGAACCTTAGCACTGAATTTCCTACTAATTTTCTGGTAGAAATGTTCAGGGGAGGAACATGACAGCATTTTTTCCAGCATGAAAAATCTTCCTTTATGGCCCGAACTGTGCCACGTAGACCTCATACACTGAAAGGAGGATCAGGTACTAAGCACAGGTAAGGTCAGAGCACGACTCAGTGAGAAACCTTTTGAGGACAAGCTGCTACAAAGCTAAAATCCCAGCAAGCTCATACCACGCCTCAGGCAAAGGCCTCACCTGAAGTCACAAGAGGGAAGAAGTGAGGAAGGAAGGTGAATTGGTTTGCTCTGAACTGCGCAGAAGTTTCTCTTCCCCTTGTGAGTGAGCATATCTTCTGTATCACAGACAAAGCAGATATGGAAACCCATAAGGAACAGGCTCTGTCCACTTAAATCATGTTCTACTTGAGGAGTTGCTTTTGCTGCAGTAGATCTTCAGTCAGGAGAGCTTCCATAACAGCAGGACATCCCAGAAGTACCGAGCTGTTTGGAACTGCTGATGGCTAAGGCTTACATTAGGAGAATGTGTACCAAGTGCACCACACCAAAAGCCATAGAAATCCTCCCCACTGCAAAGTAGCCATCCAATTATACATGGTACATAAGTAGTGTAAACACCAACAGGGAGCTACAAAATCAGCATAAGCCTTGACAGACAGCTGGACAGAATCCATACCAGGATAATAGTGAAACAGAGCTGCAAGATGCACCCAGCACAGGAAATGGTTTTCCTTTTTCAAAAACGTTAACTAGTATAGATGGAACAGAGGCAGACAAATAGCAAACATCTTCGAGACAAAGTGCCAAGGGAATAACACTTGGGGTAACTGCATCCACCCTAAAATGAACACTTTCAGTCATCTTTGCAGTGATGGCAAAGAGGAAAAAAAAAAACAAACAGAAAGAGTAACACTGGAAGGACAGGTGGTGTGAAAAACCTAGGGAATTGAATACAATTGTCAAGATTTGATTCCTCATTCATACAATGGCTAACATTTTTTGTTGTTGTTGTTTAATCTGTTGGCAAAAAAGATGTGAAAACATGAATTTGTGGACACTGGGAACACCCTGTAGAAAAAAAAAAAATCCTGAAATTTTCCAAACTATGGGTCAGAGCTCCTTTAAAGTGACATTTAATCAAAAGAAAGAAAATGAGCTAGTCACATTTAATTTCGTAAAAAAAAAAAAAAGATCCTATTGTTCTAACGTTATTTTGTTTCACTGATGTTTTGAGAAACTGGCTCCCTCTGGTTTGGATTTTTAAAGACTGACATGGGGCAGATACGACAAATGAAGAAAGCCTGTAGGACTATAAATGGAATAGAACTGTTGTTTCCACGCTCAGTTATGTGTGGATCTTACATTCTTACATACCAGAAGAAAAAAAAAAAGGGGGTGGGGGTGAAACTGTTGACACAGAGCTGAGAGTATGTTAGTAAATCTAAGGTAAGATGCATCCAAGAACGCTGTAAACACTCAGAGCTTGGCATTAACTTTAAAAACTGCAATACAACAGCCCTGGAAATATGCAGCTAAGGGCACGTAGAAGAATGTAATTTTTTCTATGGTGTCACTTGTGGCCAAGCATGTGATTATAGTAAATATCTGAAGCCAAGGATTCTACTACCCTCTCCTGCCAGCGACTATCATAATTCCCCAAGGTAGTGGGAATCCACCTCTTTCACTTGCCTCCTACGGAGCCTCTCCTCTTAGGCTTAATCTTGAACCCAAACTGCAAGATCTCCACTCTTAGCACATGAATTAGTTACTTCCATGCACATAAACTTTTCTATCAAGCTTACACTTCCATCTTTACCAATATATTTTCCAAATTTCTTTTCTTATTTCAATATTTAAATGTGGAAATGTACACTTCGTAAGCGATGAGCTCCACAATGTCAAAGATCTCACGCTCACCAACCTGTCTCAATAAATACTCTGATGGGTATTTATTTTACTTAACCTTAAGCCAAAGCAGCTCAGCTTTGTTGTGTAGACGGTCCTTATATTTTCTTGTTTTTGTGAATTTGTATACAGATAAACAGCATTCACGATCTGACATTTCACTTTGATTGCAAGTTGCTGTAATTAAGAACCACAGCTTTATGAATTTTAATCATCAGCTGTAAGTGGTACATTATCTCTAGTTCACAATGAAAGCAATCAAGTGGACAAGATATTTTTAGAGACATTACTGTGGTAATATTACATTAAGTAGCGGTTAGTACACTATTTTCACACCCAGTGATTTCACACATTAATGCAGCTATAGATCAGCGTTAATGACAACAGAAAGTTATTTTTCAAGTACTATGAGAAGGGTGGTTGAAAGAGCTTCTGGGATTTACACTTCAACAGCAGGAGGGGCAGCTCAGCAGGGCTGCAGATGAAGACACTCCAGCAGCAGGGGCTGCTTCCACTTCTCCTAGAGACAGAGGCAAAAGCCCCAGTTGTCCTGAGTGGATGCGGGTTAACAACAGGGGCAACATTTTCTTCCTGCCTCTTGAGAAGAAAAGGAAGACAGGAGAGGAAAGAAAGGCAAAGTACCCTGATGCTGGCACTTAACCCCGGAGCTGGTGAGAAATCACACACCACATCTTGCCCAAGGCTGCCACTTAAGCAACACAATACTTCTCCTTTCTAGGAGGGCACAGTGCAGAACAGATTAGAAACACCCTAAGGCTTGAAGAAAAAAGGCAGGCAGTCTGGCACATTTTAAAGTTTCTGTGTATGCTACTCCACATGGATACAACACTGTCTAGATAAACCCACAAATACACACTTCTTTCCTTCAAGGCAAGAGGGACTAGGGTACAAGGCACACTGCCTCAAGGGGTGCACATTTAAGATATCATTGTCTCACTGAAGGATAGTAGTTCATCTGAAGACTGATTGCTTGAAACTAGGACTAATGAGAAATTGTTCCAGGAAGGAGAAATTCTTCCTTCTTCCTGGAGTCTCAGATCTGGGATAATAGGAGAAGATCCAGAAACCTCACCCTGACCTGCAGGCCATTTATTATTTTATTTTTTTTTCCACCACAGAGGTCCTATAAGGATGACAGAACTGAGTTAGAGAGCTTGGGAGCTAGCTCTGCCAAAGAGTACACCATATTGTCTGTGTGGCATTGTGGCAGATAACTTGTCACAGCATCTTGGATTCTGCTGACAAAGCCATCATGACAAACCAGTTAAACTCTGCAGGCAGTGGCACTTCAGAGACAGACTCCTCCCCAGCCAGAACTTGTTGATACCAGCATCATGGCAGAACACTGCAGCTCCAGTTCAAGTCATCTGGATTCACATGTCAGCTCCTGACTATAGGTCATTCAAAGACTTTAGAAGGGACGCAGATGCAGTAATAAAGTGTCATCTTTTGCCACTTTCCCCTCACACTGCATCTTTATATCCAAACAGGCCAGTCCCCACATTTAGTCAAGAATTACTGGACATTAGTCAAGGAAGATTGGACCACCACAGCTTTGTGACAGAGTAGCAGTATGGAAACACTGCTTAGACTTTACATTAAGAAAAAGGGAAAAAAAGAAAGATCCAGTAAGATGCTACTTCATTGCCTAGCTTTTGAGACACTACTAGTGTATTTCTACATGGAGAATAAATTAGTACAAGTGTTTCTTGATATACAGAAGTCTTTTAAGTTCTGTTTCCATAAACACTGCGGTAAGGCACAGGCAGTTTCCCCAATATAGATATTTAAGTCCACCTTTGGAGCAAGCACTCTTTTCCCCCCTTAAGGCCACATTCCCAGCTTTTCCCACTGCCCTTCCTGGCAGCAGCTTACCAGCTCCTCTCCACTGTTTTTCCAAACACATAATTTGAAATTAATGGCTTACCCTGTGCTCAGGCCTGCAGCTTGAAGCATCTACTTCATCTGTATCCTCTGCCAGTATAGGAAAAAAAGAAAGCAATTGCTTCTTCATTAGGTCAGAGTAGGAATGATTTACACATCCATCTATGCCCACAATTAAAAAGAGATGATTGTGATAATAGGAAAACATTAACAGTACAGACAGGATAAAGTCCATATCTGAGTGACAGCATTCTTAATTATATACCCAAGCCTATACATCAAGAAAGACCTAAGCTTACAGCACATGGGGTTTTCTTTCCCACGTCCCTTGGCCCTTCCAGAGTCAGCTGTGTGTAAAATACTAATTTCCCATCAGTTAGCTACCAAGGTGTTTCTGTTAAGTGAGAGGGACAGAGGGAACAGGCACCTTTCTCTCATTCCCTTGCACCAAAAGGAATTCTTCCTTTATGCTTCTGTACAAACAGGAAATAAATTCAATACCCTGTTTCTAACAGTGCACATGGATGCTTCTGAAGAACATGCAGCAGTGTGCCCAAGGATCACTAAATCACGGGAAGTGAAAGAGAACCTCTGAAAACTGTAGTCCAACTCCAGCCAGAGCCTACAAGAGCAGGCTGCTCAGAGCTGTATCCAGCCAGATTTTTTAATCTCTGTAGATGTAGGCTCCATCCCTCTTCCAACGTTCAACACAGTATAAAAGTGTTTTCTTATGTTAAGAAGGAATTTCCTGCATTTCAGCTTGTGTCCGTTGTCTTTTGCCCTTTCACTGCATACCACAAGTGTTTGGCTTTGTCTTCTTTCCTTCTCCATCATCAAGTATATATACTCATTCATAAGATTGCTGGCTCACATGTTTAGCTTGGCATCCACTGAGACCTCCAGACCCTTGTCTGCAAAGCTGCTTTCCAGCCTCTTGGTCCCTTGCCTATACTGGTAGCTTGGGGTTACTCATCTCCAAGGACTGAGCTTGGCATTTGCCTTTGTTGAACCTCACAAGACTCCTGTTGACCCACTTCTGCAGACCGTTGAGGTTCCTTCCAATGGCAGCACAACAATTTCAAATCTGTTTTCTGCAGAGAGCTCTTCCTGATACCAAAAACTTAAAGGTTGGCTTAAATCTTGCTTGTACGATGGCATCATTACTTGAGAATTTCAAGTACTCCTCTTGCTCATTTGAAAGTCATAGCTACCATCAGTGTGAGATCACTATATGACTCAAGAGGAAAAAGTAGTAAATCATGAGAGTTGTTTTTTTCTCCCCCAAACAAACAAAACCTTCAAGGAACTGCCAAGCTTTCTACAGTGTCTATATCTGTTCCAGAAGACTTAAATTGACAGAGGGTTTTCAACAATCTACTGAGACTATTTTTGTAACACTCAAGCTTTAAGGCCAGAAGGATCTTGGCCTGGTAGCTGTTTGGCAAGGTGACATAAAGAATTTTCTTGAGCAGATTGTCTCCCTCTAAATGGGGAAGAATTTTACAGCTAGAACATGGATCTTCCACAATCTGAGTAGACTTTGCTCTTAGGAGCATCCCACAATTCCCCAGCCTTTGGATACTTTTCATAAAGACCCCAAAGCTGGAATATTTTCCTTTCTGAAAGCAAACTGTCCTTGACTAAGTCAGTAAGGGGAAAACTTCAGATCCAATGTAGTTACTGCTAGCTCTCCGTCAAGCTAGAGAGATGTGTCGAGCTAGATTTTTGTAGAGAACACTCTCTGAACTTGTATTATTCAGTATTTCATTAAAAAAAATAATGAAGGAATAGAGGCTGAGCTTATTAAATTTTTAGATGGCACCTTGCTGGGAGGGGCTGCAAATATCCTGGAAAACAGAATTAGTATTCAAAACAGCTCTGATTATCTGTGAAGGTCTGGGGAAAAAAAAAAAAAAAGATGGTATTCAAAAAAAGACATGCAAAATACTACAGTTACTTATGAAAAATCAGCTATTCAAATGTAGATGGGGTAGGACTGTCTACACAGGAGCTACAGTGCCAGCACTGGAATAAAGAAATTTAAGCTTACCATGGAAGCAAGCCCAAAAATGAGGCAGCCTCCTACTAGCCTCTAAGAGGCTCATTTGCTCTTTAAGAGCAGGGCAAACGTTGGTCAAGAACAGCCAATACCACTACTCTTGGATAGGGAGATGGACTAAAAGGCAACTTAGCGGATCCTTCAGTCCTGGGTTTTCAGTGATACTGTATTGGACAAGAAGAGAAGTTTCACTGCCTGTTTTGGACCGAGGGGCACCTGAGCCTCACCTCATCACTGCTGACAGACTATCTCTGTATCCCTTTTAAGACAGATCTAACTCAGCGATGACAGGAAATAAGACAACCAATGACTATTGCTTCTGGAAGGTTCCTCTGGAATCTCTGATCAGTAAAAGCCTCTTTCAAACTTTCCACCTTCTCAAGACCCACGTTTCACTTGTCTGTTTTATGACCTTTCCTTTAATTAGTACTTTCCCCTTTCACCCCCCACTTTTAACTTCTTCAGTCCCAGTATTTCAGTAACCAACAGTGTTATCAAGCTCAGGATTCATCACGCAAGAGGACTGAATAAGCCAAGTAGTTCTTAGTCTTGTGGCTACTCTACACAACACAGCTCCGTGCAGCACATGGTTTTGGGGCCTGGATCCCAGACCAAGGAGATTCTGTCTAGTCCTGTTACAAGAAGTTATTCCAGGTTGCTGCAGAGAAATACAAGCCATCTGTTGAGCTCTATGCCAACTATTTCAAATCTCTTCTGGATGCATACATCTTCTGTTCCTCAGATCATCAATAGCTGCTAATTATTTACCCTTTATTAAATACAGGTTTTCCTCTGACAGATCAAATACGCCTATTATTTTTTGCAGCACAGGCAGTATAGTGGATAGTCCAAGCTTGTATCACCAGCTACAAACTGGTGATTAATCTACAGCAAAACAAAAACAATGAATGTAGCTTACGGTCTGCAATGGCTTTGAAAGCTTCTGGAATCTCTGGTGCCTGATGACCTTTTAAAATTATCCTTTTCTAATCTCCCCTGGACACATCTCACCTTTTACTTTTCCACAAACAGACACAGTCTGGTCAACTGTTTCTACAACTATCCCCATTCCTGCTGGCAATAGCTCATCCAAGGTGGCCAAGTCCCTGAGCTGCTCTCTAGACATCTGTTCTATAAGAACATCAGAGTAAGATGTCATACTCTGATTTTACAGCCTGAACACCAGCCATTTAAATAGCATAATGGGACACATAGCTGCAGTGGAAGGCTTGATTTCTAAAAGTGAAGTTAGTCTCTGACCACTGTTGAACTCATTGGAACTATAACTATATATAAGGATTGAGTTAGCCTAAAGAGCTTTCTCATGGCAAGTTTTTCTCAGAAAGCACACTGCTCTCTCCCCTCAACTCCTGTAGGCAGCTACTGAAGAATCCAGCTGGTTCATAGACAAAACGATGTGCCAGACCTCCAAAAAAACCTACCATAAGCAAGAGGCTTTAGCGAGACAACGGGTTTTTTTAAACCCTCAAGAAATTCTGATTTGAATTTGCTTCTCCTTGACTTTAACACAAGTTTTGGATGAACTAGAAAGAACATTATAGATGTTCATCTAAGAAGAGCATCAGTGAACCGTGAAGATCCTTCTCCTGTGAAGAAATGATCCAGTAATACTTTGGGCACCTTCCTGACCTGTTAGGTACAAAATAAGAGGTTGCACATCTACTGCCATTTAAGACTCATCTCTTACAAAGCTTGAGGAAACAAAACTAACTACCATTAGAAAACAAGGGTCAGTTAGTAATAATTAAGTAGCACGGGGATCTATTAAAAAAACTTTGGAAATCAATGTTTACACTATGTAGTTACAAATTAACTGCAATGGGCATTGTTAAGAGACCATTTTTATAAGACAAACACCAAATGCATGCACATTAGAAGAGTTCTGCCATGATTAGAAATCACAGTGAGACTCATTTTATCCCATCCCTAAATTAGAAACTTAATGCTTCAGTTTATTAACAGAAGGAAATCCTATTACACTCAATGTTAAGATACAGAAAAGCACTATTTCTATATTGCAGCTCTGAAAAAAAAAGTGGTTGGAACAGAGCTACTCAGTTACAGTTCAATGCTTCAATGATTTAATAACTTGAATGAATTAACACGTATGGAGTTAAACATCTAAGAATTCTCCAGCAACAGCGATTTTCGAGAAACAAAGCAGCCAAAGCTATGGTGCTGGTAGTGACAAGTGCTGAGACCTTTGGAAGAGCTAAAGACCTCTGAATGCAGCACCTTGAGCAAGAACCTGCCATTTGTTGTCCATTGAACTAGCATGCAAGAAGTTCCATATTCCATGCTGTTAAGGAGTCACTCCAAGCCAAAAACCCTAAAGAGCTTCCTATGAATTGTGGTCTGATTTCTAGCTCATCAGTACTGTTCAGCACAACCCCTGCACCACAGCACCTCCTGGGAGAACTTCCAAAAGGCAAAGGTTCCTTGGGGAGCTGCATTCAGCTGCCCTTAGTTAATGGGCAGGGTCAAGTACATGCAAGCAGTGTACTCCCTAATCAACAGCTTTGTCTCAGGTGTCCCGTGCTGTTGGCTGCGTCCTCTGGACAACTTACAGCATGGTTAGTTAGCAGAAAGCTTGCTTCTGGCAGCCACTCTGACACAGCTACCACCTACAACTATCACCATATATTTGCAATCTACACCCTCCCACTGCCCTCTGAAATTTGGAAAGCATGAATCTATTTGCTCTACAGCAGTGCCTGCAACAACTATCTAGAGTGATCATGAAGCCTTCCCAGTGCATGCCTTTTCTGTTGTTTCTTGCTGTTACTATGCACATATACTATTTGTGAAACATTACCGGTCCCTGGCTGCAAAACCACATTAAGTTTTTGTTCAACCTTGTTTACTTATCTCACCAAACCCACACAGATTTTATCAGTCTCTGCTAACACAGGTGTGACAATTGACTGCAACTGAGCTGTGCCAGACATGTAGTAGGTGGACACTGCCCCCTTTCTGGTGGTATTTTGACATTACTTCCCACTAGTGAAGCAGATGTAGACACTGGGAACCAGCTGCAATAAACTTAAGCTTGTACTAAACTGTTCTTACCCACTAAACTGTTGTACATTGAGACATATACACACACACACATATATATATAAAACCTATAGTGAGAAGATACTTGAGTATTGCTCCTTATAATGCTATAGTGCTTTCCAATAATGGCTGCCCAGTGATATGAAAATGGCTGCAGAGGACTCCCTTATCAAGCTGATGCAAGCCAAAGTGAACTTCCTTCTGGAGGCTGAGTGCTTTCCACTAGCATACATTCCTCCCTTTAACATCACCTGCGTTTCTGACTGTGACAGTTTGAGATGGCTCACTCCACCTTCAGGCTCTAAATAGCTTTCTATATCTTTAAATTATTCTCCTGCAATGGGATTGGTTTTCTTCATGCCTCAAAGAAGTGGTATCTAAATCGTTTTAAACTGAAACAGAGACTGAATAGGCTGTGCAAATCATTTTCTAGCAGAACCTTAATTATATCCTGCAGTGTCTCGTCCTCAGCAAACTGCTAGGAAAAAAAAAAGCCTGCATTTCATTTGAGAACTAACAGGGCTGGGATTTTTTTGTTTTGTTTTCCTCAATTGACATATACATAATCTAGCTTGGGACTTTGTTCCACAGCATTTTTGTCAAAGGCTCTAGAGAGCGTGTCTGCAAATACTAAATCTCTCTGAGGTTCACATTCAATTTGCAAGTTATACAACTGAAGCTAAAGAAAGAGGCATTCTGTTTGCAGCAAGGTGTTTTCCAGATCCCCACTGGCAATGGCAAAAAGTGATTTACAATCAGCTTTAGTTAACGTGGCCCCTCAAACAGGTCTTAAAAAGCCTTTACAGCCATGGCCTAGTGCCAAAGCCTTTTCCACAGGAATACAGTCAATTTTAGTTCATATCGGTGCCATAGGATGCAACAGCAAAGGCAAGTGGTACAATATTGAATGCATCCCCTCGATGAAGCAAGGGACCCAGCACCTGCTGAATCTACCAGATTTACCATCCCAGGTCTGTACATCTTCCTGTTGGTTGTTCATGCAGGGGTGACTTAATCCCTTGGCTAGCTGAGGGCTGATTTAGTGACTCCCTTTTCTGGCAGATTCAGGATTTCATCAGGACTGAACTCTGAGTTCTCCTGCACTTGTTTTGCCCAATTCAGTAGCTCCACATGCCCTGCAGAATTGCAAGAGCATTTTTCAGTCTTAGGTTGAAGTCTCCAGCCTTTATTGGCTCTCATTCTGGTATGATGTTTCTCATGCAGTGCTCCAACTGCTGTAATTAGCATTCTTTGCATAAAGCAACAGAATATTCAATAGCAAACATCCCCAAGCCAGGTACTGAATGCAACCAGATTTCCTGATCCACACCAGTGAGAGTCCAACACCTCCAAAAGGTGCAGTGTTAGAAGACACAGCATAGAGCCAGAGCTTAAGCATAAGCTTCATGAGTAGCTCCCTAAAAGCCATGTTCCTTACAAAGGAAACCCTGGGCCCAGACCCACAAGTCTCAGTAATGTCAACCACAAGTGTTGAACCTCAGCCACCTGTAGAGCTTCCTTCCTCCCTCTGCTGAGACTAACACTCTTGTACTTGACTAAACCCACTGACAACCAAAAGTATAATCTACAGGAAGAATCATATTAGCTACCTCACACTTACTGAAAACTTCATGTCTGGATATTTCTCCTTTTACTGGCACCCTTTTTTCTTTTTTTAATCCGCATATAAATCTTCTCTAGTTTCTCCAGAGAACTTCAGTGTAGGTAGGATCAGCCTAGTCTTTATCCTGTGTAGAGTCCTAGCACTAAGGAAAAAAAAATCACTCAGTTCCACAGCTGCATGCTAACTGCTTGCAAGGCAGCATAAACTGGTATATAAGACAGCCAGTTCCAGTCAGCTACTGAATGAATCTTGTAAAGGTACCAGGCCCAGATGCTGAGGCACAATGATCCTCTTACAGCACACCATCTTGATAACATGGGAGAAGAGGAAGGTAGAAAAAAAACTCCTCAAACTTTTAAGAGGAGGCAGTGATGGAATTTGGCTCAACTAATGAGCTCTGGAAGCTTGTAGCACTGTTTCACCTCAAAAGCACGGAGACAGCAAGTGGAATAGGACCAATAAGAAAAATTCACCAATACCCAAAGAATTCACAAAACCTAGTACTTTCATTTAGCATAAAAGAATGAACTAAGGGAGAAAATCCTCCCTTACACAACCAAATAGTAGCAAGTAGAAGAGCCAGATTATAACTTTGAGAGAAATTCAAGATCTAGAAAACATTTTCTTTAGATCAGCCTTATAACCAACTTAGAGAACTATTCCTTTCCCAAGCACCCTTCTTTCAACCTATGCTGAATATGTAAAGCAAGGACACCAGACTTACAGCCAAGTGGTTTTCCACTCCAGGCACATGGAACACGATGAAAGTAAATTTGTGGGTGTTTGCACTTGATTTGGCAGAGAAAAACTGAGGGAGGGAATGTGATTGAGGGAAGGTATCAAAGATCAGAGCCAGATGCTCCTGCACGGAGCTCTGGACTTGTAGGAAATTAAGAAGGTAGAGAAGGTGAGGCAAAGGGTGTGTTTGAAGTGAGAGTCAAGGGGTTCTAAGGCCTACAACCATCCAAGGTGCTTGGGGGAAACTACAGCACATGCCAAAACCACACCACATTGGCCTGAGGTGCTTTCATTACACAAAGCCTGGGAGAGCAGAGACTGTAAATGTAGCTTCAAAAGGAGCTTCATCTTGAAGTCTTAGCTCTCAGGGCCTATTAAACATTTATGTTGACTACCACTCCTACTCTTTGCCTCAGAGAAAGCACCCAAAATAACCTTTGCTACAGAGCAAACTACAACAGTTCTACCAGCTGTGTAACAGACTAGTAGGGAGCTGTGAGAAACAGCCAGAAACAGTGTTGGAACAACAACACTGATGACTCTATTCAGCAAGCTGGGAAAGAAGGAAGAAAATCTGGTCTGGAACCTGAAGGAGATGGAAAGCAATGCTAGGAAAAAAACGGGCAAGTTAGCTTTTATAGAAATGTCTAAAACTGAATGAGACCTTTGGAAGCATATATATAAGTATCAGCAGCTTTTCTTTAAGCTACTTTTTTGTTCACACTTCTTGGGGAATCTTTGAACTAGCCTCTAGCATGGATGTATGACAACCACAGCTGTAGAAGGGTCAGTGGAAGAAAATGGAAAGAGATTCTACAC
>JAOWBP010000001.1:76818041-76838972 GCA_028571105.1 Tragopan temminckii | reverse complement strand
ACCAGGTCGCACAAGTAGGCATCCAGGCGGGTCTTGAATATCTCCAGAGAAGGAGACTCCACAACCTCCCTGGGCAGAAGGCGGCCCTGACGTCACAGGGTGCCATTCTGGCAGATGAAACCATCTCTGTCCTCATTCCCCAGGTGCCTTTTCCTCCTCTCCAGTCCCTGTCCATCTCCTTTACAGAACTAAAAGCAAGAGCTCTTTACAACCTCCTGAACACTGCAACAGTAGCTAACTCGAACCTGGTAAGCTATTAGATATCCTTCCCGGAGGTGGATACTTAGCAGCAGCCTTCAACCCTTCCCATTTGCAGACTCTGGACAGACTTTCAACCCTTTGACTTGTGGGTTACATTTTCCACACAAGTCTGTTGCCAGGATCCCTGACCCCAAGGTGGCACTCCCAGTCCCCAGCCAGCCTTTCCAACCCACCCACCACTGCTAGCCCTAGGGGAACCTTCCCGCTGAGGTCAGTAACACTGTGGAAATACTGGTGAAACCAAACTGCTCAGCTCCACTTAGAAATACCACCTCTGTTGCCATTGGCTCAGCCCACTCTGCTACTGATGCACAAGCCTTACCTACTTTTACATTGATACAGGCCTTCTTTTTGCTAACAGCCACATTTTCTCCTCCTCCCTTGCACTTCCCACTCTAGAGGTGGCTCAGCAAATGGAGAGGCTTCACAGAATGCCCAGGTCAAGGCAGCAAAACACAGTGCATGGATCAGATACACCCATGGTGCTGCAGGCCTAAGTGCCAATCCTGCCCTCAACTGATATCACGCACCCATCGTGGTTTGGTTGAAGAGGAACCTTTGCTTATCCTGGGCAGCAGAGGCTGGGATTTTCCTAATGAGACTAAAGAAGCCAGGCACCCAGCCTCACTTTTCTGAAGGCATCTTTGGAAATCCTAGCCTGTGCTTCAGGCTTGACAAATACAACAGCAGCGATAAGCACGAGGTGTTAGTGGGCTGCTGTTCTTGTTCTCATCCCTCCTCTGGCCAAGTACTTTGCTGTCTTCTCCCTGGAGGAGCTACACGGGGAAAGGGAGCATAAAATGCTCCGAGCTCACATATGCTGTGGTTCCTCTGGCTCCCCTCCCATCCCCCTAACCCCATCCCCCCGCATTTCAAACAGTTATAAATGACTGTGCAACTCTGCAGGCAGCGGTCTCAAATAACCACACCAAGCCTCTCCCCTCCAACGGCTTTATGTCTCTTCCTTCCTCTCTTTGGAGCTCCGGATAGCAATTATCAAGGTGTTCTGCTTCACCCTCAAGAGTTAAGTTGATGCTGCACCCGCTGCCTTTGGGAATTTGCCACAGCAAACCGCCACAAGCGGTGAATTCCCAAGGCAGGGATTCTCCGCCGAGAGTTCCCTGGTGCTGTCCTCGAAGGGTTTTACCATGGGAACTAACAAGAAGAGGCTCCCAAATGACACTCACTGTGACAACAGGCTGTACGACAGGGACTGCCCTGGTCAATCTGGAGAGCATCACCTTATCACGAGGCTTGCCTTCCTTTTGCCACACTTGTAACAGCAGCACCAGAGAAGGTCCTGGTACCTGTCCTGGCTCTGCAGAGTGCTCCAGCAAATCCAAGGATACCTTAGAAACAGTGCAGCTCACCACCCTAGGTACACTCTCCTCACAGCTCCCTGGCAGCAGCAGTGTCAGAAGACCAGCTTTTCAACTCAGAAGCAGGTTCCTCTTCCATCAGTGCGAACCAAGCCTAAGGAAAGTTGCTACAGGAGCTCCAGTTCCGCAGAACAGATTAGACGAGATAGGCCAGCCAGCAAAATACATTTGCATTACACTTGCTATAGATGCCGGCACACCCCAATTCCAGCTTTTATGCTCATTAGGGGCCTGGCCCTGCAAATACTGAGTTTTACATGTGTAAGTAGAGTCCCACTGAAATACAATGGAGCTACTCATGCAAATAATATTAAGAGTGTGTAGGGCTGTGGCTCCATTTCACTACTCCATCTGCAGCAGACATAGAGGATCCTTCCACCCTCTCTCTCACGCAGTCACTGCCACTCATTGGTGCCAGTCAAACAGTTTATGTAGCCACACTCACAGGTGAGCATTTAAACAATCTGACTTCTCTTTAAAAGCCTTACTAACAAGAAAACACCTCAATGCCAGACCAGCTCCAACACGGATTTCATCCCAGCAAGTGGCTGAACTGGCACAACTGGAGGAGGTGGAAACATCTGAAGAAGAGGAATTTTTGAAAATGGGATTGAGGGCAGAAGAGATGGCGACACGGAGCCTTAGCATGTGGAAGTTGGAGGCATGACTCTCGTCTGAAGTTACACCCTGCTGATCATCCACTCTCTGAAGCTAAACCAGCTCTAACCACACAACTGTTCCACGTGAAAGAAACATCACCTCAAGTGAAACAGCAGATTGTGCCTTTTCAGCCATTGATGCTTAAAAATGTTCCTTCAAGAAAATCTGCCACCACTCAGAAGAATTTGCAGACAGTTATTACTTCCAGGACCAGGGACGTACGCTCCCCCCTACAGAATTGGGATGCAGTAACCACATACCGTGGTCAGTACACCACTGCTTCTGCAGTCAAAGGATCCCTCATCACTAGCTTTGACAGGGCACACATTGGCCATGCAAAGTGTTCCCTCCATTTTTTTTCAGTTTATGGGCTATTTTATCTCCAGCAACTCCGTGCTGAAATTGCATCACATATTTCCTGTCTGCTGAGGCAAGATTTCCCACTTTCAGTGATCATAACCTTCCAGCAGGAAAGCCTCACTAACTCCTTAAGAGCCTTGCTCTCCATACTGCTCCCTGACTTCTTTATTCACATACACCTGTGCAAAGTCAGTGTAAAATGCCAGCATGGTTGGAAATGAAGAACACAAATCACCAGGAGGATGCTTTGCTTTGTTTGCTTTGGGTCTGAGGCTTTTTGCCCTCTTCTTGCTCTGGAGCTGTAGGACCACAGACAGATTGCACTCCATGAAATCATCTTCTTATGAGCTTTGAGTTTTACATGGCTTTGCGTTCTGATGAGCCTTCTTCAAAAGAAAACACCCGGTTCCGTGAGGAACCCAAGTGATGATGGTTCTCACAGTGCCATGATCTTTCTGCTTCAGTACACAGGGCAGATATCTTCATGGATTGTGCTGTGGGATGAAATCTAAATCTGGATGGTGTAAAAGATACAGCAAAGGACCACACCAAAGGGTAGTTTAACATCCACTGTTAACTTGGAAAAAACGCCTCTTCCAAAAAAACATTTTATCTGTTATAAATCATTCCAGAAAGATGAGGAAATGGGGATTAGGGGGAGGGGGGCGGATGGTTGTGGCTTTGTTTGTAGTTCAGTTTCTTTTAGCATTAGACATTACTCTGAGCCCAGACAGTGTTGTCAATCCTCAAACCTGCAAACACCAAAGAACATTCCTCACTGGTTTCAGGTCCCTCTGCACCTTGATGTGTGTGGAACCGTACAAACTCATAGAGAAGGGAAAAGCAAACATATCTCTAACAATATCCATATATATGTATATATATGCAGACACATATATACCTTCTTGCAAAAACACACTTAAACATCCCTACTTCTGTCCCCGCTCCTGGCATAAAGCCACCTGTAGCTCACCTATACAGATTGCCACTGCCTTGCTGGCTGCAGAGGGTGCAGATGTCTGCTAGGAAGGCTGGCAGTGCAGGCTGCACACCATCACCCTGTGGCAACAGCGTACAGACGATGGCAAACTCAGCTTGGGCAAGTAATGTCTCACTCTCACTATTCCTATCTGCACAGAGAAGCATTTAATCTGGTGTTTTCCTATTCACTCATCAATCTCCAAACAACCTGAGCCCTAATCAGGTTCGGGCTGGAGCACTGAGCCAGACCTGTGGTTAAAATACATGACAGAAATGCATCTCCGGGCAGCCTTCTAGTTGGTCTGCCTTTCTTCAAGGGCTGACTAAACTCACCTCCCCAGGACAAACACTTCTTACACTTAATATAAGTAAACTTCTATTTACACATCCAATGTTCAAATTATCCCACAACAAAACTGAAATGTGATGAACAAATCCCACACATTGTAACATTGTAGGCGCAGGAAGCTCTTGCCTTATTTAAAGAGTCGTCTCCAAAGTCAACAAGCGGGTACGAGGCAAATGCTATGCAGCAGTGCAGATAAATGCTCAGTTTTATCCTCTGTGATTAAAAAAAAAAAAAAAAAAAAAAGGAAGAAGGAGAGGAGAGATATTGAATCAGAAGGGAAATCAGGTAAACAGAATGTGGAGAAACATATGCTCATGCACTGCATGAAAAATATGAATTGATACA
This sequence comes from Tragopan temminckii, assembly GCA_028571105.1. NCBI lineage: Eukaryota > Metazoa > Chordata > Aves > Galliformes > Phasianidae > Tragopan > Tragopan temminckii. The sequence continues at coordinate 76,834,637 of JAOWBP010000001.1, read as the reverse complement.
AAACAGAGGTGGCAAAATTTGGCACACAGGAGGTTCCAAAACCAATGTTTGCCCAGGAACACAGTTCCCATTACACTGCTCCTATGTTTTACAGAGAACCGTCAACATACAGCAAGCGCTGTGGTCCTGCCAGGAGAATTTGGCTGCGGAACTGCCTGGCCCTTGAGCATTTTAAGATTCTCAGCCATCACTTTACACTCCCTTTGTATGCGTATGATTGTCTTTGACTGCAATGAGAATAGGCATGGCTGCAGCCCAGAAAATTGCCAAGCTCACCTCCCGCTTCCATTCAGCCACCTGATGAGCCTATTCCAAGATAGCAAGCACCCCAGCACAGCCACATAGCTCTGTAATGCCTGCCCCACTGCGCAGGGGCACACACACGTGCAATTTCATGGCATCAAACCAACCGAACAGAATGTTAACCCCGAAGGAATATTTCTGCAAATGTCCCGAAGAGCTGAAGAAAGCACCTTTCATTAGGAGCATCCTTTTCACAGGGCAAACGGAAGAAGGCTAAGTCTGCTTTCAGACAGACAGACAGGCAGAAGTCATCTGTGGTCAACGGGTACAACAGTCCTTTCGGCATAACAGGCTCCTTGTATCTTCAGCATCTGGCTGCTTGGGGTGCCCTCCCACTGCACAATGGGGCAGCAGCACCACAGACCACAGCTGCCCCTACAGTCAGCGCACAGATGTTTGAGGGTAAAACGTGGCTCACATCTCTCCCACGAGGCTACAATAAAATAAAAATAACTTCAGCATGATTTCCCCTCTAGATTGCACATGAAGAAGAAACTAAGCCCCCACGGTACTGCAGACTGGCCCATTAAAGCGAATGGTTAAATTTTTGCTATGAAAAAGTAGGCGTTGTTGTCTGTTTTGTGAGGCAGAAATCAATATTCCCGCCTCCTCTCCTTCTGTTATTTCACCTTGAGATACTCATACTCAGATAGATGAGATCTGAATCTTACTCCCTGCTACCGCAACTTTTCTCTCCCCAGCACTTCACAGGGTCACCGACGTTCTTACAGCCCTAACCTGCCTGTAATTTACCACTCGGCTCCCTAAACTGAGCGCCACTGGAGGCTGACGCAGTGACTGATTTTCCTTCCAAATCACACCGTTGTGGCTATTTCTAACTATTTATCTACACCCTCTATCTCAGTCATTTGGCTCCCCGTGTGCTCCAATAACAACCCTCTCTCTACCGCAGCCTCTTTCCTCCCCATGCCCCTATAATTCACTCCCCGGTGCTAGCCTCTTCCATACCACGGCCGTCTCACACAAATGATGTTTCCCTGCGAGATGCTCCTTCTGCTCCCTCTTAAACTAACTGCGGGGGGCAGCTGGGTTAAGCCTGTGAACAGGGGGGAGCGAGGTGAGAAGGACCCGAGTGACTGACGTTCAGCTAAAGCACGCCTGAAGCAATGCTGGCTGGGGAGAGACAAGCGGGGCAAGATAAGCTAACAGCACACAGGAGCACACAGCTGCTCCTGCAACGAGGTTTCCCTTTGGCAGTTCAGACTCAGGGGCTGGGACCGATTCCCGCAGATCAGGTAGCGGTAATGCCAGGCTGCCTGGACTGATCTGATGAGTCCTCTTGGATGCGGCTCTGCCTACTATCATGCCTGCCTCTGTCACCTAGGATTAGACAACTGCAATATGCTCTGCTTGGCACAGTGCTTTAAATCCATTCATAAACTGAAGGCAGTGCAGAATTCAGCACTCTGTGAGATAAGCCACGTCTCTCACCCACGATCATTCTCACATTTGCGCTCCATTTTTATGCCATCTGACCGCTGCTTTCCAGACAGATTTTAACGTGTTCCTACTGACCGCAAGTGCCTTGCATACTAGAAATCTTCTCACCTGAGAAATCAGCCCTCCTTGCACTTCTCAGAAGCAGCAGAAAAGGCACTGGCTGCTCTGACTCGAGTGCTCAGGAATTCCCTCCCCAGCTGGATGGAAACAGACAGCAATCGGCCACATTTTGCATCACATCCTAGCATCCCAAAAGATGTGCAAATTTGCTCAGGTGCTGAGGAGAGCAGTGCTGCGGGCTGCTCACTCTCTAGTCTGCCATTGTTTGCTGGTGACAGCCTGATGAAATTGCTTGAGTTATAATGAAGACAGTTTTCATTATCTGTCATTTAAAAATGTCAGGGGAGCTCAGACTGAATGAATAGGTGCTACCTGTTGTTTCAAACAGCTTTTGATGAAGGCAATACATTCAAGAAGTGCTAGTCACTGATTTATAGGTGCTGCACAAAGATTACATAAAACAGTGAAAACTCTCCATAGAAAACAATCAGATTTTCCCCTTGCTCTTCAGACACTGCTTTACTATCAGTGCGTGCTGCTGACTTTCTCCTGCAATAATCGTCGGAGGCTTTTCAGATCTGCAAGATCCCAGACGACAGAAGACCACACCGACAAAAACAGGCATCTTACACCCATCTCTATTAGAGGGCACTTGAGAGTTTTGGCATAGCTACATAAATGCTTCACTCTAGTCCTGCATTTTCACTTGTGCACTTGGACTACTTTAGCAACAGATGTCATGACTGGACATACTTCTGTCCAAACGTTTTGCTAGTCACTCTCTGTTGAAGGTGTTGGCCTCTCACAGCTGAACCGCAAGAACAGACTGTGTGAAAGTTCCTAGTCCATCTGAGCACAAAATCTGCCAGCTTCTTTTAAATTATGGCTGTTTATTCCCTTGTATGGATGCATCTGCTCACAGTACCTGCCTTGCAGATCCTGAGAGACACCTAGGACAGCATGTTTCTTTTCTGTCTACATCTTTATATCTCAGAGCATCTATTTAACAAGCGAGACAGCGCCGCAGAGAGGACCTGCCTTGCTAACATTACCTTCATGGGATACAGCAGCTGTGTCTCGGCTGCCCGCAACATGGGCTGTTCCTGCAGGCAGCCTGCACCTTGTGCCTGTCCTTTCTCTTAGGCCACAACAAAATGAATGCCAGAAGTCCAGCCAGCAAACAAGGACTGCAGGTCATACTCTGGCCACATTGTTTTCAAGAACCACTTGCATTTTTGGTAATCACTTTTATATAGGTATCCAACATCAAAAGGTGTAGCATGAATCTCTTGTTAGCATTTAAACTTGACGCACAGGTACCTTCAGTTTAAGAGTGAGACAACAACAAAGACTGCTGCCACTTGGTCCAGTTAACACAACTGCTGCCTGCCCTGATCCCATGCAAGTCAGCTCGCTTCCTTACCCGGTTCACTATCTCCCCACACACAGACGCTGCTGTGTCCCCCATGGCACCCCAGTTTTCAGTGGTGCATATACTGTCCAGAACCTTCAGAAGGCAGATTTGGTAAGTCACAGATGTAGGGGAGAATTAACAGTTGTTCTGAGACCCAATCGTTTTTGCATCTTGTTTCCATTAGGACAATGTTTCCCAGGCACTCACATGAGCCATCCTTACAAAGCATCTCCCAAAGAAAAGGGTTTATGTTCCTGGCAACACGCTCCAAAAAAACATGTCCCCAGTTGCCTGCTGCCATAAGCAAGCACAACTCCAATGATTTCAATAAAGCTGCACTTTCTTTGGCCCTAAGGCTATAGCACTACAGTAAACAAAGCCAAATACCATCAGCCAGATGCTTGAAGCTCTGAACCAGCCCTCCAATGTCTGACAAGCACGAGCCACCAGAAGATGGCTGAATCCCCCATCTCAGCTAGCCATCACAGAGCTCCTTCCCCGCCAGCAGAACAGTGGTCTGGGGCCTCATTGCAGGGCACAACGAGGGCTGGTGCACATCAGCTCAAACAAACACCTCCCACTTCAAGCTCTGGGCTACTGCCGGAACCGTCTGGGGACACATCGGCACAAGTCGAAGGCAAACCCACAGCTCTGTTAGATGCCAGAATACAACCTGGAGCAGGAAGGATGCAATGCTGGGTGACAGCTCAGGACTGAGGGGACACAGCAAATTGCCTTTCTGGCTTCAAAAGCAGTCCCTCAAAGCCGTCAGCAAGGAACCTCGGCTTAATAGTGTAGTTTGGGAAAAGCACTGCACACAGTGAGTAACGCAAAAATCCATAGGCAAAGGAAATATTTTAAAACAGAGAAGGAAATTCTACTTGAAATGAATACTGTGAAGGTCTCTAAAATGAAACGCTCTGCAAAAAAAAAAAAAAAAAAAAAAAAAAGGAAAAAAAAGGATGCATTTGCCACATATAAATCTTTAATGATATCCTGTAGTTCTAACACAGTCTTTTTCTAGAAAACAAACAAACAGACAAACAAAAAAATAGAGACTGTAGTGCACCTGACAGAGCGACAACCCTCACACGGTCAAATATGATTTTCACACCTGGTAGATGAAATGACTCCGCCGCATCCCAGTGACAGGGTTAGGGGCTAAGGTGATCTGCTAATGGAAGGTTAGAGACCACAGAATACATAATGGCTCTTCAGAGAGCGCCTTTCAGATGCTCTTCTCATGTACAGTAGTGCACAGTGATCAGAAGGTCCTGGCAGCACATGCTGAAGTCGTTGTCACTGACAGGGCTTCTCACTGTGCAGAAGCCAGCTGATAGCTTGGGTTAAGAAAGCCAGCTCTCATGCCCATGCTCGGGCTCAGGATAAGGTCTGCTTTCTTCTAAGGGCTGTCCTGTTCTCTTTCATCTCCCTCTTGGCATGCCTCCTGCAGCACACCGGGGTTAACCAGCTGCTCTCCTCACAGGCGAGCAGCAAAACCATTGAACTGAGACAACAAACTTCTCTGCCACGTAAAGATGGAACCTCCGAGCCTTTAAAAGTAAGGCATGCCATGAAAATCAAGGGAAATATTGATCCAGGCCATGCCGGTAGGTACCCGATGGCATTCAGTCTGCCCCGCACCAGCACACGAGAGTGCCGGATCAGGCTGCACAACTTGTTCAGGGACAAGACAGCTACAGCCCACAGCCAGCCAGCCAGCAGCCCCCGGGGTACCTATACTCACAACAAAACATCCGAGTGGAATCCGCTAGGGGAGGAGGCAAGGAGAAATGTACTACACGCCCTAGCACCACACAAAACATGTGGCTGAACAATGCGCTTGAAAAAATCTGGCTCCATAAATTAGGCTGCGATTCCCAGTTCTTTAACTCTCGGCTCCTGCTGACTTCTGTGGATAAAGGGGATGTTTGGCACTCCCGAGATCAGAAGCCAGATCGAATGCTTTTCAAGAAGTACACGGATGAGCATGTTCCTAGGGAAGAACGAGCTACAGCTAAGCCTTCAAATGATCACAAGGAGAACCTCCTGCCCACAGACAGGAAAGTGGTAACCTCCTTCACTTCCTTTGTGGCTTTAACCTAAACCACAACTCCTCCCTTTGGGTTAGGAGTCTCTTCCACTCATTCAGATGTTTGTCAGCTTGCCTCTGTCTATTACCCGGCATCTGTCACTGCCATATAGCAAAAACAAGCTGTCATCTTTTCTCCTCTATCTCACACCCCTTCTTGCAGTCTCTTCCCTAAACAAGAATGGCTTTGACGCAAGGCAAAGCAAGTCCGAACTCTTCAGGCACAAGCAAAAGCTTGGCAATTTCAACAGCAGGGAGCAGGGGGAAAGGAGCAGACATCACCATGCAGGCTACAGGAGAAAAGGAGACATTGGCATGCAGGCTCCACCAGCATTTGGGAATGCTGACAGCGAGAGAACTCTGCAGCCAGCAGAAAGGATGATGCTGAACCAACTCACAGGGTTTTTCCAGGAGCGCGAGTGCTCCTTTCAACCGTGGGTGGAACGTCCCTCCTTGTGCCCTGAAGAGCTTCAGAGCATGGACAAGATGCCGTGAGCAGGGCTGAGCACAGGGAAGATCCGTGCTGCATAGAGGAGCACAATGCCTGCAGTGCACACAGAGGTGGGAAGGTGTGGGGCACCCAGCAGGAAGAGGCAGGAGCTCCCCTGCCTGGGATCTCCTCACCTGCTGAATGGAGTGAGGGGAAGCCTTTCTCTTCCTTTGAAACTTTCAGAGATTTCAAACCATTGTTCCATACCTAATTAAGGGAAAAAATTGCTTTCACAACCTATACCCAGAAACTGTGATCAAATGAATCAAAGGCAAGATTTCATTTTATCTTCTTGAAGCACTTTACTTCAAACTTAGGCATATTTTGTAGCAATTTACTTAAAAAGAACTGATTGTTCTGAAGGACAGAATTACAATATTGAGAACTTTCAAACACCGGGGCATTTGAAGTTTCAAAACTTTTCTCCACTTTTCTTTTTCTCCAAGATGGGATACAAAACCAGAACCAACATTTCCCGAAAATAGCAGCAGCTTTGGCAAATCAGCAGTTCTCTAAGAAAAATGTATCACCAGAGAAAAATCTTAACAAAACCTCATTCTGTTATTTCCTCCCAGCACTGCACAAGAATATGCCTCCGCGGTGTAATTCAGCCTTAAGTTTCATAGCAACTCTGATTCAGACATATTGCACGCACAGATATTAGACCATGCCTTTGATATCATGAGAGCAATGCAAAATAGTGTATATACAATATGGCCAAGCAATGCTGCTATGGAAACCCCTTGCTTTTGAATTCCCGTACATGGCTCGTTTCAGTTCTTATCCCTAACGCTGCTTTAACAGAATGCGGCGCATTTGATTTCCCTGCTCATCTCTCTCCTTTTGGACTCTCCCCTTTTGAAAAGTGAGTGCAGCAGGAGACGATGAGACCTGCTGCATGCTGCTGGTTCTGTACACATCACAAACTCCAGCAAGACGAGCAACTGATTTGTGCCTCAGTTGCTGCAACTGTAACATGGAAACAGCTGGCAAAGAGCTGTTTGCATGCCTGCCTTTGGCTACGAGTCTAATATGCCTGGACTTCTGTGGCAGCCAGAAGATGCACGCATCTTGATTCTTATTTGTTACTTTCTGTAGGCGAGGAGTCGCTGTCCCCTGCAGACCTATGCTGCTGATCTCTCTATATCGAAGAGCCGAATCAGGAAGTACAGTCGCCCACTCATGTAGCAAAGAGATAAGTAATAAAGCGCTGCACTTGCCAAGTTCTAAGGAGGTGGTTTCTTAAAAAGACATAGGAAGCTTTCATGCTTTGAAGCTGACTAATTTCAGAAGGCTCCCGTTTCGCTCTCTTCTTCTTTAACTTCTTTAAACTGTAGGATTACCTGCTCCCCCAAAGAGCTTGCCTCTAAGAACCGGCCAGATTAGAGGCGCTAATGCTGAAGGATGGGGACCCTCTGCCGGCCAGCAAGGCGCTCTCAAGGACCCCCCAGCCACCTCTGGTTCCCTGCAGCATGGACACAGCAGCCCGTGGCAGCCATCTGAACTTCTGCAGGCCCCAGGGTGAAGCGTTCCCATCTAGATGACTGCAGCACCTGAGCAGAGCAGGCCCTCTCGCAGCGACGGCTGCGAAATAAACTCGCCCGTGCAATCCAGTGATTGCAAATGCAGATTAAGTTACTTGCATTTGTCTGATTGTGTAATTGCCAGACTGCACATTCAAACGAGTATTTGTTTAACTGTGTGATATACAGATAGAGCTTATGTACTCGAGGCCAAATTCACCCCTGTTGCAATTTCCCCAACTCCAGCAGCAATTACTCTAAGGATTAATTTGGCCCACAGTGTTTTCTAGTGGATGTGATTCATCATCTCTTTCCTATAACAAAGAATAATACAGTGTTTCAATCAGCGGTGATGTCCTGGCCTCCTCGAGGCTGCCGGACTCCCTGTTTAATCAGACATAAAACAAATCACTTGTAGAGGCAGAGGCGTATAAGCATGCTTTAATTACAATATTGTAACACCAATTAGAGATCTATCTAATCGAGGACTCAGTACTTCCTACTCGGGTATTACTCCCATGTTGGGATAATTACTGCTAATTAAGCTTGGAACTAATTAGGCCAAATGATCTCATTTATACCAACATAGATGACTTCTAGGAGTTCACACACGCAAAAAAAATCCAGGGGTGATTGTATCGCTCCTGGACTCACCAGCACTTGGCTCTTAAGATAGACTGTCCCTCCCCAGCAGAGAAGCCCTGTTGGAATCCAAATCCCAGACCTCAGGGCTCTTCCCAAAGTGCAGCAATGCTCTCCGGTGGCATTCCCATTGGCTGGCCCAAGACACCGTCTGCTCTAAGGGACACCACGCATTAACAGAGCCGTATACCATCATGGTCCAGTTCAGGAAAACCTATCAATCACCCTCACGCAGTCCCAGTCACCTTCTCAACACACCTCTATCATCAACACATTTCTTAAGCACACTGAATGTACTTGTTGCATGATTTGCATCGATGCTGTGTATGGTTAGAAATTACATCCCAAGCGTTTGGTAACAGAGGGTCAGCGCACCTCACAGCACGGCCAAGGGAAGCAGCTGACTGGCAAATGAAGCTCCTCTTCTCCCAGGCTCACTCTGCTTACAGCCTGGCTGGTTTTAACAGAGCCGACTTCTCACTGCACTCAGAAAAAATAAAGGACAGCCTGTCAGGCCATGTTTATGTTGCAGCTTCTCCTCCTCTCCCCTAGTCTCAGAATTTCTGCACCAGCTCAGCACTGAGACTCTCAGGTAAAGAGACACCAAGTCAAAGCAGCTGTTAGCAAAACTACCACTTAGAGCTGCCTTTGGTTGATGGAAACAGCAGCAGGCAGGCAGCGCGGTGTTCCTCGCCTAACGCCAATTGGGTTGAACCAGTGGTACGACAAAGCTTAAAAACAAAACCTTTGAGTGCTGGATTTTTACCTGGTTAGCTTAGGGAACAGGAATTCAACTGCTGCTTTTCATCCACAAGATGTTTTTTTGCAACAGCGGTGTGATTTTCTCCTGCATTATTTGTTGATTTCAGCTTCATACTGACTGAAAGAAGAAAGCCACTTACTGAAAAGCACCTTTTGAAGTAACTGGACATACTGCAAATGCAAGGCAGGACTCAGATCTCCAGCCCCACCTGTCTGTGCTACTAACATCACAAACATACATGGCCTCCCATCCCTGCACTCCCAGAGCAACTCAACACCTCTGCTCAGCCTGTCACAGCCGCTGAGGCTGCAAACTGACGAGTCTGTGCTGTAGTACAGAACAGTCCCATTCACCACACGGATCGCTTCTTCCCTCGCATCCTTTCTTTCAGCTTCTTCAAGATTTCCAAGATCTGCTTCAAGGTGCAGAACAACTCAGCACGCAGTAAAACCTGCTTTCTCTTCCCTATTGGCTTTCTCTCACCAGCTCCCTTTATTTATCTAAACACTTCATTCTTTAATGTTTTCTTCCACTTCAAGCCCGAACTCCAAAGCCAAAGCCGCTGACACCAGGAATGTGCCATTGTCTTCAGGTCTTCTTCCAGCCTGCCCTTTTGTCCTCACATGATCATTGTTCCCTGGTGAGTCACAGCTCCCCCCCTTCCCTTCCACAAGTCTCCAGAACAGGCTTCTCTTTCCCAAAGCCTGTCAGAGGGGAGCCCAGCAGGATTCCCTACACCAGCCTAACCCGGTAACAACACCTCCTGGAGCAGACCCTCCAGCTGCCTGAGGCATTTCCAGAGAAGTGCCACTTCTTTGTGTGGCACATCAGTATAAGATTCATACATCACACACAGGAATCCTCTGCAAACAATATCCTACTTCTGCCATTTTCTTCAGTGAGTAACATGGCTCCTAAATCTGATCCCCCCCTTTCCACTTGTTGTTACCCACTCCCATCACAGCTCCACAGTTCACTCCTCCCTCCCCTGGCAGTCCTGTCATTCCTTTCTTCCCAGCTGCCCAGGCCTTCCGTGCTACCTCCTCTGGCCCAGATACACCAGCAGACTACAAATGCAATCATCCATACGCATATCAGATTGCATACTGGAAACGCACATGCTTCCACATGCTGCAACAGAACAGCCCGTGGCCCACTGAAGCACATTTATTTGGGTATCTTGAGGAAAGGAGTGGGTTGGAGATCTTCTAATAGAAACACAACCGTTGAACCCGAAGTCTGAGCAAGGCAATGGCGGATACATCATCAGAGCAGCATTCAGCAGAAGCATACACTGGGGACCCATACAAGGGGTCTCTCTGAATGGCTGAAGGGGAGAAATTCAGGAGCTTGAGATCAGAAGGGCATCCCACTTGAGCAGAAAACACCAATAAATAAGATGCTTTATGCTGAGTGCCAGGAACCTCCTAACGTCCTCCCCAAGCTCTGCATACAGGACTCTCTTCAGCTGCCAGTGGTTTGGACGGCAGAACCCAAGCAAACAAGCTCCCTGAGTAACAGAGGAAGGAAGGGAAGCAACACCCAAGCGGAGGAACATCAAGTCACAACCACTACAGAAAGCACCAAGATTGCCCTAATTTTGGACTACAAGAAGTCCTTCAGGATACAGGCTGTCTCTTGTCAATGCCTGAGCTGCACACTGCACCACAGGACCCCACAAACAAATATCTCCTGTCACCACCCTCCTGCAGAGAGATCATCTCCACGGCACTTCCCATGGAGCAGCTGCAGAAGATGATGGTCTCTGACAGTGCCAGTCCAGAAAAACACCCAGGGTCCCAGCAGCAGAACGGCAGGTGAGATGGGACACTGGCCCTGTCCCCTTCCATCTCAAATGTCTGGGTTGGGACCGGCTGCATTTTTAAAAGGAAAGTGAAGGGGCTGCTGCATACTGCACCAGTTGCCTGTTTTGAATTCCCAGCCCTCATAAGAGCCCTGGCTCTGGCTCCCGCAGCATCCGGCAGGAACACATCCCTAAGTCTAGCTTAGAAACAAGATGTATTTATTTGTTATCATTTTCAGTTATCCAAGCGAGGTAAAGGTCAGAGCACTTATCTTCTGGGGTTGGTTCCTGCTCCCACTCATGTGATTCAAAACCAATTGAATGATTTTTTCCATCCTTCTCAGACAGAGAAAAATCCAGTGGGCCTGAAACCCGATACAGGGCATTTTCTAAAGAGGATCTGTGAGAAGCAAGGATCCACTGCAATGGGAGGCAGGGGAGGTTTGCAGATACTCCTAGGCACTCCTCCCCAGTCCCATGAGATGCAATGAAACATGAGTAGGGAGGCCACGGCTTCTTCTCCATGTTTAACCCAAGCTGATGACAAGGACAGGAGCGAGCAGGTCACCTACGTGGCACTCTGAGGGGCTGCATTTTGGGTGATGAGACTCAAGGATAGGGCCACATGTCCTGTGCCCTGTACATGGGCTGCTCCATCACCTACAGGATTAACTGACGCAAAACATGGGAAGATGTGCTTTTTCTCTTTGCATTGTAGGACTTCATTAACCTTTCAGGAGCTTGCTGAAAGTAAAGTAGAAGCAATGGAAAAATCACTGTTCTGGGAGAAGTGACTTTTGCTGTGTCATTAATAGCACGCACCTAAGAGAGATGTAAGCCACCAGCAAGCAATGGACACTGACCCAGTAACACTCTGCATTCCACCTCTGCTCTCGGATCTGCTGTCTCAATGTCCCTTCTCCCTTCTCTCCGGTTGACAGCATGACCAGAGAGACAAGGAAGCTAGATGGGGAGGCAAACAAGGCTGAAGGACATGATGGTAAGAGCTGGGGGAGAGACCCATCCCAGAGTCAAAGCAGGAGGGAAGGACCAGGTAAAACTGGTGAAGCAAATACAGAGTGGGGGGAGAAACAGCTGTGGGAAAAACTGAAAAGGATGTATGGCACCTTGCATAAGCATGAGGGATGGATGGAAGGTCAGTCTGCTGCAGAGACAGAAAAGGGAAATCAGGAACTGTTTGGGTACTAGAGTCAAAGCCTGTGACTTCTATTGGCTTAGAACTGAGTCATGCCTGGCAGGGACAAATGTGGTGTTACTCAGAAATGGTGGAGAAAGTCACCGTGCCCCGTCCTGACAGACACTGGCTAAACTTGAACACACGGCCGTCTGTGTGACCTCTTGATGCTTTGCTGCCAGGAGCCTCAACCTGGCATCAGCCTGCTGCACCACTGCAGCCTACCCTGGGAAAGAGCTCCTCCGTGCAGGGGCTGACAAGCACAGATATCTTCAGGTGATAGCCAGAGGAGGTGACTGTACCATAGCCAGGTAGATCACAAAAAAGCCAGGGGATGGCAGGGAGTGTGGGAGTAGAACAAGCAGCCAGGACCAGAGCAAGCCACGAGGCTGTGTCCAAGGAGATACAGGGACACGAGGAAGCAAAATGTAAGACGACAGACTTCAGGCTGTCAGGCTGATCCCATGTGCTGTCGTTTTCCCTCAGCCCTTGCTAGCCTGGCCTGCAGGCACAGTCAGCATCTCCCATGCAGCGAAGCTATGAGGACGGGCAGCAGAGGAAAGCAAAAAGAGGTCCAAGGTGGAGAGATTCACAAGGGAGGGATCCAGGAGAATCAACCGAAGAGAGGAGAAACGAAGAGAGTGTGGCACATGAATAATGGGGGAGGGTAGGAGATACAGGGTGAGAGAATAAAATGACATGAACAGAAGGAAGGGAGCTGCAAATAGAAGGGGATGTGGAAACAGCAGAGAGAAACAGATTGCCAGAGCGGTGGAAGTAGAGGAGACCTAGAGGGACAGAATATAATAAGAATTCTTAAAATGAGAAGAAAATAGGAGAGAGAAGGGAGGGAGAGGAAGAGTGAGAGAAGGATTTATGGTCTCCCTGAGAAGGAAGAAAGCCTTGAGCTTTTTTCACCCTATCTCTCAAAGGTTTTGTGAAGGCAGAGAGAAGACCTGTCATCCTCATTTTAAGAATGGAGGAGCTAAGGTGCAGAGGCTGAAGGATGCAGTGGATGAATGAGATGGCAGAAAAAAAGCTTAGCTTCCTACTTAAACACTCCTGTCAGAGACACGGGTGAAGAACAACCCTGACTTTCTCCTCTTGAGCACAGCAGAGAGAGATCACTACCCAGAGATGGTAGGAAGATAGCTTGAGAGAAGAATGAGAGATCAACCAAAGTAACGTAGCTAAAGGAGTCACACCTGCTCTTTTTCACCAACACTCAATCTCTAGAGATCCAAATTTAGAGGTACTTGGAGTGAATTAGCCTAGAATGCACCAAAACAAGTGACAGCTGTTTTGGAGAATCGTCAGCAGGGACAGGATGCTACAGCACAGGTCCAGCTGCTCACCTACCCCAGCAGCTCACAAGGAAGAGTAATAGGGGCTCTGCTCCTACAGTGCACACCAACACCTTTCATTTGTAGAGGTTGTTTGTTTTTGGTGGTTTTTTTTCCTTCTAGCGGGTCTAATATTTATCCAGCTTTATTTGTACCACCTTAATGTTTCATCTGCCACTGCAGAAAACTGTCCTTCCGTGCATGCAAATAAACATCAAACCCCTAAAGTCACATACACCTGAGTCAAATATGGTATGCAAGAGCCCTGAATAAACCAGATACCCGGTGCCTGTTTGCTCTCCTGTATGCACACAGGCAAACAGAGCTTCCCAGTCACCCACTCTGCACAAGAGCCCACAGGATCAGGTGCTCTCTTAACCCGAGGCAGCGCTCCTTCGTGACTTGCATGCTCAGGAGCTGTCTAGGATTCCCCTCTTGGTGAATGACCAAGGTCCCTCAGCTATAAACTGATGTTAATGGTGGGTTGTGTACCTTGTTTGTTTACCACTGAGGAGGAATGGTTGTCGTGGCTGTCAAGACTGTAAAAATATTTCCATGACTTCAGACAGCTTGGCATTTTTACATGCAGCTGAGAGAGTGGGTGAATGTACAGATGAAAAATTGAAGAAACGTTATTAAGGGAGTACAGAGACTATCTCCTAGCACCACCATGATGGCTCAGAGAGGCCAGAGAGGTCAGAGACGTTTCTGAATAAAATGCATTTTTTCCCCCTCAGGTCTCTGAAGAGCTGGCAATAATTAAGCCTTACAACACCTTTCTGGAGTAGATAAGTCAGCCGAGGCCAGCCAAGGTTAAAGGACTCGCTGGTGATCACACTTAGCAAACCAGAGAGGAGAATAAAACCCAACAGATATCTGTCCTGTTAACCAAGCTCTGGAACACCTGCTGACACTCAGGCCCAGGGACGGGGCTGCCACATGCGGGTCCTCAAAGCCAGCACGACAATGGGACAAAGAGCCGAGCGGCAGCATCCGCTGCGACTTGAAGATGGTAATTGTGAAAGCAAGTGACAGAAGGCTGGGAAGCAGTGCCTAGTTACGAACTGTTGTGCCAAGTGTATTAAATATACATTGATAGATTCAATTACAACGAGCATCATGCAAAATGGAAGCGTCTGCAGTCAAGGACCCAGGATGGCAAGACGGCAAGATGGGCATAACCCCAAAACATCGTCATGTTTTTCAGGAAGAAACTCCTGCTTCTTGATTTCATAGTGAAGGTGCAGCCTTCTCACTCGATACACTGTCCGAAGTCACCCCAGCCAGGGTCTGGATGGTGACACCCAAGCACCAGTGCTAGCGAGAAGCGCCGGCGACTCAGGTTTAGTGGGCTCCATTCAACTAGAGATCCATATCACCTACCACTGAGCAGCCCTTTGTTATCGGTGTCACCAGAGAAGCTGCGGAGTGAAGTGGCAGAGAAAGTGAGCTACTCATCAGTGAGCCACCGCCACCTTGCCAGTGCCTGCTGAACCCGGACTAGGATGCACCATGCTCAGGTGTGTGCTGCCCTGTACCGGTCCGATATGTAGCCCTGCATCCATCTGTGGCAAAACGCTGCTGTTCTAGGGAGCCCTGGGAGCATGGGATGTGGCAGAAGGCAAAGCCAGATCCTGGCATCATTAACTGATTCGATGGTTAATACAATGAATGCATATTGCGAAGGGAAGGTCACCGCTTCGCTCTTCTCCCATTTTTACGCATTTCCTCTGGATTTCAGAGTTATGAAATTATCACTGTCACTCCCCAGAGCTCCATCCTGTGCTTACCATGACACGTGGACTACCCAGACCACCAGTAATGATTTAATTTCCTCCTCCTCAGAGCAAAAATAGCAAGGATAATCATTCAGCACTCCATACACACAGCTGCCACCTGAAAAGTGCAGGTGAGCGCAGTTAAATGGAAAGGCAACTATGATCTTAGGCCATTTTTTGTACCTGGAGAACTAGACCAGCCGTATTTTGCATGCAAGATTACAGGTCTGTGTGTAGCTGCATTTTCACATTCCATTACTGCAATTGCACACGGCCAGTTACGTGCTTTAGCAGCAGCTTACAAAAGCAACTGCTGCTAAACATACAAAATCCAGCTCACAGATGCAGACTAAAAACACACTCCTTGTTTTTCTGCCATAGGAAAAAACACGCATTTGCTGTCTGCCTGCCCGTTGTGCAAACAGCACCCAGCATACTGCCTCATGCTTACACTTGCACACTGATCCACGTTCAGTCAAGCCTTCTAATAATCAGAAGTGTATACAGCATTTTGCAATTAGAAGCGTCTCAGAAACGCAAAAAAGGCCCAGGTTTTGCATAAAAATCTCCCAGCAAGCAGCCGTAACCACTTCTCTGCCTCCAGTGCACTATCTGTTCCAGGCTCCCAAGAAACACAGCACTCACAGTGTAAGACAGTAAGAGAAGAATACCTTTTTCATTTAAACTATAGGGGAGTTTTACCTAGATAGACTGCAATTTCCTGAGCTGGAACTTGGCAAAGCGCCCAGGGCTACGACCACCCCCCCTCCTTCGCTTGCAAAAATTATTGTGGAGTCTTCAACAGCCAGAAGTAGTTTTCACAGTTTTGTTTTTACGTTTCTTCTGAAAGATGCTGAGGCAAGCTCAGTTGTAAGCAAACCCGGGTGCTGCACAACTTCCAAGAACTAAACTGATGCGCAATGTTCTAAGCACACTATCCCCAAATACCCTACTGAGGAATGGTTCAGCACTGAGTCAGAGGGAAGCGGGCTGAATCACAAATAGCGATTCCTGCAAGCTGCCTTCCCCCCGCCCCCAAGTCCGTGATCCAAGCAGTGACCAGGTTGTGGTTAGCTTGGGAAATCTGATGAGATCACAGTCTGGGGAGATACAGCTTCAGACACTTGAGTTTTTGTTAACCAGCTCCTTGTTTTGCATGGAGACACGGACGGCAGTTGCTCTACCAGGTTCCCCATATGTTTGTAATACTGTTGTTATGGGAATACATGTACAGTCCATGTCACTGGCAAGTTGCGCTGCTTTGTGCTGGAAGGACAAAACAGAACTCATTGTCCAACAGAGCACCGAGTTTAGGCATAGCTCAAGCAAAATTTATCACAGCGTGAGTCACGCTCAGTGCAAAACGCGTGCTTCGTTCACACGACGCTGTGGGACCCTGCCACGCTGTCCACCATCAGGACCCACCTTCTGCAAGACCTCTGTGTTTGAGACCGCTCTTTCTCCAATGGGAGAAGTGAAGGATAAAGTGGGGACAACGGCAACTTGAGTACTAACACGAGTCCACATCACAGCGCAAAAGTACCTGCTTCCCAAGTACCCCCAAAACGGGCATTGAGCTTGCTTACAGGAATGTGTGTGTTTACGTCTGCAAAGCTCTTATCAAAACCACTGTGCCTGAGAAGCCTACGTACACCCTTAGGTGCTGGCAGGGAGCACCTGTGGGGCTCACATCACGTCTCTGGAGGCACCAGCAGCAACTAAGGCTCT
>JAOWBP010000001.1:76796096-76815239 GCA_028571105.1 Tragopan temminckii | reverse complement strand
ATTTCCCCCCCCCCCCCGCCACACACCTCCCTATCCAGTTCTACAGGGAGCACAAGGAAAACCCAGCATTACTGCAGCATTCATCATACATCGGGGAGAGCTGCCAGGAAAACACAAATCTCTGACCGTGAAAACAATTAAACCAGCTACAACCTGCTTATGAATAAAGAAAGAGAAGGATACTATCTCCCTGCACACTCCTTCAAAATAGGGCAGATGAAGCTTCTTTCATTTGCCAAAGGATATTCAGAGTCTTCTCCTCCCCTCCTCCATTCAGTCAATTGCATCCTAAAAATATTTTGATCCTCTGGGTTTTACCCATGTATCAGTCATCCTTTCCTCCTCTGCCTCCAGTTACTCCATTTCTACTGCATTTGGTTTTCTTAACATCAGTGCCACTTCCAACAGGCAGTGCTCACTAGCATCCCCACCGAGGGACTCACATATACTATTTCTTCCTTTGGACAGACATCTGAATTAGAGGTATTCCCTCTGAGTTACTGTTAAGCTCCACATGACCTCTAGGAGTAAATAATCAAACTTGAGAATGCTGTCAATCAGACCACTGCAAGTCCCTGGATGCTGCTTCACTTCCATATTTTTCCCTTCCAAATTAGCAGAGGAGAGATGCTGACCTGCTGCACCAGCAGGTGAATGATAACAGAGGACCTCAGCGCACAGCTGATCAGTTCTCCAGGCCATTCAGTTCAGGTACATAATAAGAAGGAAGCATTTTGTGTGAAAATACAGTCAGAGAGACCTCCTGCTGTCCAACCACCCCTAGGGAAAACAGATAATTAGAAGGGGGTGGAGGGAAGAACACAGATAGAAACAGCACAATCGCTCTCCTACAACCTATTTAGACACCTGATGGAAGGGAGGAGGCCATGAGGAGCACAGAATCCAAACTTCACGGGCTTAGAGCTCTTTCAGTTCACTCCGAGCCTGGCAAACGTGGAGGCACAATGGCACTGCACAGCTGACCGACAAGAGCGCAGAGGAAGATTGGTAAGTCACATGCATCAGTCTGGCTAACACCACAGCAGAGAAGGACAGCATCATGCACCGACCCAGCAGGCTGTTTGCCTTACCTCTGTGTGTTGCCTGACGGGGAGTTCCTCACTTTGGGGTTACTGGAATGCATTGACAGAAATCCTGAGCTCAGTCTCACACGCACGCAGATGGGCTCTCGTCAAGTTCCTCTGGGGACTGTGCCGCCAGAGGCAGCTCTGTAGCACTTTCTGCCACCCGCTTCTCTCAGCGCTGTCTGTCTGCTTGCCTTTTTTCTCTTTGCTCCTCTCTGGTTTTGCACGGGGTGCTTCCCTCCTGCAGCTCCAGCATTCTCTAGACGCGTGCCTCCTGCTGCCCAGGGGAAGTCTCGCATCTCCAGGGCACACTGTTAAAACCATCCCACAAGAAGAGAACAGAAATCCGGTGAGGAGCTTTCCAAGCAGATGTCTCTGATGCGAAGCAGTAAATGGCAGTCCTTCCCCGTTACTGAGAAGACGCAGGAGAAGAGCTTTCAGATGGCTCAGCACAGCTGTCTGTGTATTTCAAACAGAGGCAGCCCTGGTTGGCCGTTCAGTTTACAGGCAGTGAGGCCGGCTTCCCTTCATCCAAAGCAAATGGCTCTGGAGACGATAAAGCAGGGAAGCTCCTCATACCTGCATGCTTTGATTCCATCTCTGTGCTCAGCATGAAGACACCTCAGAGCAAGTCAGCAGGAAGCCAAAATTACAATTCCCCAACATGACTTAGCTATCTAGAAATCCCCCGTGAATGGCCGTAATCCGATATTTCTTAAGAACATAAACTCTGCTCAAATCTTTTCTGTCTCCTTGGTCCAATATAACTAGACATATGTTCAATGATGTGTGCTAGGAGTTGCACAGAGGGAGGAAAATAAAATAAAATGCCTTCCTGTCCACCTGTAAGCAACCAACTATGCTGTGATTACTCTGTAAATACCAGAGAAGTTAGTCAGTCATTATTTCCTACTAGAAAGGCCAAAAGATCACTAGAGAGCAGTCCCTGTAAAATTTGCTCGGCAACAAGGTACAAACTACTGAGACACAAATAAACGAACAACAACAAGGAGCACACAACAAAATAAGCATTTTTTCAGCTTATTACCAATTAAACACTCATGATGCAAGCAACACGGCACACAAAACTGATTCTGAAGGAGGAAACTATTGAACATTATGGTTTACATCCTTTGGGCTAAATTATTTTGGAACAAATTTCTGTCTTGTTTATGTTTCAACAGAATCTCTTCTCTTCATCTCATCTACTCAGATGCAAATCCACTTAATTTAGAATCTAACCAAGATTTATTGTTAATGTATTAAGCATTGCTAGTTAAATATTATTCAAATGTAAATATTCCTGGTATTCCTTCCCAGCACCGAAGAAGCAGTTTCTTTCTGTATGTATCAGACGAAACAAAATAAGTCTCATCAGAAAGGGAGTATGCTGAATATGTATTATGGAGAAACTACCACGTGAATTGTATTTAAAAAGCAAAAATTGGTTTGCTCATATGTTGACATGAGAGGACTAAGAAATTCCGGTACTATACGACCACCTTTAGCCAACGAGTGTTATCAGTGACTTGTGTTATTGAGTTCTCCAGTTCCCCAAAGGATCTTGCTGTGAGGTTGTGCCATTACAATTCTTAGTGACTTTGCATTGGTGTATTTTAACAGGGCAGCTCTCTGCACCGCAATCCTTCCATGAGAAACATCACGTCCAAAAATTCTCCTCTCTGCTACATACCTCCTTCACGAGGAGGAGGAATTAGCCTGCTCCATAGGCTTACCTCTGCTGTGCTGCACAACCCATTAACACAGGGCATGTTTCTGCAGTAACTGTCTCATTTGTCCTGCCTCTTACTAGGCACAATCAGATGAACTCCAGCCTGAGCTGCACACTCCACAAGATCCACATGCCTCTCTGGGGCTTTAAACTGGTTAGCCCATTGATTCTGAGAACAATGTTGTGTTACTCTATTACTGTTGTTACCACTATCATGCTGTAATTGGAGCTGCAGCAATACGTACACACTGAAGACAAAAGAAAACATCTTCCTAAGTAACTAAATGGTACCAGCTTTCCATACAGATTCTACTACAAGTTGCTACTACAACTGTTTTGAAAACAAACCTGTAGCATTATCAACAGCACCTAATTCCGCTTTTCAGAAGATATTTATGCATCAGTAAAAGTCAGTGATTCTAGAGAACGTGAAGCTGTGACTGAAAATACAATGAATTTCACGTTTTAAAAAAAAGAAGTGAATAGGAACAACAGCTTTAAAATGAGCTGAGCTCAATCTAAAAGAAGCATACAGGTGCCTGAGTGATGGACTTAAAGTATTCTAGTTGCTTCTTCCTCTGCTTTTCTTCCACTTTCGATATTTATGCATTATGATGTTACCTTTTACTGCAAGGTGAGAATTATCTCAGATTCCCAGTGCAATAGAAAAACACTGAAGATCAGAATTATGACCACACTGCCTGTACAAGATTTCTGACATCAAATTTAGAAGTACTTCACAGGGCAAATTAAAAAGCTCCTTTTTTTTAACCCTGCATTTTATACTATATGCGTATCTTCCATCTACCAGAATGGTACACTGTACACTGGAACATGCCATCTTTTATAATGTGAAATTGAATGCCTCATGATTTTTCTAAATGTACTTGTGTAACATGTGTCTGTCTGGAAAACTAGGACCCAATAATGGAAAATCTCTAGAGAAATGCATTTTTACAGCTGGATTCTGCCTGGCATAGCACAGCCCTTCCCTTACCACTGCTTTAAAATTAAAGGTAGGGTCACTGATGGTGGATGGTGAAGCAACTTTTCAAAGTATTTTGGCAAGCTGCATCCGAGGCTGTATTTTCAGGATTGCTTGAAGGCATGCCAGGGTGGTTCGACTATCTGCTCATTCTCACCACATCTCTCCTGACCAGATCAGGGGAATATCTGAATGGGAATCAAACCAAGGCAAACAGGAGAAATCTCCTTTCAGCTGGATCAGTCTCCCCTGATGTGGTTGATGATGCAACCACATCAGTGCCACTGCAAGCTCAAAGGAGGAGGTGAGAACAGGTGAAAAGTAGCCTCACCCAACTTGGAAGCAGCTCGCACTTTGGATGGCTTAAAACTACTTCAAATATCAATTTCGGAGACAAAAGAGATGTACCCATGTTTGTGGAACCATTAAAGGCCCTCCCCCTTCCCTCAAGTAGCTTACCAAGACCCCTGGCGTCACGACACAGCAGTACTCATTGTGGAGGCCATGAGGTGCAAACCACTCCTCTCACAAGCAATGATCACCTGAAAACAAGGAGAGAGGCAGGATTTCAGCAACAAGAACTCACAGCCCAGCCAGCTGCCACCCCTTCCTTCCCTGCACCTAGCCCCAGAAGCAGAGGAGCCAAAACTTGCTCTCAATCACTGATGGGGAGAGCCTTTGCCTAGGCTGGCAACATTCGTCAGCAGCAAAAATGCCATCGTCAGACTAGAACCATCTGAAGAAGTCTGCAGCACAAGGATGTGCAGAGGGCAGGTAGCTCAGACCTGCTTCAACACTCCCACGTTTAAGCTTGCCGGATTCCCATGAGCTCATCTGTGCTCTGAGAAGCTGGCACAAGGCTCATATGAGCAACCTCCCCTTTCTCTGCACCCAGTCCTCTTCAAAGGCTTACTTTCCCTTCACTGTGAGTCCAGCCAAACCCCTATGCTCAATACAAAACCTCCTCCACATCCACACAAGCCATAAATAAAAACATGAAGCATCAGGTAAAGCCAGCTAACGGCTCCATCACATCTAGGGGAAAACCAGGCAGGTTTTGGAAGGAAGACGCACAACCTGCTGTTCTACCAGCCCTTATTTCATGTCACTGTGCTATGCCCCAGGGAGAAGGGAACTCACGTGAAAACCCTTCTGTGTAAGACAGCCCAAAAGTCTGCTTGTGAGAAGTGCAGAAAGGACCCTTTGCACTACGGTTGTAGGTCAAAGGAGTTCATAGGCTAAGAATAGATGAGCCACACTTTCAGTACTGGAGACAACTGTGCAACAGTAATGCTCAGCCACATCCCAAAGAAAACACAAGTGCCTGAAAATATATTCACACAGGGAAACAGACTGTGAGGAGCAGCTCAATAGTAAATTTGAGGTCAGTAAAGAAAGAGCAGCTAGCTACCTGCCAGTTTCTTCTCCTTCACCCACTCTGAAAACCAGTGAGGCTGCAGGAGCAGTATGAATCCAGACAGCATCCAAACTATCAGAGTCAACGCAGTCTCTCTGAGCACCCCATGGTTACACCAGAGGACAGCCTTGCAGTTAGTGTGACTGCACACCAAAAGAGCTACCAGGGTTTTTTCTGTGCTACCTCAGTCCGTTCTGCTGACCAGATTCCTCCGACAGGAGGACAGGAGCACTGTGAAACGCTCTGCATGTCCTCTTCCCTCTGACGTTCTCCAACTGTTATCTACTGCAGCTTCATCTTAATAATGAGGCAATACCTTGCCATGTAATACACTTCAACAAAATCAAACTACAAAGCTGGTCCCAAACAATGGAGCTACATTCTCCACTCAATCCAGCCAAATCAAACAATGAAATCATCAACGTGATAGACCATCCTTATCTAGCTAAGTCACACCTGCAGACAGAAACTGAAACAAATACCTATTGCAACAAGCTGCCTCATCCAGCAAAATGTACAACAGCAGCACAATGATCCCTGAGTCCAATTACCTGCTCCTATCGCTTCTTCCCTTTCCCCACCCAAGACAACAATGCTGGCAGTGCCATGTCAGTGCCTATACCGACACACTGCTGTCACCACAGCAACAAATTCACCCTTTCCCTTAAAAGAGAAAGCACAAACACCAGCACACATCACGATGGACAGAATCTATCAGAAGAAATGGCTGGAGCTCTGTTGCTTGAAACATTCAAATTCAACTTGACACGGCACCAGAGAAAGCCTTACAAAAGTAAGGTGAGCACCATGAGAGGAACAAACGTGAGGCACCTTTCAGGTGACCCAGGCCAGGTTATTGCAAGGTAACGCCACCCTCTAGTTTACTTCCCTTTGCTGCTCACCAGCACAGTCTTAGCCCATGGCCACTGTAAGACAGCTCGCTTCTCAGCAAAAAGGTGAGAGCATGCACGCAAGCAGCCACTACTGAGAAACTAACAAGACATAGATACTCAGCTTAGCTTACCTAACAGTAACTTACTCGTGAACCATCTTCTGTGAACTAGCCACCATATTACTGCGATGCAAACAGAAGTTAAAAGAAAAAAAAATAAACCACACAAACTAGCTCACTCCCCCTTTGTGCCCTCAGAATGCAGAAGCAGTGCTTGCATTGCTTGACAGCAACAAGTGGCCAGGTACTTGGAGGTATACAGCATTGTGGCTGCTTCAGCAGGAACAGCTGTAGCTATCGCTGATACACTTCAGTCTTTTCTCCCTCTTTGAGGAGGAGAATGTGGAGATGAAATAAAGGCATACCAAGTAGATAAAAGTATCAAACTTATGGCCTTACTGTGACACGAAGCATTAAAGGCAAGAAACCTCTTAGCGTACAAGAAAGAGCGCAGCTCTTTTTTTCCCCACACAGCCTGTCTGAGGCTGTCAATCTGTGCTGGACCAAGGGTGGCAAGAGCCCAAAACCAGCATGGAAAAAGAAAAAGGCTAGAAGCCTGCTGCTATTGAAAACAAGCGATGACTTTGAATGCAAGCTGAGCCAGCACCCTGAATTGTAACTGGGGTAGTGAAGTAGGAAAGAGATGAGAGAGCAGCTGGAGTTAAGAGACTGCTCTGCAAAGAGCTGTAGCCTCGGGAGGGACTGAAAGCAGTGGCATCAGCAGCAGTCTGAGCTGCTGCCACCAGGAAGAAACGTGTGCATCCACCACCGGTATCCCCTTGTGACCGGAGAGACAGGCTGAGGCAATGAATGAACCCACACGCTCCTTACGCACAATCTGGCTGGGAAGAGCACATCCTATTTCCCCCACCCTCATTTAACCACGTAAGTGGGACAACACCTACACTGGCAAAAGGTGAGCCCAGATTTGCCGCTGGTTTTCAAACACATGTACACCTTAACAGTTGGTTAACATCTGCCTTTCCTGCACGCTTGCGACTGAACTGCACGTGTTACTTTTTTTTAATAAGCTGCTGTTTAACAGAGTATCTGATTACACACCTCACTGATAAGAGTGCAACTAGGAAACAAGAAGGACGCAGGAAGTGTTATTCAGTGCTTTTTTCAGCTGTCACACTCCTTTAAGATCATGTGTAAGCAAACAGGCAAGTCAACATGAGTATTCCAACACTGTACGCACCTCCCCATGACAACTGAGGAGGTGGGGACACAGAACACTCTTAATACCTCGAACCAGCCCATACTTCTAGATACAGCCCCTACCAAGGACTTTTTAGCTACACTTGAAATCACTCCTATCTCTCAGGAAAAGCTGTTCTCACCCTTTCCCAGGACAAAGCACATACCTGTAATACAATCAGTACTGGACCCAGATGCGTTCAGATAGGCTTGTCAAAACACTGCCCTACCTTCAGTAGGCCTACCACAGGCTGCAGCCAAGGAAATAACTTCTATTAGTCTAAGAATATCCAAGTCTATCCCTTCCAGCCACCACTTGCACCTGTGATCCAGTTGAAAACTAACTCTAGAAAAGACAGGATTAATTTTCAGCAGACAACCTTCCTGCTTCAGCCAACCAGGTGGCCGCATGCTCACTGGTGTCGGCACAAAGCAGCCAGGCACAGATAGGCTTCAGCTGGTTGTTCAAACGCTCCTACATTGTTCCCCTGCCTATTTCTTCTGCACTTTTCCTTAAGTGAGAGCAGAAAATACACCAGGTACCTAACACCAGGGCTAGAGAGACATGGTCAACACACGTCACCTGGACATATTACAGTTCTGCTTGTCCAAGTAAGTAATCAGTAGATGGCAAGCTATTGTCACGCCCTCTCCATAGCACTGTTTGCAAACCTCATCCTCTAAACAACCAGCATCTTAACTCAGTAGATTTTCAGATGACACACTCGTGTGTTCCTTCTGCCAGAACTGTAGAGGCTATTTGCACCAGGGGCACCTCAGATGGCCCATGGATCACATTCTGCCCCAAACCAGCTGCTGATCTGGGAAAACTAGCAAGTTCTGTCACTACCTGAGGTAAGCTACAAATTCCATTTACTCACAAATTATTTTATAAAGATGGCATAGCACAGAGCTATGTCAGGGGAGGGGCAGCTGGAGATTAGGGGCAGGTTCTGCACCAGAGGGGGGTGGGCATGGCACCGGCTGCCCAGGGCTGTGGGCACGGTCCCAAGTGCCGGAGTTCAGGGAACGCTTCGACACAGCTCTCAGACATAGGGTTTGGATGGTGGTCAGTGGTCCTGTGCAGAGCTGGGAGTTGAATTCAGTGTTCCTTATGGATCCTTTCCAACTCAGGACAGTCAGTGATTCTATGAAGATCAAGAGCCAATTTGTTTATACTGAGCTGACTGAACAGCAACTCACTGCCAGACACCAGTTTCTAGATGCATCCTAACCTACCCTAAAACAGTATGGACTTTGCCACGTTTATGTCTTGGCAATAAAAAAGATGACACACCTAAGGTCCTCCCAAGGACTTCTTATGCACAAGTCAGAGAAGCCTTCACAGCATTACCTCTTTGCTGACAGTCTTTCACCAAAAGCAACCGTCAATCAAAAGAAGAATCCAAATCCTGTAATCTAAATTCATTTCACTACATGCATACAGGACAAGGCTCACTACAACTTCCAAAAGAGGCTGATGAAATAACTTTCATTGTACACATACTGTGAATCCACCACTCCACTAATCTCTAAATCATGGGCAGGTTACTGCTCAGAACTAACTCCATGCCTTGAAGCACAGAAAAAAAGGTCTGAGCAAAGACAGGCACACATAAAATCAATACTTGATGATCTACAAGCACATTTACATGGGGAAAAAAAAAAAAGAAAAAAAAAAAAGAAGAAAGAAAGAAGGAGACTATGCCATTAGAAGAAAATAAGCCCTTTTGAGTAGCTCAGATTAATGTAAAATTTCACAACCACACTATAAACCTTCCTGAAACTATAAGGAAAAAAAAACACACCATGCAAATGTGATGTGTGGTCATATAAGTGTCATTCCACTGGATCTAGCTCTGCCTACACATTCACACACCTTGATAGCACTTTCTTCCACACTTCCCCCCTTATTTCTACCACCACATGGATGTTTTCCAAAGAACCAGTCTCCCCCAAAGTCCACTCAAAATAAGTACAGCCACAGAAAGTTCTACCTTCCATTCTCCAGTCTTAAAAAAGCACAGTCAAAACCACCACTGACAAAGCACGATCCCAACCCAAGTTTCAGAGAATAGAGTTTTATGATATTCCTAATGCAACAGCCCACTGACTGTTCTCTTCCTTCTGACAAGCACAAGGATAACAGCAGCTGTGATGTAAAGGCTGTGTGAGTAGTTATTCACTCTGAGTATTTACAGAAACCATTCTAAAACAATCTTGTGCAGTAGGCAAGTGGTCCGGTAAACCATAAAAGCTGTCCATAATATGTCCATTAAACTTTTGGTGCCGTAAAAACACTTCATTGTGCTATTAAGACAAGGAGGATGATCACCTTTCAGAGATAGTTTCTGATTTCATACAGCTCTTTCTACAACTCCTTTCACAACGTAACAGGGGAAACAGATATTAACGGACACTGGTGAGCAGATTCAAGCTGTCCACAGACATCTGGAGCTCCCAGCAATTTCTGACGCAGTTCCACAACACACCAACGCTACAACTACCTGCTTCTGTACAACAATGGTATAAACCCATTGTTAACACCATGGCTTCACCAACTTTGCAGCTACAGGTTGGCAGGGATGCCATTAGGGTGCTTGGTGCACTCTGGCTGCAGCATCCCACTAGCACCAGCTTCAGCACCCCCAGCATAGCTGCCAGAGTGATACCGGCTCTACTTACATCAACAAAGCTGTTTCTGTTCTCATACATTACAGTTGGAGTTTTAAGCACTTTACGTGGAGTGTCACTTACCTGAGCAGCAGCCTGTCTGCTCTGGAGTTCCTACTATTGTTAACAATGACAAAGATCAAAAGCTTTTAGCAATCAGGGATTTCTCAAGAAATGCTTTAACAATATTTCCCTAATATATGACAGGCTTCTGCGGCTTTCTACATCATGTTAGCAGTTAACAGACCTAGCATCAGTCAACACTACGTGGTTGAGTCCAGTGGATAATGCCAGAGATGTTCACAGGCTGCCTTCGTAGCTTTCCCTCCTGTCAAAATCACATCTGTTTGGGGCAAAAAGATAACAGGATTGCAGCCACAGGCAATCTCCCCTACTCCTCTGGGTTTATTTTTTCTAAAACATAAACAGTGTCATCAGCATGAACAACAACCACAGGTAAAAAAAAAAAAAAAAAAAAAAAAAAAACCTTAATTTCCAGAACCCCATTCTTCACAAACATACCCATGGAAAGAGTAAGGATGAAAAAAAAAAAAAAAAAAAGAAAACAGCGGATAGGAATACAGGACTGAAGAGACATTGAGTTTGTTCTTCAATATGTAGTAACACCACACTAAGCAGAAGCCTTGGGAGAAATAAGTTACCTATCAGCTCAGAATGGAGGAGAAGAAAAAAAAGCAAGTGCTTCTTCATTTCATTTTGGCATCCCCTCGCCAGGCTTCTAGAATGAAAGGTATGAAAGAGTCCTCAGGCATAACACCTCAGGCTGCAATCTTGTCAGTTTTCATAAGCTAAACGGGGCTGGGCTGGGTCAGCACAGGACAGACTTCCTCCAAAGAGGACTGTAGCTACTGGGTGTGCTGGGTGGGGACACCATACCCCAGGTCTGGCAGGAGTGCTGGGGGAAACCCATATACTTTTCTTCATCTAGTCTCAGCTGACCAGTGACCCAGCCTCCCACTTATCCCAGATGAGCAGCGTCTCAAGGCTCCCCCTAAGCATCACTGCCCTCCAGCATCAGTTTTCTTTCACAACCACCACCACCAGCTGCTCTCTCACCTGCACAAGTCCTCCCACAGCCTTCTAACAGCAGGCTCTCCCACTCCGGCAGGTTGGCAGGGTGAAGCACACACGACCACAGCCACAGCCCTGGCGTGCGGGTTACCAAGGCTGTGCTGAAGCTTTCCTTTCTCCGCTTTTAGACCCACGTTGGGCACATTACACACATCACCATCTCTAGTGACCCAGCATGGTGCTTCTGCGTGCTGCTTTCCTAGCTGTTAAACGTCAGCTCGTCAGCACAGCAATGATTCTTCTGAGGAGGAAGGCACTTCAAAGAAAGTCTACAAGCAAAGACAGCATGCACACCGTGCTCCAGGAGGCTACATGATCATATCAAAGCTGCCGGGATGAAAAACTGACATTTGTTAAATAACGGGAGGTCACCTAGAAGATCTCAAAACACCGCATGTAAAAATTTTATTTTGACAAGAAATTAAGAAACTCTCCAATCAGGCCTATTATCTAACCTAGTACCTTGACGTGATCTTACAAAAGCACAAAGTGCGTGCAATTCCAACCTCTGCAGAATCCTCCCTCATTCGACCAACATGTACACATTTAATACTTTCCTAAATAGCCACGCATGTACAGCAAAGCCTAAAGAACTTCAAAGTATTTACAGTGCTGTATAAACAGAGTGCTATTCTCAAAGCCTTGCAACTGCCAAATCAAAGCTACCTTTCACAAGAACATTCAGAAGCATTTCTCCTGGATGGTGGCTATTTGCCTGACAGTTTCAACTTTCAATCCCCAACCACAAGAAGGTTAAGGGCTTTTTTTTTTTTTTTTTTGAGGCAGAAGAGAGCATTTTCTTGCTAACAAGCTGTCAAGCTATTTCAGCCTGAAGTTCTTTACTCCCTTCTCATTCATACACATAAAATGCTGCAGAAAATTTCAATTCTGCTCGCACGGGTTCTGAGAAGAGGATGGCCTCAACTCTACTGCAACAGCTCCAATTGCAGAAGCTGCGGCTGCCCTGCTTTGACAAGCTACAGCTTATATTACACTGCAAATACACCTCTAATCAATCCCCAAACAAAACCAGATCAGTACGTAGATAAACCACTGCAATTTCGTAGGCAAAGAAAAAGCAGGTATCGAGATGCCTGAAGAAATCACTTTAGCAAAATGCAGAGGGTAGAGCTCTAAGTAAGCTGTAGAAGGGTCCGCTGCTTGACCTTACCCATGGTTTTTAGCAGTGAGCTACCAAAAGAGAATCTTCCATCATATCTGCACCAATCCATACACACCACGTAGGTGGCAAAAACTCTTTCATGTGCCGTACTCAAGTAGAAACGCAGATCTAAAGCATTGTGTGGAGTGGAAGTACCACAGCCTAGTCAATAAATCACAGGCATATTATGAGCCTGGTTTTCTTCTCAAGTTCACCACAAGATCCAAGCTCACTTGGCTTTGAAAGGTATCAAAGGTAAAACAGGTATCTGCAACCCCTGTTCCAGAAGTACAGAGGGCACTCAGGGACCATGCACTGACAAGATGGACAAATGCTGCTGAGCTCTCCCACTCTGCTGATGCACACAGGCAGCCCTCTACCAAGGTAAGAAGCAGGAATATAGTGGCACTCCTTTCTTAAAAGGCCCAACAGTCAAACAAACTGGACAGCCAGCTCAGAGGAACTGCTCATGTGCTATCTGTGCCTGAATCACATCTACTCCAACCTGAATACAGAAGGCAGCAAACACTCCTTTCATTCTGTATGCAGTTAAATTATCACATATATCACACACTCTTTTGGCCACGGATTGCATCTCTAAGGAGCACTTAAAAATCACTATTGTTTTCGAGACCGCGGCACCCAATTCTCAGTGAACTCTCGGAGGACATTGCTCCAGCACCTCTCAGCCTTGCTTTGTTGAGATAAATTATGTCACATGTAAAGCATACTTGCCATTCTCTCTCCTTCAAAAGCATTTCATTGATTCCAGCTAGGCTTCAGAAACAAGCAGACAAACAAACCAGCTACCTTACAGTGACACTTCTCATCTCCATTCCCTATTCCGCAAGCTCCTTCTCAGAGGCCAAGCAAGGAACAGCACACCTCTGCTTGTAAGTCTCTCTGAAAAACAAGGGATCTTGGAGCATGTTCAGCTACCTGAAAGAGATAAGACTCATTCTTAAAATACAGTAGACTGAATTTATTTTAAAGGCTGTTAGAAAATTGCAACGAGTGTCGTCAAAGTAGAAGAAAAACAGAGCTCTGGGGAACAACTCACAGAAGCAGGAGTGAACCAAACATAACAACTCGGGGAGCAGCAGGTCACTTTCCACCATGGCCACGGTTTAGAATCTCAGACCAGATTTCAGGATGGTCACCAAGATAAAACCAGAATCCTATGCAGTTTAAAGGCACATCTCAAATTCTGGTACCAATCAAGTTTCCAGAGAAGCGTGCAAGACCGCCACAGTAAAGGCGGGCAAAACAACCCCTGCCCTCCCCCTCTTTTCCCAATATAGAAGCACATCTGTTAGAGCAGAATAAAATCAAGGTTTAGATCACAGGCTTAATACTTCTTCCAAAATTTTTACTGTCACTGATTATGATAATTGAATATTCTTCATATTCCTACAGACATCTGATCCTTTTAACTCTTGTTGAATTCTTGCTCCTGATGATTCTCACAGCATGAGTTTCACTGCTTAATTGCAACCACGCTAAATATTCTATCAGCAATTTACACTACATGTTCTGTATCGTCAGACGGTCATGAAGCAGCAGAAACTTCTCCATAGCTCAACAGCCATGCTCCTCTTTTTGCCCCCACTAACACTTAACCATGCCTTCTCTTTTCATACGCAGCACACATGTTTGGGGATGAGAAACACTTTTGGCAGAAAGGATAAGATAAGCCGAAGGAATCATTCTCAGGCAAGGGAAGCTGTAACAAACAGGTGTAAATAACATTTAGCAAGTTTAGCAGACTCTTAGGGGTACAGTTAGGTGAGCATTCCTTTTGGCAGCAATGCCAGCCGAAAAGACTGCAGCTACCAAGATTTACTTCCACCCCTGCACCACGTTGTCTGATGTGCCAGTACCACCGCATGCCTGGCCAAACACCAAACTACTCTGGCAAACTGATCCAGGCTAAATATAACTTTTTTTTTTTTTTTTTTTTTTTTGCCAGGCTACTTATAGCCCAGATTGGTCCCTTGATCCATTTCAGCATCCAGCTGCTCAGGCAGCACTGGCATGAAGGAAGGACTGGTGCAGGGTCCAGCAGCCAGGCTCCTCAAAAGTCAGCTCTGCCAGAGAAAGAATCGCTCACAGGCATGTGAACAGCAGGTAGACAGGCCTTCAGGTAAGGATACAGTCAGAAAATGCAACCCCATTTCTGCAACAATATGAATGATGCTCGTTTTAAAGTCAATATTGGGACAGTTAATTAGGATTCAGCACACCTTTAAATATCATCTTATGTCTTGCTGCTGGTACAGAGTTAGCCAGTGTTTGTAAGATGTCCTGGTCTTAAAGGAAACTTCCAAGATCTCCCAACAGATGTGTTTGGGGTTTTTTTGCTCAAATTCGTCAAGATCATCTGCAATCCCTAATTCTGTGCAAGGTCCCCGTTCTGTGCTTGCACAGCCCTGCCACAATGGATATCCAGTCCCAACAGAATTAAAACAGGAGAAGAAAAATGTAACAAGACAAGTAAAAGTACGGGGAAAGGCATTTTAAACACGACAGACACAGCAGTACTCAGACCAAAGAGAAAAAAAAATCAGAAAGAAAAAAAAAAAAACAGCAAAAGAAATCTCCTTCCATTCACAAAATGCACTCAAAACCTGAGTTAACACCTTCATTTTGCCAGCAGGAAGACTAGAGGGACTCCAGCTGAGCTTGTAAGCAGGAAATCCTAGCCCACAGCAAATCTTGCTGGGTTAAAGGACTTGATATCTATGTAAACAGACCACAGACCTTACTGAGGCACCGAGATTTCTGTGAAGTCCAAGGCCATGCAAACTAGATAGCAGGATTTTATGAAGGCTGCCTGCCTTGCTCTGAAGAAAGCCTGGTAAACTTCTAGAAAGTGGGAGAGATCAAATCCTGCTGGGTAACACAGTTGACATTTAGGATGTGAACGAGTATGAATACTCATTTGAGCGTCGGTTGCTCCCTAAGATAAAGATAAGGAATTTGGGTTTTTTTCCACTGAATTTATAAAAGACCAACTCTAAAGCCACACACACAGTTTGCAAGGCAATAGAACTGCCAAGTGCGTTAGGAACTCAAGAAGAAACAAACATCCAGAAAAACTCCGGTAGAAATAACAATGGAAATTCAACGTATTACAGAGCAGCAAGTCTTTGAACAGCTAGAAATGGATGAAGGGTTACTCCATTCTTATTCACCTCGTACATACAAATCATTCGCAAAAAACCGTTGCACATGAATATTTTAGCCTTGTGGCTTATAGGTGCCTCAGTTTCTATATTTGGATATTCAGTGACAAATGCAGTTTCTTTGGCTGTGGACTAACCGAAAATAATCCAAGTACGTGAACTGTGAAGATTCAATGCAAGATGGGGAGAGAGGGAAACGCGGGGAAGAAAAGAGTCCACGCTCTTTGTATTCATAATATACAGAACAGATCTACAAAGTTTCTGGTTGTATGAACAGAAACCTATTTATTTTCTTCCACATTAAAATTCAAGTCCTGCCTAGAAGACCGCGTTGACCGACAAACAAGTGAACCGACCACAAGAGCCCAAAGAAAAGCATCTTCCCCAAACCTCACAAAAGCCCCAAAAGACACCATGCACACACCCTTCCCCCGCAAGAAAATGGTTACAACTGCATTGTCATATTCCTGCTATTTCCCTCGCACCGCAGCAGAGCGCAGCTTCTCTCAGAACAATTCTATTGCATCTATGAAGCAAATAATTTTGCCTTGGAAAGAAAAAGATACATACTGGGAAGTCAGAAACATAACTTTTACCAAACTGTCAAAACCAAGTGCATGTACGCACACAAAGTACACCCCCAAAAGAATTGCTAACACTAACCTGACCAAAGATTGAGCAACTGAATAGGAAGGGGGGGGGGGACTTAGACAAAAACTTGTTTAGGGTTTTTTTTAGTTGGTTTTGTTCACACTTATTTAACGTCAATGATTGATTAACATTTTGGATAAAGGAGGTCTTTGTTAATGCTTCAGCATCTCCACCCCTTCAATTAAGGTGTTAAGAGTTCACAACAGTGCAGTGAGATCCAAGATCCCAAGACTCCTTTGCCACAAAAAAAAAAAAAAAAAAAAAAAAAAAAAAAAAAAAGAAAAACCACCATCAAAAGCCCCACCTCAGTGGGAAAATTCCCAGATCCCAAAACTGCCACCGTTGCTAACTCCAACTTAAAATAAGAATGCTGTCTTTCTTTTGTTGTTTGAGGAGGAGCCAGCAAGGGGAGAAAAATATGAGCCCTTGAGCCATTTTTATGCTCTGAGTTAGAAAAAAGGTCACATTCATTGCAAAATAATCTTTTTTGGAGATCAGTGCTAAGTGAAAACAAAACAACAACAAAAAAAAACAATAACCAGAGCCATCACACCAATGGTGTGATATCACACCGGCTGTAATATCTCACCGGAACAGCTCCTATGATTTCCAAGAGAAAGCTGACCAAGCTGCTGTGGTATTCGTACACGTGCACTTGTGCTGGATGAAGGCACAACAGCCGCCTGCCAGCCCTTACACAGCTCCAGCAGCCCCACACCTGTGTAGCACCGCGTCACTGCAAACAGGCCTTACAGCCCTAATATAAAGCTGGAGAGAAGTGAACAGAAAGAAGACAGGACTAAAGCTCTTTAGGTATGTCACTTCTTTCATTCCATACCCTGTGGGTTGTTTGTTTTTTCTTTTTATTTGATTTCACCTAGTGCATTGCTTAGCTTCCCAATACTTGTTTTTGTAACGTGTTGAGCAATCACTGACTGAATGTTAACTTCCAACAAAATAGAAGAAAATAAGCTTCACTTCTCTTCCTGGTTATAAAGGTTGATGCATTTAAGGATGCTTCACAACTCCTAGAGTGTATGTGTGGGCTTTTCATGGAGAAATCCAGGACAAAATACTTACAAAGAAAAATAAAAACATTGCTGGAACCCCTCAAAACTGGAAGAGCTGTTTTCTCCGCTTCCTCCAACTCTATTTTGGCAGCAGAGCAGCCCGTCATCCACAAGGCTTGGCGAGACAAACCTGACTTGGTACAGCTTCCTCTCCTCAGCCCCAAGTCAGTGAGGTTAACAACTGCCCCAACCAAGGAGAAGCTGCTGCTTTCCAAGGTGAGTGCTACGAGACCTGCTGCTCCTCTCACAGAAGGCAAGGGTTTTGTTCTGACTCCAAGCAAGGTCTGGCATCTAGAGAACAAAAGCATCTTCCCTTTCATGCTGGCAGGTTTAGAATTGTTCCACAATCAACTCCCTACTTTCACTTATTAGTTAATACTTCTTCTTTCGCTTCATGTCAATTTCCTGACCAATTGCTCATTGTGTTTACTATTAAGCCACCACTAACCACATAACTATACCACCTTCATATTTTATGCCCAAACAATAACCCACATTTGACTGTCACATCTGATTCTCCCCATCTGTGTCCTGTGTCATGCTTTGTCTATTCTCTCAGAACACCATCCATCTCCCACATCCCAAATGTTCAGTCATCACGCAGTACACGACGGCCACAGGAACAGAAAGTTGGACCACACGGAAGAACAGGACACTCTTTCACCCCAAAAGTGGAGCCTCACTGCTTGCATGTACCTACCTGTCCCATCATTTCCCTTACCATCTGGACTCTACAGCATCATTCCTGACCAGACTGCCCGGAGAAGAAGTGGATGCCCCATCCCTGGAGGCACTCAGTGCCAGGTTGGATGGGGCCCTGGGCAGCCTGAGCTGGTGGGAGGCAACTATCAATGGCAGGGGGTTGGAACTGGGTGGGCTTTCAGGTCCCTTCTAGCCCAAGCCATTCTCTGATCCTTCCCATCATCCAACCCTGAAGGATCTCATGAACCTGCAGCATCTCTCCAGAAGCCTCCCTCACTCTGCTGACAGCCCCTGCTACTCCTTTGCAGTAGGTCAGGGCACAAGCTCCCCGTCTCGCACACGTGTGCGGTGTCTAGCAGAAACTCTTACAAACAGACCATTTCATCTGCCTTCAGATACTTCTCCTGCCCACGATCCTTACATATAAGACCTCTTCCCACACTCCTGGTATCCCAGACTCCCCTCGTGCAACTACTTCACAAAGAACCCCACGCTCAGCTCCCCCGTGCTCTTTCACCCCTGAACTGCACGCGCTGCTCCCCAGCTCCAGACCCCCACAATTCCCTGGCAGACACACGTACACCTCCCTCTTGCCGAAAGCCCTTCGTAACCCCATTCCCTGACTCCCAGCGCTTCCCCACAACTTGGCCTCCTCCTTCCAGCCGCTCCAGCCCCAGTTCTTCGCACCCTCCCCTGGCTACATTCCCTCCTCCCGTACCAACTCCAGCATACCTCGTGCTGCCGTACAGCTCTCCACATCCCATCACGCGGACACCGATATCTCAGTTTCCCCCCCCTGCAACGAAGCCCCCACCCTTTCCTCACAGCCTATCCCAAACGATCACGTCCTCACTGCACCCCTCTCCTCCCGCCCCAGCATCCCGG
Organism: Tragopan temminckii; assembly: GCA_028571105.1. Classification (NCBI taxonomy): domain Eukaryota; kingdom Metazoa; phylum Chordata; class Aves; order Galliformes; family Phasianidae; genus Tragopan; species Tragopan temminckii. Next base: position 76,796,448 of record JAOWBP010000001.1, on the reverse strand, counting down.
CCCCGCACACCTTTGTGCCCCGGCCCTACCGCGCTCAGACCCCCAGATCTCTCCCCACCGCTGCCAGCTCTCCGTCCCCGGACACCCCCCGAAAAGGTCCTCCCCATCCCTTCTTGGGGACTCAGCCCCGAAGCCCCCCGTGCCGCACCCAGCGCCTCTCTTCACGCAGCAGCCCCGGCACACACCTCAGAGCCCCGTCGCTCACAGCGCACGGCTTCCAGCTCACCCCTCCGCACGCAGCAGCCCCGCGGGCTCCGCTACAGCGCAGCCCCCTCCCCGCAGCCCCCGTGGCAGCCCGAAGCCCCCTCACGGCGCTCCGTGGAGCTCAGCATCGCGTGCACCTCTCCGCAGC
>JAOWBP010000001.1:76783075-76795996 GCA_028571105.1 Tragopan temminckii | reverse complement strand
GCCCTGCGGGCGGGGAGCGGCGGGAGCTGGAGCTGCGGCTGGTGCAGGTGGTGTTCCGGCACGGGGCCCGCACGCCGCTGCGGCCCGTCCCGGGGGCTTCGCCGGTGAGGAGGCGCGGGGCGGCGGCTGTAGGCGCCGGTTCGCTTCTGTGAGCTGGGGGAAACGTGACGTAGTCGGGAGTTAGCTGAGGGAGGGGGAGCGGTCGGCAGCTCGGTTCGGCCCTGCTCTGCGTTAGCGGCCAGGCGGCTGGCGGTGATGTCCAGCGCTGGGTTAGGGCCCTTGGGAGCCCTCGTGTTCCCCCCTGAAGCAGTTTGTTTCGAAGCAGGTGGAGTGGCCGCCCAGTCTGCTGGAGGTGCCCGCTCAGACAAAGCTGGACTACACGGTGACCGACCTCCGTGGCGGCCCGCAGCCTCCCTCGCCCTATGAGGAACGCTACAGGAAAACTCCTTTCAAGGTGAGGCTCTCTTCCACGCTTCCCTCTGCAGATTGCTGTATTCTTGCCGTGTTCCAGTGAGACCCTTTCTCTTCTTTGTGCGCAGGGTGGTGCGCTGGCGGGACAGCTGACCACTGTCGGGATGCAGCAGATGTTTGCCCTCGGGGAAAGGCTGAGGAAGAGCTACGTGGAGGAAGCCAGCTTTCTCTCACCAGCATTTAAGCCTGCTGAGGTCTTGTGAGTTTCTCAGTACCTTTCTGGACTTTCCTTTGCTTGCGAGTACCGCTGTGCTAGGGAAACTTTCTGCTGAGCCTCGTGTGAGACCTCCCTCAGAACACAAAGCATTCCAGTTCCTAGCAGGGATGCTAGGGACAGATTCATCACACTTAGGTTTAGCCACTGGCAATGGCGGTATGCACTTTTATGGTGAGTGAAGAGAAACAGGTGTTTCTGGGGCACAGTCTAAAGTTCACTGAGACGAAGCACATGGCTGCTGCTTGCATCATTAGAGCTGGGAGATAAAATTACAGATAAGTGCCCATTTTTCATCTCCACCGTCTTCGAAGGGAAGTTACATGGTACTTAAGATAGACACCTCTATATTTTAAGGTATCTATAGAGGGTGAGATGAAACCCAAGCACGGGTTTCTAAAGCCATGATGAAAGCTTAATCCTCAGTTCCAGCAAGTCTTCCCCAGTTGCAGCCCCAGCCACATGAAGGAGAAAGTGCTACCTCACACGCTGCTTTCTCTCTTTCAGTATCCGTTCCACTAATATTTTCCGGAACCTGGAGTCCACGCGGTGCCTGCTAGCTGGGCTGTACCAACAGCAAAAAGAAGGTTAGGGAGACTTCTGACCAGTACCTTTCCTTTTATCAGTCTTCCTAGATGCACACACCTCTCACATCCCGACTCTCCCTGGCTCCTGGTTGTTGCTTCGTAAGCTCTTTGCTCCTGGCCCTTTTCCCCACTCTGTCCTTTTTGGTACTTTCTTTATCGATTTGTCACTTGCCTCCCTCTCTTTGTGTAGCTTACTGCTGGTGCTTGGATCTGTTGCCATCAATGCTGCAATTTCAGACCTACTGAGGAGCTTTGCATTAACTGCACTTCAGAATCAAGAGAGCAAAGAGTTCCAGGTCCAGTGTTTACAAGATGCACTGTCACATCTGAAAAAACTTTGAGTCTCAGAGTCTCTCAGCAGTAGGAGTACCAAGATCCTTTGCAAGTTCAGTATCTGGAGTAACTTTCAGCTGTATCCGATAGTTGACAACTACTTGTATATCCTAGAAATACATTCTGGATTTTTAAGACCTCACTTCTGCTCCCTCTGAATTGAGTTCCAGGAACAAATAACAAAAGTGACCTGGCCAGAGATCAATACGCTTCATGACACAGAAACTAATTTTTGACACATGCAAAGAAACACTTAAAAAAAAAAAAAAAGTGAACATGCAAGTAGGAGATATTACAAGGTACACAGCAGATAGCACTATGGAAATAAATGCTGAGTGAGCAGTAGCAAGCACAGGAGATTGTGTTGCTAGTGATAGCTCAGTGGGAATTGCTAGTTGACAAGAGTAGGCTTGAACACAAAGGCTGCAGGAGTGATTAAAGGAGTCTAAAGACACATACACTAGTGATCACAGTCTTCCTTCTTATTTCACAGGACCTGTTGTCATTGTCACTGATGAAGCAAGCTCAGAAATCCTCTACCCCAATTACTACAACTGCCAGCGACTGAAGTGCTTGACCAGGTAATTGCCAACCATACCTCCCTCCCATATGATTTCACTGCAGTTTCATATCAGCAACAGTAATTTAAAACAGCATGTTTTCTTTCCATTTCCTGCTGCCCATTGGGAATGGGTAGCTAACTGTATAAAACATGAGGTGAGCACAGTCATGTACTAAGCAGTAGCAGCAGAACAAAACAAAAAAAAAAAAAACAGACATTTTTCTTGAAAGACCAATTCAATTTAGTGTGCAACTAGCAAACACTCATTACCAGCTAACGTGTAGCTATTCTGTGGCATCGCTGCAGGACAGAATTAATGTCATCTGCATCCTTTAACACACCTTTAATGTGCAAACACATTGGGCCTCCTTTTAAATTAATCTTCTCCTGACATACCTTCAAGAAACTGAAATATACTCCACCTTGACACGTTTAACAAAAACTATTGAATTAAAATAAGAAACATCCTACATAAAAAGAACACTCATGTTTGCAGAATCAAGTATTCCATAAATGCTTATATCAGGTTGGGCATGGGGTGGAAACCAGACAACAAGGCAAATACATTACCGTTTGGTTGGATTGTATATTAGCGTATTTTTGTCCCAGGATATCTAAGGGTTTTCGGAATTCACTTGCAAAAGCTTATTGTATAACACTCGACACTACAGGCAACAGGTTGTTCGTGACAGTGGTGAGGTGACAATCCATAGAAGCAACTCAGAAAAGCCAAAGTATATTGAGACTCAGCTAGTAATACCAGCAGTACAAAAGGAGAATAAGGTGTAAATCCTTCCATTCCTTCCCCCATCTCACTAACTGCACATTTTGTGACCATGTCAAGGTGGATTTTTTAAGCTGCTTTAAGAAGCAGTGACTCAGCCCAGAGGCCACCCATGCCAGAACTTCTAGTGCCTTTGATTTCAAACAGAAACTACAGATGTTTCTGGGGAAAAAAAAAGAAAAAAAGCAAACAATGACAATAAAAAAGCACCAGACTTTCCAATCATGTCCCCAGCAGACCAGGGCAAGAGAAAAAAATCTGCAGTATACTTAGCTTCGAGTATAGTCAGTTTTGATAGTTAAAAATATAGCTCAAACCAACGTTATGAGGCATATGGGTTCTACCAGAGCGAGAGGAGAGCTGAAGCTACCAGTGATTTTCTAGGTATTTCTCTTTTCCCACACCATGCATAAATCTGTTCAAAGCTTCTAACCTTTTTTCTACCATGAGGTAGTTAAAGGCTGTTCCCCATAGATAATAGGCTTGCAATTTTCTGGTATGATGAGATCTGTTAACTGATGATGCACAGCCTTTGCTTATGGGAACCTCCTCGTAGGAGATGTTAACATCTCATCTAAATTTTTCTTCCCCTGTCTCTGTGAGAGCAGATGCCAACTGCTGACATTGTGTCTGTCCTCTCTGCTACCGAGACTCCCATCATCAGGAATCCTTCAGTCTCCTCTGGTGCATCTACCCCTTACTGATAGGACACAGCTCCACTGGACTGGGAGTTACAAAAAAACTGAGAGATAAAAAGCCTAATGTGTGAACAGCTTTTGGCTTGTTTGTTTTTTTTCCCCAATTCCCTGACAGGCAAAAGTTGAAGGATGCTCAGCTACAGCCAGCTATCTCTGAGGACTTAAAAACAATTAAGAAGAAGATGGGTGTTGATGGTGATGAGTCTGTGGATTTTTTTCTCCTCCTTGATAACATTTATGCTGAGCAGGTGAGCTGGTGATCTGTTGCACTGTCACATAAAGAAACTTTTTTTTTTTTTTTTCTTGACCCCAGGCATGTGGAGAAAATAACAGAGGTGCTAACTCTCACTGATACCATTGGGTACCCCAGTACCTTTTTACGTAATCCAAGAAGTCAGAATTAGTTTGGCCTTTTTGAAAAGCAAGATCTAGCCTTATTCTAGATGCATCTCCCTTGTTCATGTTCTTACCTTGAAATCCAGTATCTTTTTTCAAGTGTAATGCAGTAGATCTAAGAGGGTGGTTGGTCCTTGTTTACCCCCATGCAGTGTTGTGCCTTTTTTTCATAGTCAGCACCTAACAAGATCATCTTAATTCTGGTTCCAGCATACTACCTGAGCCAGATTGTCTCTGCTACTGGAAGAGAGCTGGGCATGTTTGTGCCTCTTCTTAATACATCTTTTTTGCTGGAGCAACTGGTAATTGGACTTGGTTGTCTTGCTGTGAGTTGACTAGCTCAAGGCCTGTTATACTCTCTTCATCTAGCATCAAGAAAAGACATCCAAGTTTTTCATACACAGAACAAGTCTGCGTTTAAAAAACATACTAGAACACCTTATGTCAAAACTGTACAGTAGTATAAATGCTGTGATACAAACAGCTATTTTCTGAAGGCGATCGTTTGTGTGGATTCAGCATTGGCATGGAAAAGAGCAAACCTGTTCTTATGCTGCCTTCTTTCCTTCCAGGTGCATGGTTTGCCAAGCTGCCCTGTGCTGAAAGACTTTCAGCAGACTATTGAGCGTCGATGCATAGACTCACTGCTTTTCGTTCTGGAAGACGGTTCAAGGTGATAGCTTTCATTCGTGCCTCCAGCCTTAGCCTTTGTTTTAGGTTACCCAGGTTGGATGAGCTGAACCAGCTTACAGTGGCAGACAGGAAGAGTCCTTTCCAGTTTGCTCAATTTCCCTATCAGAGGTTATTGTCCTTTCATCAGGTCTGTGCCTCAGCCATCCCAATACCAAGTTCAGTGCCTCAAGTCAGGAATATGCTCTAGGACAAAGGAGCCCATACTTAGGAGGCAAGATGTGTATTTAGGTCCTGCTTTGCTGGCAGCCATGGAGGAATTAATGTCCAGGGAACAGGAGCAAGACAGTGGTAAGCAGTGAATGGTTCAGTTGCTGAAGTGGCATCAGTGAACCTGTATTACAAGCAAAAGCAGAAGAGAACGGGAAATGCTTCAAGCCTGGATGCTGAGGCTGCACAAGGCAAGACTGTCCTTGCAGACACACAACTATGATTTGAATTCCGACCAGGTACATTTATTCCAGAGATGGCGCCTGCACAGCTGGGCTGCAAAGTGTTGATGCTAGAGGAAAAGGTGATGCCAGGCTCTACATACGTAACAACTTGCAAAAGACCTGTTGCTACATGCAATTAATTACTTGCTTCACAGTCATTTGTAAAGGTGGTGGAGTTGCTAACCTAGCAGCAGCTTTCCAGAATCCATCGCAGCTGCCACAGTCATCTGCTCTTCTCAGATGGTGGCATAGGGCTGCCTTCTCTGGTAGGGCATTTGGCCTTAGCCTTTTCTTTATCTTGTATTAGAGATCTCAAGTATTGAATGATTTTTCTCCCAGTTCCATAATACCCAGTACAGCCACAATCACAGTCATACTCCCATTTCCACTTGGGTATTCATTAATTAGACAGTTTCTTCGCAACGGAAGTCATCTGAAGAGCTCCTCTCTGCTAAAGAGACAACAATATTAAAAAAAAAAAAAAAGTAGTAGCTTTCTTCTTATTCCTACTCCCAAAGGCACCCAACACTTCAGTTGTTCTTTTAGAGTCAGCTACTGTCATCTTCCCTAGTAAAATCTATGCTTCCAGAATCACAGATAGGAAAACAAAATAGGATAGAGAACATCAAGGAGTTTCTGGGTTTTCCTTTTAGCATACCACATCTTGTGAGACTGGCTTGTTAGCATTTCTCCCTTTCCAGTCTGCAATCACATTGGAATCTCTGCGGTGACTAAGTGACTGCTGAAAGAAAACGTAACCGTAGGGATCACATTCAATAGTTCTTAGCTACATTCAACACACATTATCAGTTTGTAAGAGAAAAGCAGGTTTCCAAGTGTTCATTTGAAATTAAGTAATTAGAAGGTTAAAAAATTAGATTTATTTCTGCTTCTTTTATAGAGAAGTTCTTCAGATGAGTATTGGTCTCCTTTTCTATACCTTACAGAAGAACATTACAGAAGCAGCAGATCCCTCATCTCCAGCTGAAAAGGCCAGGTACAGGGCAGATCTCTCCCTCTAATCGTTGTAAATTCTGACTTGCTGTCAGTATGAAAAGCCGGTTCAGAAGGATGTTCAGGGGGTGGGTAGAGAGAATGAGTGCTTGTCTGCTAGAAAACGCATAAGCACTACTGGCTATCCATGGAGAAACACAACTAACCACTTAGGATGATTTTTTTCCTTTTTTTTTTTTTTTTTAATTAGAAAGCTCATTCTGTATGCTTCTCATGATGTTACCCTTATTCCTCTCCTGATGGCCTTGGGCACCTTTGATCACAAGTGGCCCCCTTATGCTGCAGATGTGACCCTTGAACTGTATCGGCACCGGCAGTCCAAAGAATGGTTCATTCGTGTGTCTTACCATGGAGAGGTAAGATCCCATAGGACGCCCACCTTTCAAATCCTGAGCTTTTGGTTTTGCTCTACATCTGTGTAAGGCTGTGAAACAAGATTTGTTTTGAGCATGCTGTCAAGCTGAATAACAGAGTAAGACTCATAAAGCACATCCATAGTAGCCAAGGTATCTTTTCTACTGAGCTGACCATTGATCCGATGCGACTTCACACAAGAACTTGCTTCAACCAGCTTATTTCCCTGTTGCAGAATACATGTGGATTAACAACGAAGTTAGCAGTGCATGAGATCTGTGATTTTGTCTCTTTGCCTTTGCAGGAGCAAGTTGTGAAAGGATGCAGAGCAGGCCTCTGCCCACTAGAAGAATTTTTAAAAGTTCTTTCACAGTACTCAGTCAGTCCAGAGGAATACGATAACCTGTGCTCTCAAACAGAGGAGAATCAGCAAAGTGACTTGTAAGCAGTTGTCTTAAATTAAATAGTTTAATATCATCAGAATCTTTGACTATTTTTCTTTGTATTCTTGCCAGCCACCCTTCCCTATTGTAAAGCTATTTTAGATGAGGGAACCTTTTCTGACCAGACACAGGGTGGCACAGTGTCACATTTCACCGTTAGCAGCAAGAGGAAGGAAGCTGAATAACAAAATGGCTCAAGTTCATTTCTGAGACAGCTATAAAAAGGCAGAAAGAGTCTGAAAACAGCAAGGGAAAGAAGAGCCCTGTTTGAACTGCCCTGCAGCTGTAGGAATGCATGAAAGCATAACAGCTCATCATATGCTGGGACTGTGAGATGAAGTCCAGCTTGCTTTGTGCTACCAGAATTAAGACCTGCAGAAGCTCCTGTGCCTTTCCCTTTCTTGTCATGTTGCAGATAAACGAACCTCCCAAATCACATAGCATTAGCTACCTCATCTTCTCAAGTACACTTTTGTGCACACAAAACCTCTTCAAATGGACAGTAAGCCTCCTGAGCTCTCCCCTGCAGTCCTGTAATTATGGAAATTCTACAGTGAACAGGCAGTCTTGGTGAACCCTACTTAAATATGCTTTAAACAAAGAAGTCCGAGCTGCTACTGACTTCAGCTTTGGGCAGTGTTGCATGTATGTAGATCACTCCTACATAGTATGCATACTACATACAAAGTAATGCTCCTAGTTAGTTTCCATGGAAATACAACATCTACAAGGAGTATAATGACACTATTTCTTAGAGCAAATTCTCAGCTATAAAACGCTATTTTTCAACAGTTGCTACCATTAGCTATGCATTTTCACCAGCAATGAACAAAAGCCAGCATGCCACGCTCATAGAAATCTATAGCAGTGGAGGTGATCCGCTGTTTCACAGCTGCTATCATGATGTTGCGGCTAGGAAAATGTTGCCCATGCAGTCATTGGCCCAAACAGCTGGATGTCAGGAAGCACCAAATCCAGACTATATGGGAGGTGTGGTAGGATGATCCAGCCAAGATTGGAAGGCACTCCTTGACCCCCAACCTGGCATTATCGTGTTGCAACAGTAAGGTTGTCCTCTTCTCTGGTCTGACTCAGGAAGTTTAAGCTGAAGGCTCTGTCAGCATCACAGTATAGATGTCAGACTGGATGGCTACTCAGGCTTCCAAGGAAATCCAGAAGAATCACCCCTTTCCTGTACCAAAAGACAGTGCACATCACTGTAGTCACTGAGGGCTGCATCTTTAACTTTTTCTTTGATGGGGAATTCAAGTTGCCATTCCCACGGACTGCTGTTTCGACTTCAGCTCATAGTGGTGACACCATGTCTCGTGACCAGTAATGATGCAATTCATGAAACTGTCACCTTCAGCCTCATATTGGTTCAACAGGTCCTGACAAACTTACACATTGCGTTCTTTCTATTCCTGTGTGAGTATTTGTGGGACCCACCTGCTGCAAATTTTTTTATATTCCAACATTGGCGCCATTGTTTCCAATGCATTTAAGCCCACATTCAGCTCTCTGCAGAGTTGCCTGGTCATAGTCTGCTGATTCACGTGGATGAGCTGATTGAGATGCTCTTCATTTCATGATGTGACAACTATGCATGGCTATCTGGAGTATGGCTTGTCTTTCATGTCACCATCACCACTGCTGAAACTCACCACCCACCACCTCACTGTGCTCACATCCACTGTTTGGTCTCCATAAACGTTCAGCAAGTAGTGATGAATGTCAGTGGGTGCCATTTTTTCCACATGAAGGAATTTAATGACACAGCTTTGTTTCATCTGCACTTCCGCATCAGATGCAATTTTGTAAGACTGCCCCTCTGCTGCCATCTCTTCTGCAGCAACAAAATGTAATGGAGTATTGGTGGGAAGGTACAACCTTTGCTGCCATATCACCAACATCCACCTCTGATATCATAATACAACAGAAGGCATTATTTTCGTACTTTGCACTTGCTGAAAGAGGAGTATTACCAGCATAGCCAACAGAAGTACTTCTAGCTGTGATGCTGACACTTTTTTCTAAAGGACAGTAAAAGGACCACTATGTTGCCAAAATTTCTCTCTCAGTAAATAAAACGTGGATACTACTTTCTTGGGGATATGCAAAGGCTAAAACGGGGACCAATTATTGCAGTGGTGCTGCAGCATTGGTTCTGCAATACCCCTTCTCACTTAGACTGCAGCAATGTTAAAAAGTGAACCACTGACAGATAGGTGACTGCAGGCATTTGGCTACCTTCTCCCAAGAAGAGTGGGGTGGTTTTAATGCTACTCTTTCCTTAGGCTGCCCCCACCACAATTACTTGTTGACACCGTGCACAATGAACAGAATGATTTGAATATTAAATACATCGCTGGAGGTCTCACTGAACTAGTATTAGAAGCTGTCCAAAAAGCAAACAAAACATTGTTATTTTCCACTGAGCTCTTTATACAGCCTAAAACCATAATACCGTTATATAAAAATCAATGGCCTTGCTTAAGAACATCATGATCTGCTCTAATCAAGCTCTCTCTTAGGCATGGTACAAAGCATATGGAGAGTAGTGACTGAAACATGAGGTGTACAATTGAAAGCCATTTGCAAGACATGGACTGCTTCAGAAGGGGGATGTTAAGGAACGTTGTTGGAGGCTTGACCTGTGATGGTAGGCAAAGCAGGAATTCATGCACATTCTGAAACAAGAGCCAAGAGCATATCCCAGCAAAACCGAGTGGCAAATGCAGTTGCAACACTCAGAAAGTGCAACACACTCAAGATCAACAGAATTCAGCAGCACAAGCTATTCTAGTGCCCCTATGACTGTTATAATGCATTGCATTCACACTATTAAAATAATTAATTGCTGTAGGCAGGAAAACATACTGAAATATACTGAAATACATTACAAGCCAGTATCTTGGCAGCAGCTAGGAAGGAACCTCTGAACAGGTTATTCATATTTGTCTCATAGATTTCTGCACCACCCTCTGCACCGAACTCTGCCTTACCCTTCTCCTTAGTACAGAGTTGCTTGGACAGCACACTGGTCAAAGCCCATCAGACATCTCCAAAGTTGTCATGGTAAAAGGCACATTCAAATACTGGTTTTGAAAGTGGGATTGATGGGACAGTGCAAGGGTTCAAAGATCACAGGAAACAGTTAGGTGGCAAGTGCCAAACTGCAGAAGAACTGAGGCATTTCTGAGAAAATGAATAAATAAATAAAAATAGTAAAATTGTATATATGTGTGTATATACATATATACATTTGTATATAAAGATAGAGAGAGAGAGAGAGAGAGAGAGAGACACATAAGTTCCCTATAGAACCAATGCGTCTATATGGAATAGCCTACTTTCCACAAGAACCAGGAAAGACGCAAATGCAAAATAATGGGACACAAAATTTTCTTAACCCAAGGCTGTTAGTAGGAGTGCTGCTGAAGTGAACTAAGGGAGTTCTGCCACGTTTCCTCATGAACTTGAGCTGCTCTCAAGATTTCTAGCATCTCAAACAAAACAGCATTGCTTTTCTTTTCTGCCTCACGCTCTGCCTCAAACAAAAGCAACCAGGAGAGTAAAGCCTGGTTTTGCCATAAGTTGAGAGGACCCACATCTCTCAGTGAAGGACCACAAGCACTGAAGGCTTGCTGGCTGAACATGAAAGTCAAGGGGGTATTGTGCTTAGTATATTTTGAGTGACGTGGTTTAGTGGAATGGTGGTGGAATTGATGGCTGAACTGGATGATCTTAGAGGTCTTTCCAACGTTAATGATTCTAGGATTCTGTATTTGTCAACAAATCCAACATAATAAAGTTAACAGTTTGAGTTGGGAGTTTAAGGCCTGAAAAAAAAATCCACTCCAGATACTGTGCTTTAATCTTAAACGTAACTAACACAACAAAGCTCAGTGTTACACATCTATCACAACAAAGAGCATTAACAGAAATAATTGGAAACTACATGGACTGCTTCAGAATAGGAAAATCTTTCAGTTAGAGGTTACCTCATCAAGATGATGACACAGACCACATAAGCAACACAAAACTTACATCTTGGGATAGCTTTAGGATTACTGCCTAATCAATAAAGTGAAGCACCCTCTTACCCTCCTTAGGAGGGGTCAGTTTCTCACATCTACGCCAAGTCAGGACACGTGCAACATACCAGAAGCACAGCCAGTGCTCAAATCCCAACCAAGACTGAAGAAGTTAACATCTCCACGTACTGGTCTGTTTTCTGAAACATTACCCATTGGGTACCACTAGGAGGTCGGTACTAAGCCAGTTGGTCTAGCACATTGCTTGTAACACCCTTTGGTGGATTAGCTAACCCACAATACAGGCACAAAGCTCAAATTCATTTGGGCAGTGCTTAAAACCGCCAGCGTACTTCACAGGTGACCTGTTCACAACAGTCTACTACTTTAAAACAAACAGATTTAAAACATTTTAAACTTTTGATTTAGCAGGCACATTACTTTGCGTTTCAGAAGTTCACCATCTGCTGGGTTTACCTTTTAAGTCTCTGCGCTCCGGCTGCGCAGCCATCTGGGATGAGATAATTTGAACAGCAGACTGTTTCCTCCCATGCTACTAGAGAGGAAGAGCAGCCAAGCATGTATGAATAAAGTCTATTTCATTCTTTCAAACAAAGGTGGAGGAGGAGGATTTGAAAATTAAAAAAAAAAAAAAAAAAAAAAAAAGAAAGAAAGAAAGAAAAAAAACCAAAACAATGGGGGGAGAGGAACTAAAAATGGCAGCCCCACTTTCCTTCTTCAAGTGCACCATGACTACCAGAGCTGAGTCACAGCTACTATTAAAAATAAGCAGGAGAGAGCAGAGCCTGAACTTACAGCTTCGAAGGTGAATTTGCAAGGCTGGCAGCTAGAAAGCTTTTGCATTTGGGAAGTGAGAAGGGGAAAAAGTGAGATCAGAACAAAACAGGGCAGCTCAGTCCACGTTACCAATTTTTTTTTTTCTTTTTTTTTTTTTTTTCAACTGGATCCAGCTGAAGCCTTTGAATCTCGTGGATGGGAATGGCACTGAGGTTAAGGGGACCTATGTGACACAGGAGAACCCAAGTCTCTTGCATTTTCTGCAGGAAAAATCTTGTTAAGATACCAAATGCCAACATTTGAAGTTGGACGCAGAAGGAGATTTAATTACCCAACATCTTAAAAATGCATCTTTCCACTTGCCAAGGGCCTTTGATGCAGTCATTTCATATCCTTTGCTACTCAGAATACCTCAACATGTATAGGAAGGAATGGGGAAGACATATTAAAAAAAAAAATCTGCTTATTATCATGACAGTCGAGTTCGCCTTGTTCAACATGGTAAAACAGTCAAAGATGGCAGAAGCAGAAATGTTTATAAAAGTTGCACTATGACAATTTCCAAGATCCTGAAAAAGGAACTGTGCAACCATTTAAAGAAAAGGTAACTCCACTGTACAGGAATAACACTTACTATGTCATTGTCAGCTGTCTGAAATCTTGACAAGCCCATGCTTCAGGCACTCTACTTGTCTTGTTAGAGGGAAGCACCACAACACACATCCCACACGTTGTCAGAAGAGTAATTCTCACCCAAAATCATTTCAAATTTGCATGACAGACAAAGGTGAATTTGGAACAGCCAACACAATGCTTTGAAGACTGCGTGCCTCCCGATGTGTGTGGGTTCATTCATTTTGTAACACTAGCAACTAAACTTTGGTAAAACAGCCAGGGACAGACACTCTTTTTCCATCCTTTAAACATCAGCCAACTTTCACAAAACTGATGCACAACCATATTAAAGATGCTCATTCTCATGTGAAGTTTCATACAAATTGACAACATTTTGAGGAAACTGCTAATTTAAATAGAATCACAGAATCACAGAATTGTAGGGGTTGGAAGGGACCTCAGAGATCATCGAGTCCAACCCCCCTGCCAAA
>JAOWBP010000001.1:76743328-76782995 GCA_028571105.1 Tragopan temminckii | reverse complement strand
AGCTCACTCAGAGTTGACAGACTAATTATGTCCCTAACTTGCACGGGCTTACTGCAAACCCCCACCCAGCAGTTCCAGGTGCTGCAATCTGAGCACACTACCAGCAAGAAAGACTCTAAAGATTAAGGATGTTGAGCAAGTAACTTGCCACTGGGAAAGGTTCCACCGAAGAATTGTGTCCCCCTCCTCTCTTGGCACTCTGCAGTGAAGAGTGAACTTTTGTCTCTCTCCTTCCCTACCCTAAAAGTCCCAATCTTGTCGCACGACTGAACAGATATGACTGAATTGGCTCTGATGGCAGGTTTTAGTTGCCGTGCAATATTTAAGCTCCGAGCCAGACGGCTTTATGAAGTGAGTGACAGTTGGTGACGTGGGGAACAATAGAGAGAAAAAAATAGAGAAAAAGAGGCAGAGACACAGAGAGGAGAATCCACTGAACATGAAAAAGCAGAGGGGGGAGAAGGGCAGGCAACAGGCAGTGAAAACCTAATACACGCATAAAGGGGAGTTTGCGTGGTTAAGCGGGGACTGGAGCATCTCTGCTGATCTGCTGTCATTCAGCACAGCTCTATGTGCCTCCACTTGCTAGTCTTTAGGTGTCATGGTGTGAGAGGTGAAAAGGGAGCATCCACATCTCTGATAGTGGCAGAACTAATTAAACTAATTTGCTACTTACACCCAGATCCAACAATTGAGTTTCGCTGCTGATTTCCAGCACTGGCGATCACTGGGGCATCACATCTGTATTTGACATTCTTAGATACTTTGGTCTGGTCTTTGACATCTTTCAGCAGGAAAAAGAAGCAGTATGGGAAAACTAGATCATCACTCAATACTAACCAAAGCTGAGAAAGACTTGTTTTATGACCTAGACTTCCAGTGTCTTTGTTCTGCTTAGTTTATCCTCCAAACGCATTTTGTACATACATCAAAAATGTCCAAAACAAACTGTTTTGTTAAGGAGTGTAGCCAAATTCCAACAGCCCCGCAAACAGGAATGTTACCTCAGGCATAGCCATCTGCAAAAATACTGGAGGGCCCACCGAAGAGGAAAATCTCATGTTCAGTAATGCATCCACAATACAACAAACTGCACAAAGTTTTGATTGTGAGGCAAAGTATATCGCTTTATTCTGAGGTGCTGTTTTGGTAGTTTTTCTGTGTGAATTGCTCAGAACATGCTCTTGGTGCCCAACTCTGAAGAAAAAGATGATTATGGGAAGCTAAGCAATGATGCCAGTACCAGGCTTATAAAGTGACAAATCAGCAAGTGGCTCTCCTCCTTCTTTGCACAAAAACATCACTGAAATTAATTCCCCCAGAACAGCTCTGGGAGATCTCTGTTTCTAGAAGAGCCGTCATTTGAAAGAGATACTGTAATTTGAGGGCCACAAAATTTTGTATCTTCAAACTAGTCGTTTGAGGTCTCTCTTCAGCATTTCTGGGCATTTGTGCCCAAGGAAATACAGAGCCTTCCCAAACAGCTTTAAAATGAGTTGCACAGTACCTCTATCCAAAGCGTAACTTGAGGCAGAAAGAATGCTTCTCAGACTGGATTTCAGTGAGCTAGAGGATAAATGAGGGATGGAAAATAAGAAAATTTTGCAAGAGGGACCACTTTAGAGAGACAAAAGAAAATCAATCTCTATGCATAAAGTTGGAATGAAGGTTGTATTCTGAACACCTTAATAAATCACTCTCTTAATAGAGAAGTATTAGAGATCCGGCACATTATGTTTTTCAGCCTGTGCTATATAAAGCATTGGAAGAAGCTTCCTGGCAAGAGGACGCAGAGAGAAGATGATACAGGGCCCGAGAACATGCGGTGATTAAGAACAGGCTCCGTTTGTTCAACAAGAGGAATAAAGATGGCAAGGAATAGTAAGGAATTCCTTTCTTGCTTTGTTTTGCTATATACTGCTGAGATAAACTAGGATAGGTATGCGAGTGAGTGGTCATCACTATCACCCTTATCCTCTCTTTGAGGAGCAGTTAAAGACAGAGGACTAACTAATACAACCTGTGGCTAACATCTTTAAAGAGTGCCTGCAAACCGCTGTATCCAGCGGCCAAATGATTCAGATGTTAAACTGCCTGTCTCTTTTCAGACTGAAACTGTCCTTTTGAAAAACAGCTCTGGCTGAATGTGTATATCCCTTTCCTAGGCCCTATCTCTAATAAAATGAGCCAAAACCCAAATCTGGTATGTAACTACATGGCTACAGTCCATCTTTAAATTACATCCAGCTACTGTCAGATACATTCCCCATTAACCTCCTACACTCCATTTGCAAACACAATCCAAATATCAAACACTTTCTGGCAAGCTGCAGAATAGTTTGCAAGATGTAGCTGATGCAGAAATCACAGAATCACAGAATTGTAGGTATTGGGAAGATCTGGATATCATTGAGTCCAACCCCCTACTACAGCAGTTCCCTACAGTAAGTAGGGATATAGAAATATAGAAAAGCATCCAGATGGGTTGCAAGTATCTCCAGAGAAGGAGATTCCACCACCTCTCTGGGCAGCCTGCTCCAGTGCAGTGATATTCAAGTTACTCATCTTTGGATACATGTAACTTCTTTCTGAATTATCTGAGTGTATTTTTTGCTGTCATAATGGTGCAGAACCTTTAATATGGGAACTGTGAACTTGCTGGACATTGGTGGTTTGGGAAAAAACACATGATGCCTTCAACTGGCTTCCTGAAAAAAGGCAATGCTGAGCTCTGGACCAGGTTCTCCAGCTAACTAGGGCCTCCTCCCCATGCACGAGTACAGAAAGTAGTCTAAGTAATGATGACAAATGAGGAATTCCTGCTGTATTGGTACTCCACAAGGAAGTGGTTGAGATGGCGATGGAGAGGAAAGGATAGAGCATGAGAGAACAAGAGCACTTGATCCTCTCAGCCATCAGGGAAGTGCTGGAAATCAGGACTGCTTTTGTAACACAAAAGTAGTGTCTGAAAGAAAGAGGTAAAGACCATTAAACCAAAGGTCTACAAAGAAGACTGGACTCAGAGAGCATTGAACGTCTGCACAAGATGTGCAACAGTGACAGTGTCCAACCAATAATGGCAAACACTTCCAACCTGCATACCTGGCCCATTTTTTTATGCTTTTATTAAGCAATCTGTAGGATTGGTGAGAACATACACCTCCAAATAGCAGTGCAAGAGATAGTCATGGCTAATGCGAGTAATACTGTTAGTAGGAATTCTTCTTGCCTTGAAAAGAACCACGGAGATCTTCTGCACTTTTAAGATTATATTTTCTTCAAAAAGAAGTTTGTTTCATAGAGGCAGTGCACAGCAAGCTCACTACCTTGGACTTCAGGAGAGCAGACGTTGGCCTCTTCAGGGATTTGCTTGATAGTTTTCCATGAGATAAAGCCCTGGGGTAAAAAAGGCCCAAATACAAAAAGAAAGAGGTAGAAGCAAGGACAGGTAGCCTGGGAGGAATATGGAGAAATTCTCTGAGCAGCCAGCGATCAGATTGGGAAAATTAAAGCACTGATGGGATTAAATCTGGCCAGGACATCCAAGACAATGGAAGGGCTTCCGTAAGTGCATCAGTGTTAAAAAGGAAGACAAGAGAAAATGTGGGCCTTCTCCAGAAGAAAACAGGAGATCTGGTAATCTGAGACACAGAGAAGGCTGAGGTATTCATCAGCTTTTTTCCTCAAGCTTCATCAGCAGGTGCCCTCACCACACTGTCCATGTCACAGAAGGCAAAGGCAAGGGACTGGGAAAATGAAGAACTAACCACTATAGGAGAAGAACAGATTTGAGACCATGTAAGGAACTTGAAGTTATACAAGTCCAAGAGACCAGATGAGATGAATCGACAGGTCCTGAGAGAACTGACAGATGAAGTTGTTGAGCCACTATCTATCGTGTCTGAGAAGTCATGTCAGTCTGGCAAAGTTCCCGTTAGAAAAGTATAATGTCATTTTTTAAAAAGGGAACAAATGGAAAACACAAGGAGCTAGAGGCCAGTCAGTCTCACATATCTGCCTGGAAAGATCATGGAACATATCCTCCTGGAAACTATGCTAAGGGAAATGGAGGACAGAGAGGTGACAGGTGACAGCCCATTTGGCTTCACTAAGTACAAGTAGTGCTTGAAATTTGGTGGTCTTCTACATCAGGGCTACAATGTTAGCAGGTATAGGAAGAGCAACTAATGTAATCTATCTGGACTTGTACAAAGCATTTTACACAGTCACACATCATCCTTGTCTCTAAACTGGAGATTTTTGTTAGATATTAGGAGGAAATTATTATTCAGAGAGCAGTGAAGCAGTGGCACAGCTGCCCAGAGAAGCTGTGGATGCCCCATCCCTGGAGGTGTTCAGTGCCAGGTTGGATGGGCCCTCGGCAGCCTGAGCTGGTGGGAGGCAGCCCTGCCCATGGCAGGGGGTTGGGGCTGGGTGGGCTTTGAGGTCCCTTCCAACCCAAATCATCCTGTGATCCTATGCTTTCTTATCATTGAGCTGTTTTGATATTGGTCACCAAGCTCCCAACTCCTAGCACCACTGAGACTGTAAAGTCTCCACTGCAACTCAGCCATTTGCTCACAAACTACGAGATCACTTGGGGAATGTGGGATTTTTCATTCCAAATGGATTTCCAACACAGACATGATGTCAGGACAAGGCAGGGCCGTGCTATTGAACAGCTCTTTTCATGCATGATAGCAGATTGTGCAATTATATAGTGCACAACCCTAGATAATGATACCTCTCCCTCAAACAAAGTTATCTTCTCCTGATCTGCTTAGCTAGAAAGTGGCACATGCTTCCTGTTCTTCTGCTGAACACACAAACCTTTCACTTATGGCTGAACACTAAACATATCAAGCTTCCCTGCAAGAAGATGGACGCTCTACACAACTCTTATTTGCTAGATATTGCCCAACTTAAAGGATACTTGCTTTCTAGTAACACGCTTCTTTGTCCATCCTTGAGCCAAAGCCATTTATCAATCTGATCACTAGGAGTGAGAGTCTCACCAGCTCTTATCTTCTCTCTACCACCTACTGAAATCAGAAATTGTTTAAATGTAGGTAGCACTGGACTAATCTTTGGGCAGAACTCGCCTTGCCCCTGTAAGGCTGCTAAATGTCAGTGTCCCTATTTTTCTAAGATTTTTTCAAGACTTGCCCAAATTTCACCTTCTCTTCAGAGCCCTCAGAAAATTGGGGAATGCATTTTGCTGGGAAATTACAGACAAAACAGAAAGAAAAGAGAAGGAGAAAAATATAAAGCGTGAAGAAGCAGGGAAATTTGAGAAGTATGCAAGTAACAGGAGAAGAGGTGAAGGCAGTGTTGGATTATGCTGAAACTCAAGTGGAAGATAAATACTTAAGGGGAATGTGTTTTTAATTTAAGGGATGGAACAAAACTAGACAATGAATTAAGATAAGCAGAGCAAAAGTGGAATGTCTTTCAATATCTTGCTAACTTAACTGCAGTTCTGTTCTGAAAATTACTGTTGTAAGAGGAACTGGGGAGTTACAGTCCAGTCAGCCTAACTGTGATACCTAGAAAGATACTGGAGCCATTTATGAAACAATCAATTCATGAGTAGCTAAAGGATGATAACGTGATTCCCAGTCAGCAGGAAATTTTAAAGAACAAACACCATCAAACCAGGCTGATTTCCTTCTTTGATTAATAGGCCTGGTAGATGGGAAGGAAATGGTAAATATTAAGTACTAAATGCTTTTAGTGAGCATTTTGGAAATATCTAAACCACAAACTCCCAGAGAAGCAAGCAGATGAAGTGACTACGCAGAAGTGCCCAAGTACCATAATCAAGGGTAATTACGAGGGCTTCACTTTTCCAGCTGGGAGGACCACGTCCCTGAAGCTTGGGCTTCAGGGCTGCTCAGCATTTCCGTGAAAGATTTGGACAACAGAAGAAAGGACAAAACTGAAAGGATGGTAGCTGGGCTGGGGGGTTGCCATCTCTGTGAAGTTGGGTGACTGGAGTGTCAGAATTTGACATGAACATGAGGCACTGCAGAGCTGGCCTACCTTCTGGAGTGGTGACGTATGAAGATATAATTCAGAAATGGTGAGGGCATAGACACCAACTGCACTGGTCCAAAGGAGTCGGCCTAGATGACCTTTAAGGGTCCCTTGCAACTCAAATGCTTCTATGATTGGTAACCATTTTAACAGCAGTGCAGCCTAGAAAGAGCTGGAGTGGAACTGAATATGAAGCTGTTAAGCAAGATTCCCACAGAAAAAAAAATAATAATAAATCGCAAATATAAGGGGAGTTTTGTGTATAAGACAAAGGAAGCAATTATTCAATACCGCTGAGCTCTCAGCAGGTACAGTGTGTCCAGTTCCAAGCACTACATTTTACAAAAGATGTAAACAAATTGGAGAGAGTTAAAAAAAAAAAAAAAAAAAACAAAAACCAAACAAAAAAATGATAAGAGATGCTAAAAAAAAAAAAAAAAAACACCTTATAAGGAATGGGTAAAAGAATTGGGTTCATTTTCTCTAGGAAAGGAACAACAGGAGGGGAAGCATGATAACAGTATTCCAGCACATAAACATTTATTATAATGGGTGGAGAGATGGAGCAGTTGTCCTCCACATTCATCAGAAGCAGAAGAAGAAATAATCAGCTTAATTTGCAATAAAGATGATATAGCTAAACATTAGAAAAACACTTTGCAACGGTAAGAATAGCAAAGCACTGCAGCACACTGCTTGGGGAGGCTGTAGAATCACAGGAGGTTTTTATGAAGAGGTAAACAAACATCTGTTAAGGACGATCTTATCTCATAAGCAGAAAAACAATCGGGGAGGCTTTCTGAGGTCTTTGGCCCTACAGTTTTATGATTTCTCGGCACTTGTCTCAGAGAAATAATCTCAGTAAATAAAAAGTATCTTGCCATCAGCCCTGAAAACTCAGCCTGGACATCCCGGGTTTCCTACACCAGCCAGTGCAATGCTGAGCTGGACAGATAGCAGCTCAGATCTGGAAGCAGGTGTGCTGTGTCAGCAGTGCGTTCCACTACAGCTAGTTACCTTCTCTCTGGAGTGGGGCTAATTATCAGGGGTAGCGTGAAGCACACTGGTGCCACGCCACTTCCCACGCTGGGGGTAGCTCACACCAAGCAGCAGCAGAGGCATCTCCACACTGCACTGCTTGTCCTGCAAGGAGGGCTGTGCTTGAGGAAGCTTTGAGATGGTGTTTGCTTTGTTCTTTCACTTCAGGAACCAGGAATGGCTCTGAACGTGCTGTGGATTTAGAGCTGTGTGCTCCCTGTAACCCCATTTCAACCAATTTGTTCTCCTGCTGTAGCAACTGTAAGATTAAACGCCATGCCTTATTTAGGGTGTTTCATCTGGACATTGATGCTAAACATGAAAAACAGGGTGTGTATGACCCGTGGCACTCCCAGCAAGGACCTCTTTTTTTCCACACAGTTTAGCGTTGACCTTTTCCAGAGACGCTGATTGTATCTGAGGGCAGGAGCAATAAGAGCCACCCACCTCATCCCGGTCCAATTGGTGGAGTGGCATCAGCAAAGCAAAAATAGCCAGCATCCTCTGCCAGGCAGCCTCTCGGGCTCCTGCAGCCACTAGCGGGCACTGTGTTCTCACTCAGGCACTGTAAGGCACCAGGGGAGACCGAGGGATGTGATGAACGAGAGAGAAGGCAAAAGGAGCCAGTTACGCTGTGCCTGCACCCTGCCCTCTTTCCTCATTTCTTAGACTTTCTCTGCACACGCAAAACTAACACAAAGCAAACAAAGGGAAAGTGCGATGATGCAGTAATATCTGTCCCAAATACCGATTTTATGCTACTTTTTTAATGGTTAAATAGACGGGAGTCAAGCTGATGTGAAGATGACTCCAGCAATATCAATTTTACCTATGGAAACACTGTCATTTTAGTTGAAAAGGCAAGAGTATAGTCTGTATTTGCCAACACAGTCTGTATTTTGTGTTGAATTTGTATTCCTCACCCAGCAAACGCTTGTCATGTATACCGGCTGACCTACATGACTTCCCCTTTAATAACAGCACAGTTAATAATAAGATCTGAACTAAGCTTACAAAAGCCTGCAAGACAAAAGAGATAAGCTGTCACTTGTCACAGGTAAGAGTACCACAGCAGCAGCACAAAAATGGCTAAGAAGAGAAGAGGAACCATAGATGCGTGATTTCACAGCTCAGCATGACTTCATTTAAAACCAGATGGAGCTTTACAGACCTTTACAATGGTGCTTTCCTTAGAAATTCTAAGTTCTCACCCTAAAGTAGGTGTTGTTTCTGAATAGGTGTACTGAGACAACCTTGTAAGCAAGGTGTAGAACATAGATTACAGAGCCATTGTATAAAAAATGGTTGGACTAGATGGTCTTAGTGGTCTTTTCCAGCATTAATGATTCTACGACTCTATGAAAATGCCTTTCCTGGGTCCCCACATACCCTCTTACCCATCCCCTTTCCTGGCCCCTGCCTAGAACCTGCCTCCTGACACGGAAATGGCACATCAGCTGGAAGACACTCCTCAGAAGAGCTGAGAATTCAAGCAAGCTGCATATTTAGGTGGTCCCCAGACTCAATTTTCTCTATGTATATATTCTAGGTTATGTCCTTTTCACCACTGTTGAGATCAGAGAAATGGACTAATTGCTGTCAGGAGTTGTGAGGTACCAGGCCAACCAGGGAACATGTTGCTTACAACCAATCTGAACTATGTAAAGTGGATCCAAGGAATGGTGTGACACACACCTGATAATACTTCTGGTAATAATTAATTGCTCAAGGCCTGCCAGTAAAAGAGAAGCTAATAATATTTCCCAGCCTCTTGAGAAGACCTTCATGTCTTTGTCTAAAAAGCTTCGATAAGACAATCTCTTAACATTCTCAGGCACAAGATGCTGGAAGGGACCAAGCTTCTGAAGGATCTGAACAAGTGGACATGACCAGAAACATGCTGTGTTCCCTCCCCGTCCACAAGATTTGTGGCCCTCCAGCTTCCATAGGGAGCTTGTTCCCTGCTCCTTTATCCCATCTTCTGAGCTCTTCTAACACCAAAGCCTGCCTCACTAAGTGGTTGGCTCAGGGCTCTCGGGAGCCTTGTCACCACCCACTCTCTGCCTTTATCTCCCTGCCTTCATTTCCACACCACAGAACAAGGCGGTGGAGCATACAAGGTGTGGAGGTGGCTTGGGATGGGGCAGCATTGGGAATGGCAGAACAGACCCCTATTCCTGTGCTCCCAGTCCTTAGAGATGCACATACCTGCCGCGTACTCTGGCTGACCTCAGCTCCCCATTTCCCACAGCAGAGCGTGTTCCCAGCTTCTCTGGGGAGGACATCCGTGGGGACGGTTCCTGTTTCCCTGCCCTTTCAGTCACTTGCCTTCCTGAACCTGATATGATTGTTTCTTTGGGCACAGTGTAAAGATGCCAGCAAGAAACGGAAACCTCTCATGCCTCAGAAATTTATTAATAAGAAAAGGAGGTTATTGAACTTGGAAGCTGTCAAGCCAGCCGTTCTCTTTTCCTGATCAAGATAACCTGCTCATCCAGACAAATCATCCATCCAAAGGTCTTGGGCATCCCTGAGACAATTTGGCCTCAAACTATCAAACAGGGAGGCGGAGGGAGGCAGGGACTGTTTGTGTACAGACCTGCCAGAAAATCTAGATGCTAGGGCTGAAAAGCTTCCCATTTGAAAAGACTTCTTTTTTTCATAATTACCAGTAAAGTGCAATCGCTTAGAGTCCTGTTATTTCCCAGCAAAAATATTAACAGAAATAAGGCATAAGCATGATCAGAATCCTTCTACCAGAAGCATTAAGACTCACTGGGTGTCCTCCGTCCTGGGCCGCACCCAGCTACTGCTGCAGTGAGTCCCACTTTGGAACTGCCGCCAACTCTCCCACGTGCCCAGCACTAGGAGGACCTATTTTTGTCTAACTGATAAACACCACTGCAATGAACGGCAGCAATTACTGCAGATAGTTCTTCAGCAAAATGAAGGTTTGTATTTTCGCAGTTTGTGTCTCTCCGGTTCCCAAAGCTCTGAAGAGGGCATCAACTGTTATATGTTGGCCACCCTGCTCCAGCCCAGGCAGCAGCAGGTTTGGCTTCAATCCCTCTGCTGAACATCAGCTCTGCTGTGCAGTGCTGGGTGTACCGGGTTGTGGCCCCACCTCTTCCTTTCAAAAGCGTGTCCACCTTTACAGAAACACAATATAGAATTTGAGTCCATTGTAATACATTCTCTTTAGTTGCATACAGTTGTCACATCCCTTTCCATTTTATATTCAGCAAGGCTTTGCCTGCCCAAAAGACCACAGCTATAAGAAATTGGAGAAGATGTTGGGATAGCTCATATGACTCAGTGTTACAATCGATGCCTATAGCCTTAACGAAGTTTGAGTGGGCAGAAGTGGGCTAGAAAAAAGAAAGGTATTACTTCCTCTGATGCTTGAGACTTTGAATTCTGATTTCCTAATTACCAAATATTTGTGAATTGGTATCCAGGTAATTGGAGCAATGACTTAGGTCTGCGACACACAACTCAGCAACACTGGAATATGGGACCACTGGTTATTTGAGCACTACCTAGAGAAAAAAACAAACCTAAGTTATCACTTAGTTTGAGACATGCTGATGTTACTGACCCAAAAACAGCCTCAGAGATTTTTAAATGTTCTAAGTTCCTTCGTTTAAAAAAATCTTAAATCCAAAATGACCAAAACTTGTATTTCATTCACCCAGGGGGTAAAGTACTGGTAGAGAAGAGAGACTGGTAATAGGTTTGCTGATCAACAGCACTGTTAAAGGAAAGAAAAAAATGTCCAAAAAGTTAAGGCAATGCCTTAGAAGGCACTGTGCTTTTAAAAGGCCCATTTCCTAGCCATGATGGGAATTCCAGTATTTAAAGAAGAATATGAATAACGAATAATGATTGAGAACCGATTAAAAACATTTTACTAGTCCCCAAAAATACACAATCCACAGTAAAGAAAGAACAGTGTAATGATTAGAGAAAATAACACAGCCAGATTTAAAAGAGAAGTGGGGCTGGCTTTAAAATGAGTAGAACACACAACAAATAAACAGAGGAGAAGCTGGATATAAACCAGAAAATGGGAATTAGAAAAAACTGATGACGGGGGTGAAAAAACACTGACAAAGCTTTTTTTTCTTTGAAAGTAAATTAAGAATAAAATGAGTCCTAATCGTGGTATTGATTCTTTATCAGATGGAAATGTTAGATTGCTCAATAATAATGCAGACAAGACAGATGAAATCAATAAAAACTTCTGTCCTACTGCCAGGAAAAGAGTCAATGGAGATGACATGGTTGATGACATGTCTATTCCAATATCATCTTGGAAGAATTCGATACCATCTACTGAAATCAGGTATTTTACAGTCAGCAGGACAGGATACTTTGCACTGAAACCTCTCTTTATTTAAAAACAACAACCAACCACTGAACAGGAGTTCTCTGCACTATTTGTGTCGATTTTGCTGTACCTCTTGGTGCACTGCAGGAGGAAGAGCCTGCAATGTGGCATTTTGTTAAGACTATGTAGAAAGGTGTAATGCAGTACAGTTGTGTCATATCTGTCCTTACTCATGGATAACTACAGATCTGCGATACGATCTCAGTTCTGAACTGAATAATGAAGTGGCCAACGTATAATATGAGGAATAAAGATAAAAAGGAAGAAAATATAAGTAGGGACACTCACCCCTGAGTGTACAGAAAATTCAACCCATTCGACAGTGCTGATATTTTTCTCTAAGGAAACCGTTTACATCATTGTTAAATATAGCAAAACTGGTGCAGTATACTTAAGATCCTGGAAGGCAGTTTCCCTTCTATCACATGGCAATTTGATTTAAGAACTTGCTTGACATAAGATAATAGTCATTAAGTAGACTATAAATGGCCTATCAGACTGGTCCCAAAATACAATTAAGAATGAGAAGTAATTAAGTTTAACTATGTTTGTACCAAGATCCTGGAGGGTTTTGATCTTCAGCCTCATGATATATTTAGTCCACAATCTGGAAGAAAAGACTTGCATTTGCAAAATGTTTAATAAGACCAGGAGACCTCTGAAACATGAAAAAGGGAGCAGCTGATCTAGTGCATTCTGCATGGCACAGTGAGATGGGAACACAGCTCCGCTTTAGCACAAAGGCAGCCATGTCTTGCATTGCTGCAGGGAGCTTTGTCCAGGGAAGAAGTAACTCTATAGAGGACCCTGAACTCAGGGCAGCTGAGGAGCTGCATATGAGCTTGCAGTGCAACACTGCTTAAAGGGGCTAATGTGATCCCTGAATGTTCACCTAGAGCAAAGGTATGTACGTATACTGCCTCAGTCCTTACGTATATCCTCCAATGTTCACGACTGTCTTCTACTGTCAAAATCTCACCATTATCTCTTATCCACGACCCTTAATTCATCAAACTAGAAGGAAAAAAAGAGTGCTTATTTTCTGGTTCAGAAGTCTTCTTACTTTAACTACCTGCTAGTTTGAATGAAGAACGTACCTCCCAGGACTGTCTTCTCACCTGGAACTGATCATTTGAGATCTGAGGTCTACCCATCTTTAGTCTTTCTGCCAGAAATAATGCACTGTCTATGAGGAAGCAGTGTCACAAGTGGTGACACACAACATCATCATGTAGATTTTTGCTCATGCATTTCAAAAGCTGATCTCATCGGCGAGCAATGTCTCATCTTTCAGTTCTGGAAAGATGGCACCTATCTTTGCCTTCACTAACCATACAAGGCAAGCAGTTTGAAGAACACTTCAATGATGATGTGAGAAGCAAATGAGAAGTGAGAAGAGCAGAATTACTAACAAGAAGAATGAGAATAGCCTCAGCAAAAAAAAAAAAAAAAAAAAAAAAAAAAAAAAAAACCAACACACAAAAAAACAAAAAAACACCATAAACATGCTGCCCAAGCATAATACACATATCAGAGAGCAGTAGAGAGGCAACTTGAATGTTGTCTCCTTCCATATCTCCTTCAAGCTTAAAAAAGAAGATTCCCCACAAAACACCTAGGTGTATTTGTGTCAAAGGGTATAAGGTATCAGCACCTGAGCTGCCCATAGCAGTCTTGCATCTATCCAGCACAAAGATGCCAGTAATCTCCTGATTGTTACTGTACTGTTTCAGCTCTATTGGAGTACAAACTCTGATATCAGTGAGCTGTCAGTAAACCTACAGAGACTTATGACCAGCCAGCCACTGATCACAATCCTAAAACAGACACACACACACACAAAAAAAAACACTCTTGCAAATCATCTTGAATACAATTTGCTGTATCCATTGTCATGCCTGTTGAGAGCCACATGACTCTCCTGCAAGTAGATTTTAACTTATAGTTGGGAATTAACACTGGAGTTAACAGGTCTTCTCAGTGCCAAAGACTTTAGTCACTGGCGAATCTCAGATGACAGAGGTTGGAACCACTTCATTTCCTGCAAACTAGTTCAGCACTGTTACACTCTGAATGTATTGCCTATTAAGTCAAAGCATGGAAAACCTGGAATTATCCTAGAAACATCTGTTTCTAAGGAAAAGTAAAGACTGCAATGGAATTAAGGGTGTTGATTTCTGATCTTCTTTTCAAGGAAGGATGAGGAAAGCACAAGCCTGAACAGAAAAAAAAAGAAAAAAAAAAAAAAGAAAAAAAAAAAAAAGAAAACAAGAAGAATCTTATTCACAAAATAACAGACTCAAAAAATATCACAGACTTTCTCTTAGCACAGGGAGGAGGCTCAGACTGCAACTTCTAGAGACAGCACTGACCTCAGAGAGAAGAGCAGCCTCACAGAGAGAAGATTAAATTTCCATGGACTGCCATGTAAGGAGGGCTGTGAAAATGCCAAGTGCTTCTGATGATGTCCCTTTTAGGCAAGATATTTATCAGTGACAAAAGTAAAGATGGCCATACACAGACCATGTCTCCTACCCATGGAACCCACTGCTGTAGAACTGGCCCAGCAAGCCAAAGGACCACGTTTATCCAAGAGCTCTTAAGTCTTCAACTGCTGCGTGGGCTACAGGAAGGGGAAAGATCTCCTAGGGAAGGGTCTGTATCTGAACAGAACAGTCTTCGCACAGTAGGGACCAAGTGTTCCTTTCGAGTCACTAAGTCAGCTATTTTGCACAGTAATAAAGCCTAGATAAGGAAACAGCCAAGAACAGCACAGATTGCCAGAGAGGGGTGGGGTAGAGCAGAGGTCCCTGCTTCAGTTCCTGACAAAGCTGTTCATTTTTACTCCCCACCACAAGATAGCGGCAGTGGTGGCACAGGTTATCAATGACCAGAGGAGATCCAGTGCCACTGGAAACAAATCCAGGGAACGAAGCCATGATATGTTTCTGGCAAAAGCCTTCAAAGCAAAAAGCTGAGGACTGGAGAAGGTCTCTTGGGGCCCCAACTTCGCTAACACAGCCGTCCTGACCATGTGCTGGCTCACAGTGATAACATTGTGTGCTGAGGTTGGCATGCAGTCCAGGTGAAATCACAAGTAGAAAAGCTTCCCAACCCTGTGTGGCCTTAGCAGTCACGTTCACAGCTCCTCACCCGCCTACCACCCCTCAACAGGCTCCACCCAACACCCTCCTGCACCCACAGGGACACTTTGCCCTTCCTGGCTTTCTTCCACAAAGTTGGGTAGTAGCCATTGTATTTTCTTAGGAAATACTGCTACATCAAGTACCTGCACATACTGACTGCACACAAAGGCCTGGAGTCTCTGCTGGCACATGTTCTTGCCCTGAGCTTCATCTATGGCACCACTCATCTTCCCAGCATTTTCCTCACAAGTTTCTAACAGCTGTGTTACCTCCAACAATTTATCCACATGCACAGCTTTGCTACAGTTTAACACTGTGGGGAAGAAAATAAGAAACAAAGCAAAACCCTGATATCGCAGGAATACAGACAGGGATCTGGATAATCTAGACTGGTGGGCCAAATCCAATCACATGACATTCAACAAGGCTAAAGGTACTTCACTTGGGCATAACAACTCATTGCAGCAGTATAGGCTTGGGGAAGAGTGGCTAGCAAGTTGCTCAGCAGAAAAGGACCTGGGGATGCTGGTTGGTGGCCAGCTGACTATAGGCCCACAGTGCACCTAGGTGACCAAGAAGGCCAATGGCATTCTGGCTTACATCAGAAATAACATGCCTAGCAGGACCAAGGAAGTAATTTTCTATCTACTCAGCACTGATGAGACTGCAGCTAGAGTGCTGTGTTCAGCTTGGATTCCTCACTACAAGAATACTGAGTTACTAGAAAGCATTCAGAGAAGAGCAATGAAGCTGACGAAGGGACCAGAAAACAGAACTGGGATTTAGTCTGGAGAAAAGGAGACTGAGGAGACAACTCATCAGTCTCTTGAAAGGAGGCTGTCAGTCTATTTTCTCAAGTGAGAAAATATATGCCATCTCTGCACGTATTTAAGGGATGTGTGGATGCGACACTTAAGGATATGGTTTCATGATGGACTTGAAGAGTTAGGTAATGGTTAGACTTGATCTTAAAGGCCTAAATGATTCTATAGTTTTTACACAACCAAAGAAAAATGCCCATTGGTGAGAGAAAAAAAAAAAAAAAACGTTAGGTGAGAGGAATACATCTAGCCCTTGCACCCTCCTCCCAGCAAAGATAGGGGTCTTGTTGCTCCCACTGAGGCCTCTGTCTTCACCCATCCTGTACAACACAATCAAACCCTCGGGAGCAGCATAGATAGTGAAATGGGACTCTGGAGATGAGAGGCCGGTGGCAGGTTGAGAGCGATGGAAGCTCCTCATGGAAACACTGGTACTCATTTCCACCATCTTCAGTGGTGGAGGTAGCTGCCAATCCCAGAGAACGTGACTGGGGTAGATGCTTACACAGGAAACAGGAACAAAGTGGGGTCAAGGAGAGCTACTTACTGGAGCAATAAGATTTGAAGATTAAAGAGCAAGAGTGATATGACTTGGTTGTTTGCAGGTTGTCTGTACAGAGTAAGGTGAAAAAGAGTAACAGCTTTGGTTGAGAGGGGATGCCTTCTTCACTTCTTCTGAGGCCCAACTCTCAACCACTTGCCTGCCAACAAGGGAGACAAACTCAGACGGCAATTGCAGAAAGAACTATTGTGATCATCGAGACTCACACCTTAGAAAATCTGGGCCAGAAATTTTGGCAGAAATCCTT
The DNA here is from genome assembly GCA_028571105.1 of Tragopan temminckii. NCBI lineage: Eukaryota > Metazoa > Chordata > Aves > Galliformes > Phasianidae > Tragopan > Tragopan temminckii. The sequence continues at coordinate 76,766,755 of JAOWBP010000001.1, read as the reverse complement.
TCCATCTCCACAAGCGTCTACTTTCTGACAAGAATCCAGACAAATTACAAGCCACCTGTGAAGAATCCTCCACAATCCTCAGCAAGCTTTTCCAGTGATTAATTGCATGAAATGTTAAAAAATTAGTCCTCTTTTGATGCTTTAAAAAAAAAGTTTCAAATTGAATCAGTCATTAATTCTTTTTTCACTTCAGTCTGACAGAACAAAAAGTTTGTTCCACATATAGGTGTGTATATATATATATATATATATATATATACACACATGCTACAAAAGCTAGCCTTCAGCTTTATTTTCCCCTCAATTCTTTGAACTCTTTCGCTGGAAGGCACATTTCCAACTCTAACAACTCAGCCATATTCCCTGAAACCTCTCTCATCCAGGAACCACCAACAAAAGCACTAAATAGAGTACATGGGAAGTGACAATGTTAGTACTAAATGATACACACACCCAGTCTCTCCTAGAGCTATTCATCCTGAAGTTATTTACCAAAAGTTGCACGCGTTTCCCCAGCTACAGCACCATCCAGGAATTCTGTTGTCAGCCAGTGAGCCACTCCAGTCCCCATCCTTCCTCGTCACTGCTGCCCAAGACAAACTCGCTAACTGATAAGCATAGCCTGTATTCCTTATCCTTTGACATGTGACTTGCAACAACTAATGTTATGCTTGGATGCATCTTTCCAAGTGATCCAGGCTATTGCAATGTCTTTTTTTTTTTTTTTTTTTTTTTACTGCCTCACTGATTTTTCACTCATTACTACCATTCAATGACTATTTCACTATCTTTCAGGTGATTGATCTTAGAGTTCAATAATATACAGCAACAAGAGACCAACTTTGAAACACTTGCTTCCCCTTACAATTGCATAACCCCATCCATTTGGGAAGTGACACATTTCCTGTAAAGTGCTAATGTTAGCATTGCAAGAACCACCACCACCACCAATTTCTAGAAGCACTTTGCCAGCGCTGCCTATTCCTAATTCAGTCTACCTTGTTTAATTTGATGTTTAAAAGTAAAAGTTACCACCTAATCCACGTTTCCATAAGCGGACCTCTACTTAAACAGCAGTTTTCCCTCTCTGGTTGAGATAAAAGCAAATGATTTATGATGCTTGAACTGCTGCTGGGATCATGTCTGTCAGAGGCATAGAATTTCTCACCAGAACACAGGGACATGAATAACTTGTTCTCAAAGTGTCTGCAGCGCTAGTCCTTCATCTGGCAAAGCTTATACACATTGTTAACTTCACTGCATCACAGGAGCTGGTGACAATGCACAGTAAAATACATGTTTTCAGTTCTTAAAGGAACTGGGGCCCAGGAGGATGCCAAAGGGAAGTCAAAACAGGAGGTTAGACAGTTGGAAACTTTCCTTTACACTGTTATGCAGAACTCGCATCTTTTCAGTTGTTGAGTAAATAAATTGCTGACTGCATTCCCACTGCCTGATTGCTTCAGGTGCATTACACAAATTACAAATAAGTAAGAACACAGATTCCCTTACTCCCAAGAGATTTCTGAAGATCAGCTACAAACCCCTAACTGTATCTGTTTGTTGGGTAATGAATGAGGTGAAGCAACACCCTTTGACTGATGAGATCCATGAGGAAAAAGGTGAGTTGTGCCCTCCCATGAAGAAGAGCTCATGGATCTGACATCACACCGTGCAGCTCTTCCGTCCGCAATGGAGTCTCAGTAGCCTGTATCTGGAGGAGTGTCTGTTCTTTCCCATTTTATCGTGGATCACTGTATAAGGAGGAATGAAATCCAGTGTCTTTGTTTGTTGTAAGCAAAGGACCCAAGTGACACAAAACCTTTCTAGAAGGATGCTTTCCCCAACTGCCTGAACTGGCTGATGCAAGAACAACTTACCTCCTAGAAGATAATGTTTTAGTTGAGAGTAACACTTTGATTTCCCACATCATCCAGGCAGTTTGTCCATTTCTGTGTCAGGCCACATGCCAGAGGGGAAGCTAGTACACTGCAGGCTGCTCAAGTTTGGTGTTTCTGCTTGGGAAGACAGGTGTGGTTATAAAGTAAAACAATAGCCATTGGTGTCAGGAAACACCAACCCTTACAGCTCTTAGATATTAAATCTTGAGTGACATTCACTTTAGTCTCATGATTAGAACTAGGAAATACAGAGCAACACAAGCATCAACAATGAAATACAAATGCTTCCAAGCACTGATATCCTGCACACTATGCACTGCAAGGTAAAGTTGTGGCCTATGACAACAGGCCCATGAATATTTCTAATGTAAAGAGCTTATATACCAAGAACTGTTTCAGAGACCCAAGTGGCAGTATCACTGCATTCAAGCTAGGAAGACTGAGGATAAACTGCATTCGTGGCTACCACATGCAACACTTACTCTATGATCCACATAGCAAAATATCAAGTACATTCTCTTAGTCATTCCCTCACATTACTTTTGGCAGCATAGACTTCACAAAATCACAGAACTGTTTGAGATGGAAAGGACCCTTAAAGGCCATTCATTCCAACTCCCTTGCAATAAACAGGGGTATCTATAGCTCCATCAGGTGCTCGGAGTCCCGTCCAGTCTGCCTTGGGTGTCTCCAGGGATGGATGGGATGGGGCGGGGCTTTCACCACCTCTATGGTCAACCTCTGCCAGTGCCTCACCACCCTCATTGTAAAAAACTTCTTCCTTATATCCAATCTAAAACTCTCCTGTTTCAGTTTGAAATCATTTCCCCTCGTCCTATCACAACAGACCCTGCTAAAGAGTCTGTCCCCTTCCTTCTTACATTCTCACTTCACATACAGAAAGGCTGCTCTCAGGTCTCCCTGGAGCCTTCTCCTCTCCAAGCTGAACAGCCCCAGCTCTATTAGGCTGTCCTCATAGCAGGGGTATTTCATCCCTTGGATCATTTTTGTGGCCCTCCTCTGGACACACTCCAACAGGTCTACATCTCTCCTGTACTGAGGACTCCACATCTGGACACAGTACTCCAAAGGAGGCCTCACCAGCTCAGAGTAGAGGGGCAGGATCACATCTTTGGGGTCCCATAATTTCATGTATTTGCCCCCATACAAGCCTTTAGAATAGTTAGCTTAAAAAAAATAATAATACGGCATATATGGCATGTATTCCACACCTGGGACATTCTTCCCCATGTAAAATACACTGTTAATTCTTCTTTCATACCTTCCTAACTACTTTTCTCCCTCTTTCCATCTTTCTCTTTTTATATTTTTGACTCCTTAGCCTGTCTCCCTCTGCATCGGCTTGATCAAGCCTTTCATTTCTTCCTCTTTACTCCATGTTTCTTTCTTCAATACCCATCTTCTTGGTGCCCTGGGTGCCCTTATTTCCCCTAATTGATGCGCTTCATCCTCTCACAAAGCGTACTCCAGTAGTATTTGGACTGTATAGAAAAACAAGCATCTCGTAGCTACTGTTAGATCCCTTATGATTCATACAGGAAAAGCCTGTTTATAGCCTCGAGCCTGCAAGGGCTTCTGGAATTTGAAATCCTTTCTCCTTCCATTTTCAGGGCAAACAGCTGAAGAGACTAGGAATCTTGCCTCCCCTCACTGATATCTTTGCCTTCCAGATAGCAATCTTACCTTTAGATCCCCCAGTTCAGCAAATGGGCTATCATATATCCCAGTATTAGCCCAGCCTATGCAATCTGATAGGCCACCTATATTGAAGAGGGTGATTAACATCTAAGAACGGATGGGAGGTGACCTTCCACACAGCCATGATATATTTTTGGAAGAGCAAGGCAAAGTCAGAAGGGCTTAGTAAACTCTTTGATCGTTTAAGTTTCTGGTTACCAGATAACCACCACTATTCTTCCCATAAATCCATTTATTCTTAACAACGTGAATCCCCATCCTCATTTCTGCAGCATTAGCACCTACTGCTAAGCTACATCTGTCACTCAGCTGCACCATCATCCCTCAGCAGTTCCAGTAACTCATTGCCCAAGTGCTCTGCTTTCTGTGTTTGATGACATGGCCGTGTGCTTTGCTTGCTGCACACTCTGCTTACCTTCTGCAGCATCCCAATCATTTGACAATTGCAGGCACTAGGCCACAACCTGAAAACTGCCGCTTCTAAGTCCCCTTAAAAATCCATTTATTTCATGCATTTTTCATGGCTTCTCTCATTCTCCTCTCTGTTGTTACATTCACATCTGCTGCTAACTAGCCTCATTTTTAACAAAGCACAGCAGGAGCTAGAGAAATCGCTAAGTCTGGTGGCATTATAACATCAGGAGTACTTCCTCGCTCCCATTATCTCCATGTCCCGCTTTTTATTTGCTCTATTCGCTTCTCCTCTTCCTTTCATTTTTGCTGGCATTAAACAGTTACACTAGGACCATTGCAACTGTGAGTTGGTTTCTGCTGAGCACAGCAACAGCTCAACTAGTTATTTGTATCCCCTCACTGCCACAGGTTGGACAGAGCAGAAGCAGCTGGTGTTGTGTGCTGCAGAGCAACCCCAGGAGATAACAGCACCTCGAAGAGAAGACACATAGGCTGCCCATGGGAAGACAGTGACATGACTTCTGCAGGACACAGACATCTTGCATTTACTTCTAGCACGGACATCCCTTTGAAAGCAGGACACCACCTTGCTGTCCTTCCTGGTCTAAGACAACGATGAATGCTTCTGTCAAGAAGCACTCCAGAGAGAAAGTAAAAAGAGCCATATTGGTGGTGGCATCATCCAACAGTCCACCAATTAATATATTTTGCAAGACTAGGGTGGGAGGAAAGAAAAAGAACAAATGAAGTTTAACATTTTTTTCCTGTGATATCAATTTTCTCAGGCAAACTGCTCCACCCAAATCTGACAAGGAAGCTCCTTAATAGAGAATAATTAACCAAGAAGCTAGATAAAATGCAAACATCAGTCTTGGTCTTATGTGAGCAGGTTACCAGAGGGATATGAAGAAAGCACAGTCCCACTATTTATTACCATAGCAGCTTCGCCTAGCATTAAGTACATTTCCTTCCATGTGCTATTCTGATTCACTGAGCAGATATCAACGTCATAGCCACCTCCATCTCATAGAGCAGCACATTTCAGATGTGAGGGGGCTAGATGCTCTTTCCCATCCACCAGGAAAAGAAGGAAATTAAATGTATCTTCTGCGTTTTAGACACTGGCCACAACACTAGAAGTGACTCGCGCTTCCCCACTGACCACGTCTGTGCTGATGTTGTGTTGCCCAGTTGCCTTCTTACCAAGTGCTGCTTTGGCAGGCTGTACATATCGCCCTCCCTTTCTGGTACACAACTGAGAGTCGAGACAGCACCAGTTGACCTGGTATGCCTTCTCTAAAAACCTATATGAGATTAGCCGCTGACAACAAGATACACAGAGATCCAACTTGCTTCTGGATTCTAGCAGACTGAAGTAAGCCTTGAGCATTGGGTTCTTCAGGCTGTTAGAGATTTCAGGCACAATACTGGTGAGGTGGTTTCAGTAGTTTACTACTGGTCTCAAGAGCTAACAGGGTGCCAAGTGGCCCACTGATACACAAATGCCTTAAATATTCAGCTGTCTAACTCCTAGATGGGTAACTAGCAGTATTCATTTCAAGGGGAACTGTATGCTTATTATCTCAAGTATATTGTGCTCATGATCCTGCCTAGTATAAACAGCGTTAAAGGAAAAACATTGAAGTGCAGGAAAAGAAATTTTGAAGCCTTGGAAAAAGGCATATTAGTGAGTGGATACAGAAAGAATCATCAGTAAGCAGTAAAACACTGCTGTAGAAAATGGTATGAGGAGATAGCACCAGCCATGAAACACGGACATAGAGTTCACATGGAGAGGATGAAACCTGACAGAGGAGCCACAGAAGGAACATGAAGCTGAAGAGTGAGAAGGGTAAGGCAGCAGAACTCAGGGGTAGTGCAGGAATGTGTGGCAGGAGGCTGGGGACTGCAAGCAGCACAGCAGTAACTGAGGAAAATGGAGCATTTCACTTTGAGGATGTAGGCAAAAAGTCAGGCATTTAAGAAAAAAACTGTGACAGATCCACGTGCAAAACAGAGCTTGGATAGAGTAAAATGTGTTAATCTGGGTGTCATTCTCAGGGAGAATAGCAGAAATACTGGAGGTAATGAAGAGAAGTGGCCTTGGGAGAAGACCCAGTTTTTCCACATATCAAGTTCTAGATGTTGGTTGGAAATGATGGAAGACTGAAGAAATGGAAAAAAGCCAGAACAAAGAGACAGCGGTACAAGATGTTGGACAGAAACAGCAGAAAAAACAGAGGGGGAGGACAGTTAAAAAAAGAAAGAAAGAAAAAAGAGAAGGGAAGACAAGGGAAGGGAAGGGAAAAGGGAAGGGAAGGGAAAAGGGAAGGGAAGGGAAAAGGAAAGATCAAAAGATAGAGACTTCTAGAGGTGGCTGGGGCAACACTAGATATTCCTGTGAGAACAGCCTTGGGATTATAGCATTGAGTAGACTTCAGGGTATCCAAGAAAGTAGTGGAGCAGAAGAACTTGCCAAAGATGATGTGAATAGAGAGAATGCAGAAAGTTTGTTCCATCCTGCAGAGACTGCAGCACGTGGAAATGATTGCAGGGATGACTGCAGGACTAGTGCCATATAAAAGATGCACAACTGTAAAAGTCAGTGGATAACAGCATGGAGTAGAGCCATAGCCCCAAGAAGAAAAGAATATACGTAAGATTATTTTCTTAATAAGGATGGAAGACTGAAGAAGCAAGTCAAACTGAAATTTTTCATTGAAACATCTGTTCTTAATGATGATCCCTCCTCAAAAGGAGAAGCCCCTTATTTCAACTTTCAGTGCTTAAAATAGTTGGGCCAGCAAAAATGAAATTGTATCTTCAACAATCAAGAAGTGGAGATCTTCATCTCCATATTCTTTGACAAAAAGTCTTCAGCACAATTTCATTTTATTTTCGGAAGTTTTTCTTCAGCAAGGAATTTTAGCTTCATGACTTTTGCCTCTAATTCGGGAAGAAAAGCAATAGGCCTAGGATTATTATTTTAAAACAACATTTTAAACACACATATTTCCCACTCAGAAGGAAAGTGCTTCTTTCCAGCCAATTCCACTACAGCTTTCATTGCTTTCCTCTAGCGGTGAGAAGCTGTACGTCAGTCTGACATCATTTACAGGTTCCAACATGACGTATCCGTTCAGTAGTAGCTGAGTTTTTATATTCCTTAGTTCAAACCCGTAAGGAGGGCAGTCTCAGGAGTATCACTGCGAGCTGCTTGTTTGTAATAATAATACATGTTCTTTTAATTGCTGTGGGCCTACAGGTAGAAGTTAGATATTCAGAAATGATACCCACTTCTAGTGATAATTCAGATTAGTACAAGAACGACTTCATACCCCAACAGAGAGAAACAAGAGACTTCTGAAATAAGGAGAATAAAATAACCTGTGCAGTCACTTCCACCGCCACGGTGCTTATAACCCTAAGTACTAATACCCCACAAGCACACCAGACAGCTTACATTTCCAACTCCAGCAGGTTCTGAAAAGCAATAGTTACTCCAAATTCAGCAAACCCCTGTGCTAATACAACATTCCTGTGCTGCCATGCCAATCATACCAGTAGACCAGCACCTCTGGTGTTCGATACATCTTGGAAGTTATTCTGCCCCAGACTTGTTTCAGGTTAGAGCCTTTGCTTTATTACCGTGGTCTGGATTGGAGTCCCACACCAGTTGCCGGCTGCCAGCGATTCAGGCTCTCATGCTCTGCAGCGCTTTCTGCAGAGCTGCTCAGGAGATTACGCCAGTGATGGCATTTTATCGGTGCTGCTACGAGGTGAGTGCAGACATGATAAGGAAGTGTTAAAAGTCAACGAGGTGCCATTGACAAGGATTGAAGCTGGACTCGCGTTTCCCCACCGACCACGTGTGCGCTGATGTTGTGCAGCCCAGTCGCCTTCTTACCAAGTGCTGCTTTGGCAGGCTGCACATATCGCCCTCCCTTTTTGGTACACAACTGAGAGTCGAGACAGCCAGCTCATCTCCTCTGGAAGCATCAGGCCTGTACGGAACAAATCCTTTCTTATGAAACCTACACAGGTTCCCCGGGTGAGCATTAAAGAGATTTTTTTTATCATTCAGATATTCCGATAGCAGGTTAGCCCAGTTGCTTTAGTTCCTTCCCACCACTCCCTCCTAGAACAGAGGACTCCCTTTGAGAGATACAATCCCCCAGAAGACTGCTTTCCCAGGCAAACATTCCTGCACTCTGCCTGGAGCTAAGCAGAGCCTCCAGCAGAACGCCTGGCATTCAACCCGCAGAGGCTAACCCCACGAACAAGGGAGCTCCAGGGCTTAGGAAACCTGCCCTGAACAGTGGTTTGATTAGAGCTTGAAAGTGTCTCCTTTGGGTTTTCAGGGGCAGACGAAGAGGCTCACAAGAAACTCATTTCTATTGTGCAACTGTTGGCACAATCCCCAAGCTGGAAATCACGTAAGCAGCCAGCAAGCCAGAATATTAACCATGCCACAGAGCAATACAAGACATTGGAGTCAAAGCACCCCTACTCCATCCTTGTCATGGTGACCAGTAACTCTGCAAAGCAACAGCAGAGATAGCTTAAGTGGGCACAGAGTGGTCACAGTATTTCAAAACAGCTCGAAACTCAGCAGACTCTTCTACAAACCTCTGTAATAAGGATCCACTCACATATCGAGGGCATCTCCACCAGAGCTGTCACATGCAGCTGCCCAAGCAACGCTGCTCTAAGGAAGCAACAAACTTGCAGACTGTACTACAAACAAGCTCTAGCACACAGCAAGCACAACAACCACTACAATGAGCTAAAGGACTCCGTTATATTCCTGTGGGACAGGTGTGGTTGCAACAACCATCCCCTTTCCCAGCTGATACCAATGCAATCCTTACCAGCAGCCTTTGTGTAGAGGTCCAGACTGAAAGAAATCCTCAGCTCACCTTCAGCCTGTGCAAGGCTGGGGCACGCTGAGTAACTACTAGAGAGGAAGACTGGCCATGCTGTGGTTGTTGCCCTGCTTATATTTGCTTGGGTCGAGGGAAGAGATCGTGACAGCGTCCATAACACATATCATTATGTCACAGACTATCTGCACTAAAGAAAAAAAAATATATTGAGCACAGTTTCCTTCCCCACTGCCAGGGCAAGCTGGTGGCAGTGCATGCCCTGCCATAGCAGCCTGCCTTCTCCCTGCTCACGCCTCCCTGCCATCTTGTGCCCTGCCGCCATTTTCCTCTTTGCAGGTAGGGCAGTGTGCGCTGAGAGGCTGCCTGCTGCTGGAGACGCAGAGAGTGTGCTGACTGACTGTGATCATAGAATCACAGAACCATTTGGGTTGGAAGGGACCTCAAAGCCTACGCATTCCCAAGCCCTTGCCATGGGCAGGGCTACCCCCCACCAGCTCAGGCTGCCCAGGGCCCATCCAACCTGGCCTTGAATGTCTCCAGGTATGGGGCTAACCCTGCTCTCTGTCAAGTGAGAACCACACCAGGTGTTTGGGCCCTGGCAGCAGTCTAACAGTTCTGGTCCCAAGGAGCCAGGCTTTACACCCTTGCTCTGGATCAAGGCTTCCGGCAGGCACCCTTAGCTCCCTCCTTTGTCTTTGCTGCTGGCCTTCAAGCGTTTTAGTCTGGGACCAAGCAAGCTTTTGAGAGCATGTGGTTTTGCAGAAATCCCACGCCTTCCTGGTTTTGTCTGCAGCAGTAGCATCTGAGGTAGGGTTGCTCACAGCATGTCTGCTCCCAGCCCTGGGCAAGACCTGCAAGTCTGCCTGCCTGGCGGGTTTCCCCCAGCATTTTCACAAGGTCTCCCTACCTTCTTTGAGCTTCAGGGAGTTCAGTTTGGGGTGAAGGATAGGTCAGCTCTTATCTCGGATCTACATGCACAAGTGTAACCCTTACCAGTTCCCTTTCCAGCTCCAAGAGTTCCTGCCTGGCGGCACAGCAAGGACCATGCTTTCCCTCTTTGCTGGAGCCTTTCAGCAGGAGTCAAGCAGAGCCAAAGAGCCACAACAAGTTCTGAGAAACTCCCCAGCTTTAAGGAAAATCTTGGGGGCATCTGTGACCTTCCTCCTTGGCAGTCTTTGATGCAGGGCTTGTGGCAAGGGGAAAGCGCAGCCACTGGCTCCTGTTCTAGGCCAGCCAGAGCAGCCTTGGGGTGACACTGGGCTGTGACAGGAGCTGAATAAAGCCCTCAACTGGCCTGCAGGGCCTGTGAGACTGAGAGATTACATAAAGCCACCCTGAACTCCTTTTCCTTCTGCAAAACGCTTGCACTGCAACCGACATGGATTCAAGAGCTTGAGCTACAGTTTGTTTTAGCAAATGCTGTCGTTGTCAGTTTTCCAAATGTCTGTTCGCACACAGACTGTCCTAGCACCCTGCCAGAGCTCCAAACATTCATCTGTGAAAAAAATTTCTAGGAAATTGCCTGCATTCTTGCCTGTCCTTGTGACCATTTAAAGACCAATCACACAAATGTGAGCCCACGTGGATATATAGGTGTCAAAGGTGTAGTTCTCCAAAGCCTTGTAGACGTACATGACTTCAGGAATCCAACTCAGACCGCTGCTACCTTCTTCTTACCACAGGACATCACGCTCAGCAAAAGGTCCAGACCGACAACTGCTGCCTCCACCCCCCACTCGTGTGCTAACACAGGACAAAGATGCTGAAACTGAGTGGGGGTGGATGGGAAGGGAATAGCACAGCAGGCAGAGACAGTTGGTCCCATGTGTTTTCTTTCTTTAAAGATAAAAACTTACACCGGTCAAATGAAAAATCAGGAACAATGCAGGAATTTTAAAGAGGCCCAAGCTGCCACCTGACTCAGCGTCTAGGCAGGATATTGATTAGCAAGGCTATTCTTTATTCCTCTGCTATTGTTTAAGACTGGCCTCGCTCATGACAGCAACAGGCGTGGGAACACAGCAGCTATGGTGTTAAAAAGTGCTTTTATCACTGAGCTGAGTAGAGAGGTCTCTGGGAACCAGAGATGGTGTGTTTGATAGCGAAGGAAAGGCATTCGAACCGAGAGTCTTATTTTGAGATCATAGAATTGTAGAATGGCCTGGGTTGAAAAGGACCATAATGATCATCTGGTTTCAACCCCCCTGCTATGTGCAGGGTCACCAACTACCAGACCAGGCTGCCCGGAGCCACATCCAGCCTGGCCTTGAATGCATGAATGAGACCTATAAGGCCAATCAAACACTTCTTTTGAGTGATTTTCAGGTTTCAGTGAGTCTGGAGAGATGCAGAAAGAAAACATTCCAGTCTGCTAAAAATCCTTGGGTTTCTCCTTGAGCCCCAGTAGCTGTTGTGGTGGCAGATCCTGTATACATACTCACCCAAGTTTTAAACAAGCCATTGGGCTCTGTAAACGGTGGCACAGCACAGAGAAGAGGGTCACCACTCATATCTTCACCATGCTTGAGCAGGTTTTGCAAGCCAGGTTGGGCTTCAGCCTGCAATGGCCATCACAGGAAATCAGCAGAACCAAATGTATAGTAGCATATATCATTTCCATTTAAACTATCCATGTGCTGGCAACCCATCATCCTGAAAAACACAGGTCTCTACTAAGTGAACTGATGGACAATTATACAATTTCCTGATAGCTCCAGGCAGGAATCATGCAAAATTGTTGTCTCTCTGGCAATTCTACATGCACTAAAAAGCAACACACTTCAGTATTTAAACAGATTTGATTCGATTGAGTAGGAGGCAAACAGTGACCACTAAGCAGGTTTTCAGCCAAAATATTTCTGGTTCCCTTTGGGGCTGTAAAGCAAGCTGCTGATTTTACATTCTCTGTAGGTTTGTTCTTCGTTTGCAATACAATCTCAGATGTGACCACTTTATATATATATATAAATAGGAGTCTTGTTTTCATCTATGCTTAAGACAAAATAAAAAATGAAACTCCTTCAGGCACTGACAGAACAAACATCCTCATGTGGATTCACTCCAAAGACGCTCGAAATGAAAGCACACAGTGCACTGCAGAGTAGACCTTCTGACATAGGACATGCTCTCTGTAGACACTAAACATGTATGCCAGCATCTAGAAACACTCTACAACACTACCTCATGTGTCTGTGTAAGCATGCACAGTTTGGTTATAGTGTGAATATACCAACTTTCTTTGTAGGCTTTCATGCTTCAGTTTCATTCTTTCCAATCATTTTTAACCTTCCCAGAGTTTAAAGGCAGACGGGACTCAGGCAAGATACTCCTCCTTCAGTCTGTAGTAAATGGACAACGAAGCTAGACGTTTAGATCATAGCCCACCTTCTGTAAGAACCACATTAGCAGAAATATTATTTTTCATCGATGAACACCCTCTGCTGTTATCTCAGAACTATTTATACTGTTCTTTATTATATTGGTTGTTTATCCTACCTCCATGCCAGCTTGTACTCAGCACAGAGCAAGCCATGTGCCAGACGGGGAAGCTGAAGCCCAGAGGCTGGCTCACTCTGCCCACACAGCACCACAGACACTGCAGACTGGAGCCACTCAGCTGAAAACAAACTCTGCTCCAGCACTAACCCACACTCAATCCAGAGATCAGCAGAGCAGCTACTGCATCAGGTCATAAGCTTAGCAAAGATGTCTGTCATGTCCTCATCCACGTACTCTGGTAGTCGTGAGTTAAACAATTCATCTTCTTACCCATTATTCCACAGTCCAAAAAGCAATCCAATAAATGTTACAGGTTGTAACTTAAGGAACAGCTTCTCTCTCCTTGAGCTCAGTAGTATGATCATATTTCCAACCTTCCTTCCATTCTAAACCTAGCTTGCCCTCAGTGTAGGTGCGTCTATAACTCACAAGCCAACAGGACCAAGGCACAGGCTCCAATATGATCCTGCTGTCATCAGTGCTGTTTAACTGTCCGCATGCTCTCTGGCACTTTTTCTCCAGGCCAGTGATGCTCTCCCAGGATGGATCAGGTGCTAGCATCACTAATAGCAGCTCCCAGAAGGCAGTGTGGATAAAAGCGACCCATTTGGGGTCTGAGGAGGGGTGGAAAGACATACACTGTTCTGTGTCGTTTGCCCTCAGAGCCACTGAGCAGAACAGCCTCTTATCAATATTAAGATATTGCCTTTTCAACCCGTGTTGGTCAAACCCAACAATCTCTTCCTGCAATGAAAAGCCTCACTTTTGGGCAGTTGTGGCTCTCTTATCATGCAGCTGGTCACAAGAATGTTTCCTCTAGCTTTTCCACTAAGAGTTAAGTTTATTCAGGAGCCTCGAGTACTAAGAGATGGATGTGCTTCCTCTGCTAATGCAGAGGCTTGTTATCCTCCTGTGAGTTTCACCTCATACCGTACCACTTTGACTCCTGGCCATTTCAGCTTATTCACAGAATCATAGAATGGCTTAGGTTGGAGGGGACTTTAAAGATCATCTATTTCCATCACACAAATCCAGGCTACCATTCCCCCAGGACTTGGGGTATGGTATCTCACAGTGCAGAAGAGATGGCTCTGCAGAACTGCCTGAAAAATCCCTCAATGCTTTACATGAAAAACGCCGGTCTGTGAACCACTCCAGCAAACATTCCTTAACCGGAACCAGAGCCCAAAGGCAAGGATAGTCTATGAAAAACTTGGGGACAAAGTACAGGAGTTCCAACCATAGCATAATCTTTCAGATGAACTGTCTCACAGCTCTGTTGCACTTGGAAGCAAAATGTGAGTTCCCATCTAGGTCAACACCTGCACAAGCAGGCCCAATATCCATCCACAGATCACCATCAACCTCTTTGTGGGTGCCTGTAATGCTGGTCAATTTGCTTACACAGCTGCAGGCTATGATTTCACATCACATCAGTAGCTGAAAGACAATCTTGCGTCAGTCCTGTGCTGGAATGTCCACATGGTTCCACTTTTCAAAGTGAAAAATAATACTTTTTAATCATATGAAGAGATTTTGCAAGGTATTTTTAGTGCAAGGATGATCACAAGGATCTGAACAGAGGAGAAAAAATGAGAAGGAATGGTTGGGTGGAAGGAAACTTGTGTGGCGTGGATTAGAAAGGATATGACTGGAAGGCTGGCTTGGGTTTGTCCAGACCTGTAAGACAGCAATGGAAGTAGACCTCCTCTCAAAGGTTTTTGGGATAGGATTGGAGGGAGTGCAAGAAAAAGCAGCTCATGTGAGCGGTATGGGCCAGCCACAGTAGTTTCAAGAGAAACACTGAAGTCTGGTATTAGATTTACACTGGATTGTGGCATTTGTGGACATCTCCAGCTTTTAAAAACCTGATGGCATTACAACACCAACAGCTCCTCCCAAGGCAGCAGTCCTCATGTTTTCCCAACAATCTGCAAAGAAGTTTACATTTCTCAACTCAGTAACTAAGATGTTGCCTCAGCATTTTTCTATCAGCATTCTTCAAAGCTCTTTAGATTTCCTGTGCCAGTGCAGCCACCCATCGTCCTCCAACAAATCTCAGACCTTACTGATTATCACCAATAAAATTATTGATGTTAGAAACGCTGACTCAAGAAGATGAGGCTATTTAAGAGTGTTTTACCAGATGTCAGTGGAGTGATACTGCATCATTTCATGCAGCACATCGCAAAACCTCTTTCTTTCCCGCTGTGTTAAATTGTTACTTACTCTCTTCCTGAGATGGAGACTTGTTTCTTCAAAAAGTTGGTCAGAGAGGAACGCGTGGGAAGAGCGTGGGAACAGCAGACAACCTCAAGGCTTCCCATTTTCCTACTCTGTTTCTTGTAAGCAATACTGCATGGTTTAGTCACTACCACTCTGAAATGCTCTTTCAGCAGGCACATCCTGCAGTGCCCCCGGTTTGGTGACAACATTCCAAAATACTGAGAGCATTGTCAAAAACCCGACTTGGGTTCCTTTTGATCTGAAAGAGCCAATTTATTTTTCTCCTTCGGATAGGCATAGGATAATTACAGAAAGCGTCATGCCATCCACATGGGTATCACATGCAAAAGCCATCTATCATACCAGCGTGTGCTGCTTAGGCATCTCATTTCTTTATACGCACAGAAAGCCACAGAAATCATCCCTGACCAGAAGAACTTTACTCATGGCTGTAACAGTTTTTATCACAATTTTTATCACGCCTCCATTTTGTTTTGCTTTTTTTTTTTTTTTCAAGAAAAATAAATGTGTTTTCTTATCAAATCTCTATTTTGAGTACCAAACATGTTCAAGAAATGATATGATACTAAGGGACATGGTTTAGTGTGGAAATAAGGGTGGTAGATAGATGGTTGGACCAGGTGATCTTGCAAGTCATTTCCAACTATGTTGATTCTATGATTCTACTCTATGAAACTGCAAGATTTCACTCAAAAACAATTAATTTATAGCTACCTCTGCTTGTTTCAGTCAAGTTTAAATATCCCTTGTTTTTCCATCATTTTATGAAAAATAATAAACACCAGCAATATAGCACACTCCTGGCTGACACCACTTACTTGTCAGGTGTTGTCACCAGATTTATGTACCAGCAGCTCACAAAATCAGAGAGATGAAACCCTCAAAAGAAACATCTCAGTTCAGACTAGCAATTTTGCATATGGTTTTCTGTTATGTGCCCCTTGGTCACTCTTCATCTTAACCTCCACCAGCAATAAAAGCAAGAACATACAGCATGCAAAAGTCCGGTGAGAAAGCGATGCCTGGATTTATAGAAATCAGTCAGTAGTGAGGATTACAGCAGGCTGCATCAGGTTGCTCATGAAGAGTAAGGTGAGAGAATTTCAATGAAATTATGTTGGAACGTAAGTGGAGAATGCCCTACTTGAGACCATCGGCAGTACTTCAGTGCTCAGAGGATTCCCTAGCTCCAAGCCAGTCCTCACAGCTTCACATACAGGTGCTGCCATGGCCATCTGTAGAGCCCTGCAGCTCCAGCGTGGCGGAGAGGCGATGGCAGCCGCTTCCTTGCCTTTGTGGCTGTCGGTGACTAACATGCACACCTGCTTCCTCTGCAGACTGTCACCTCTCCTGGGCAGCTGGGCTGTGCATTTTACCAGGAAAACCAGGTGTCCAGAAATACAATTAAAGAGACATCAATTGACCAAATCCTTCACCCTCCCAGAATAGAAAACTGAATACAAATCTCTTTCAAGCTTTCCTCTAGAAAATACTCAGGACACCATCTTAATGCATAAGTGCTGAATGCCATCTCTGTGTTTACTTGCCTTTACGCAGCCACACTGAAGGTGCAGCATGAGCACCAGAGTGGCCTGAATCCCTTGCATGGCTCTAGTTAACCTCATGGCACATTCTGGAAACAGAAGTTCACTGTACACCACGGCATTGCTGGGAATTGGGCTCATTTGTGAGCTCTTTCCAAGTATATTTCTTTTGAAATATACTTTAATTCCATGTGTGTATACATGTGTGTGCATATAGCACATGAATATTTGGTCTTCTGATGTAAAATGTATCTTTCTGTTCTTCTTGGGCCAGCAGTGCACTCCTGCCTCCTCCATTTGCTGTAATTTTCATTGTTCACAGAAGGCTTTAGAATCCAGCCAACACACATCATAGAATTAGTGAGAACTATTAGTCAGAAATTTGTGCACTAATTAAGCTCTTAATTTTACACAGGAGATCATGTCTTGAAATGCTTTCATACCATCACAGAAGAGAACAAGCTGTCTGGGAGCAGTAAGCACCATCTGAGATTTCTTCCATAACTCAGACTGTCTACTATTTAGCTTCACCCACCCCCATTCAAGCACGTCTCTTTTCCCTCATATGCTTTTACTGCTTCTTCCTTTGAAACTGACTTCCAGGGATAGCTCGAGTCCTGATTTCTCTGGCCCCTAGCAACGCCTAGTGCACACTAAGATCCTTCTACCACACTACAAAGCTAGGTTTCTTTATAACGAGACACGTCTGCAACTCTTTCTACACTGGTAGAGTTACTTAAGCAGCCTTTTTCTAAGCTCAGGCTTTACAGCTGGGACGTGTGGCAGTGCCACAGCTATCTAACTCCTCTATGAGAGAGCACAGCCCAGGAACCAGCTGCTGGCATTGGCCCCACATGGCAACATGTGCAGCTGACCAACATGAAATGTTCCTCAGCATCCACGCGTCCAGCTGGCTGGCAACCTTTGTCATCCCAGAACCTTCTGGGAAACCAGAATGACTCCTGGTAGGAAAAACAGGAGCTTCAACAATCCACAGCATTGTCCACTCAATGACATTTGTACACAGACGGACTTTTACGCACACGAACGGCCGCAAGACGTAACTATATCACTTACATGACCAAGCCTTTGCAGGATCCCAGCCCGAGGGATTACTGACTCCAACAGTGTGAGCGAGTGACATAAAGATTCTCACGGCATACACATGGAGTTCCTGATTATTAGAACAAAGTATGAATTATACGATACCAGTTCAGATGACACAGATTCCAAATAAGTGCAAATGAAATATTTCCCTTTGTCAGACCACCATCACATGAGTTACATGTGGCATCCCTTACAACAGAGGCAATTGAGAAGTATACTGGCTAGCTGCTGTTTGCTTGGAATTCCCCCAGCAAAACTGGCCTGGTTAGCATTGCAGGGCGGTCGACTTTTGCTATTAAGGCTATTAAGTCTTGCTGAAATCAATGCAACTCAAGAACGTACTGAAAAATAAGTAAATGTCTATGGACTGCAATAAACTAGGATACAGCATTTTCTAAGCATTTCTGGCTGTTTTGTTTACCAAGGAAGTATCTCTAAGGGACAGGAATTAGAGAAACTTTCTGAAAGCTGTAAGAATACCTTACAAGCAAGGTAAGTATAAATTGAATGCAAATGCAAGGCAGCTGTATTTACATTAAAATTATTAAGTTTAAGATGCAGCTTTCTAGGCCTTTCCAAAGATGATGTACTCTCTTTGACCCTCAAATAAGCATCTAACCTGGCTAAATTAGAAGAAAACATAAACCAAATCTTCTACCACTTGCCAGTGCAAGATGCACTATTGCCCCAGGCCCCAGAGATCACTGTAGTTGTGCATTCCCAGTCTAATGAGGAGGAGTCGGAAGAGAATTTTTGAGGTGGGATCTTCTTCCTTTCATCTGAAAAGCGATTACTGAGTTGTTCAAAGCTTTCATGCATAGCTCTGTGTGCTCAGTGCTTCTCAGCGTGTGACTTTCTAGAGACTACTGCTGCACCACTGAAAGGAAAGGTGAGTTCTTCCTATATGACCCTGGGAAGCAGGCTAAAATCTCAATTAGCAGACAGCCCCCTGAAAAAGGGGTATGGTTTTTCATTAAGAAGAGGTTGTAAGTGCTTCTCAGTAATTCCTTCTATTCTCGTTTCTTTGCCAATAATGAAACTCCTTAAAAAGTGTCAGACAGCATGGACATTTTTGGCTTGCAAGTCTAATAGTTTGGTTGTCTATTCTTCTCTCACATGCCTACATGTGTTCAATGACTTAATGGTGCTGCTACTTTGGAGCAGCTAAACAGAGAAGCAGACTGCAGCTGCTTCTGAAGGATATAAATATTTTTATAGTTGGGGGGCTCAGCAAGTCCAACATGATCAAAGACACCTGGGTTCTATTCCTGGCTCTTTTATAGACCTTCTGTATTGTTTTGCTCTTTTCGGTAGCTCTAACTGAAGACCTTTTCCTGCCATATCGATAACCTTAGGTGGGAGATTTTGATTTGAAAATTGGACCACAACAAGTAATTTGGAGTGATGGAGCTGAAATGTGAATGCAGGCTTGGGCACTCACCTGATAACAAAATCCAACTAAAGCCACTGCACTGCTCAACACCATGAATGGCTCAGAGACCAGCTTTGCTTGCACCACTTACCAGTTAGCCATCTGCTCCCTTCAGATATTATTTTATGGCTTTCCTTTGTTTTCACCAAGGTCTAAACAGGAATGAAATTGTGAGTCTTGTCGCTGGCCCTTTTAAACAAATAGCTCTGCCATCACTCTAATAAGTTTGACAAGTTGGTCCCAGGCCCTGGGCAGGAAGCTAATAAACTTTAAGTTGCTTTTCTATTGTTTTCCTAAAACAATTTGACTTCCTTTCTGATAGCCTCAAATTCCTTCATTAAAAATAGAGTAGCTGGGAGCCAGAGGAAGAGCTGAACTTGAGCCAAGTTGTGCTTACAATGCCGCCTGCGTAAGATCACATTTTTATCCTGATCCACGAAGACTCTTTAAAAGAACGACAGGCAGACAGCTGCCAGTGCATGTCAGGAACAGCTCGGGAGCCAGTCTCCTCCAGCACTGGTCCTTCAGGCTGGAGGGAATATCCGGCCAGTGAGCCCGTGTCAGACCACAGCGGGAGGCTGAGTTCCAGGGAGTGGACTGGGGTGTGCTCACCTGCCCAAAGTGTCCTCCGTCAGACACAGATCTCTTCTGGGAGCCAAACGGGGACAGAGAGGTGGGCTCCAGAGAGATAGAGGGGCTGTGCTGAAGCAAACACTTCAGTCAGCCACCTGCTCCTCCCTCCACCTGTGCAGGCTCTGCAAAAAGAGGTAACTCTCTCTTCTTTCTTTTCTTCTCACTTTGTGAAACATATATTTATGTACATATGCATGTATGCTATACTTGTGTGAAGCAGCAGTTCATCTAGGTGGAAATTTACAGGACAAGGTGAATTTCTGGTGCCTGGGTAGATGAGGATTTCTTGCTTGAAAATGGCTTGTTCATCCCTTGGACAAATCTTTTAGGATACCCATGGTTTGGTTCCTCCACCTGTAGAGCAAGGAGAGTGTTTATTATTGCGTTATTATTTGCAAAGCACTTCTCAACTACAGAGATATGCTGCAGTTAGGAGGTGGAAGCACTGTTTGATTACCAGTAACACAAAGAGGACAACCAAGCATTTGCTTTGGGATAGATTGTCATTTCTTCTCAGGGAGATGAAGTTCTCTTCCAGTTTTTCCTGCTGAAAACATTATTGGCAGGTGATGCTGGCACGCAGTGACATTTCACACCTGGTTGTTTCTTGTTTCCTCTTTTCTAATTCTGGACCTCTGAGCTGGCATGGTGGTTTCATGCTGCTCAACTCCACCAAACTCCTTTCTCCTTCCCCTTCCTCAAAAGATAAAGGGAAGAAAATACAATGAAAAAGAGCTCATGAGTTGAGATAAGGACAGGGAGAGTGCTCACTAGTTGCCATCGTGGGCAAAACAGACTGAGCATGGGGGGATTAATATAATTTATTGCTTATTAATAATAAACTAGAGTAGTGAGAAGATAATAGCAAACTATAATCACACTTCAACCCCATTCACCCTTTTCTACCTTCTCCCTGTGAGCAGTATTGGGGAATAGGGGCTGCAATCAGTTCATAGTCCTTCATCTCTGCTGTTCTTTCACAGTCACAACTCATGCTTCCCAGACCTCCTGCTCCACCATGGACCTCCCCTGGGTTGCAGGGAGCTGCTGCTGTGCACCTGGAGTACCTCCTGCCCTCCTCCTGTACTGACCTAGTTGCCTCCAGGGCTGTTCCTCTCACATTTCTCACCCCTCTCTCCCAGCTGCTGTTGCACAGCAGATTTTCCCTTCCTTAACTCCTCTCTCCCAGAGCACACCCAGCATCGCTCACGGCTCAGCTCTGGCAGCAGCGTGTCTCTGTTGGAGCAGCTGGAGCTGCTTTGCTCTGAAGTGGGGAAGCACTGTGCTCTGCTCACTGAGGCCACCTCTGCAGCCTCTTCACTACAAAATGCTTGCTGCACGAGCCCAATACAGGCTGGAAAGAAATCGAGGGGAAAACGTCCATATATAATGACATAAATGGGGATTTTTTTTTTACTAAGGAAGAAATAGCGACTGTAAAATTATCCCCTGTCTTTTGGGGACCTATCATTACATGCTGCTCCTGCTCCCTTGGGCCAGGCCCATCTTTGGGAATTTGCCTTTTTCTGGAAGATGCCTTCAAGCTGTCTCCAGAGGTCTAATCGATAACTGAGAACTTCTTTCTCTCTCCTTCTCTTTCAATCATACCCATGCCAGGGGATTTTGGATAAAAAGCTTCACCAGGAAGGTAGCATCCACAGGCACTTGAGAGAGGGTACTTAGCTGTGTCCGTCCAGCATGTGACAATATAAAGAAACAGAGTAACTGTAATGCTGGCCAGGCATGGGAGATAACATACCTACAAGAATTTTCTCTCTCAACCATTGGTGGTGACAGAGAGGTGTCCGAAATTTCCCAGGGCAGTAAATCTGATATATTCCCCAGGCACAAAGCACTCCGTAACAGCAGGACAGAACAAGATATTTTACTTTCAGGCAACCACTTGAAGTTCTCAAATCTCAGGAGAACATTTACCCACATTTGAAACAGCTTTTCAGCAAAGCCAGATGCTGCAAGAGCATCTGCTTTATGTGAAGAAGCTCTTTCCTATCTGAGCTCTCATCTATATTACTGCATGTTTGCAGACCTTCTCCATGCATTGTGTCGGCTTGCTCTCGTTGTTTGTTTAAATCCCTGACACAGAATGAATACTCCATTAAATAACCATGGGATCAGTGCTGAAAAACTCATCACGCTGAAACTCTGTGCGGGATTTACCTGGCTTCTGCGTGAAAAGGAGCAGCTCTGATAAGGCAATAAGGGAAGTGTGGGAAATAGAATGAAAAAGAGACCTCTTGGCTTATCAGCTTCAATCCCTTTGAGTAACAGGCAAGTACAAAACAAATTGCCTTTTCTAAACTTACTAAGCTCTATCCTAAATCTCATTAGGTTTCTGCCCTCACTTCTGTTACTAGAATGCTGTTCCAGCACCTCCTTCTCTACCCTGTTGCTTAGAAACCTTCTGATTTCCAACCTAAATTCATTCATGGCCAATTTATATCTATTTATTCTTATGCCACATCGTCCTTTAGTGTATGTAGCTCTTCTCTCTCCCTAGCACTTACTCACCCAACCCCCATCTCTGAGAAGTATTTATAGGCAGCAAATCTCTCCTCTCTTAACGTTTGTTCTGCCAGACTATGTAACCAAGCTCCCTTGTAGTATTCGCCCTGCAGGCACGTCATGCTGTGTTTTAATTACTTCAGGTAGCTGCAGTAGCATGAAGTTCAGTGGGAAATAATGAATGTAGGAAAGCTTGTACTTGTATCTCATCTATTTTCAAATCAGCTCAAATATCTGTTTGCAGTCACTTCTGTGACTGATAAGTAAACACACTGTTGGCTGAGAGACACTTTTCCGTTCCTCTGATCACCCTGATGCCTTTCTTTGCACCTGTTCCAAGCTGAACGTCTTTCTTGAACATGGGCAAGCACTGCACACACTGCCCTGGTGGGAGTCTCACATCCTCTTGGATGACATTAATCTTAGCTGCTGCAAGTGGAAATACTGCTGTGTCCTGGGAGCTCACCTGCCATTTTCACCTGCACATCCCGTCAATGATTCCTCCCCTGGTGAACTTCACCGAGGACTTTCCCCTTCTCTGTCATGCCAGCTAGAAACTTCCAAATGCTAATTTTCCTTACTCTCTTAGCAGCAAGGTCCTGGAGTGTGTGTCACTTTGTATTTTCCAATTTAAACATCACCTCAGTCACTCCAGTCATAAAGAGCCTTCCGTTCTCCTGGTGCTGGAATCCACCTTTGTCCTGACAATACCTCCCAGCTTTCCTACATCAGCAGATTTCAGTAGCATTTCTACTTTTGGTGCCAAGGTAATTAACACAAACATTTAGAAAGATCAGTCCTAAGTACAATCTTTGATCAGTCTCACAGCTAACTTCCCTTCAGCCTGTTAGGGAACTGGTGTCTCAATCCCATCAGTCTCTTACTTGAGGATGTCTCTAGTAATCCCTGCTTTCTTCAGCTGAATCTTTTGCATTAATCTGTTTTTTTCTGGCACAGCATATCTTGTGCCTTGCTGAAGACTAGGTAGATACAGTCTGCTATGTTTCTTTTACCAAGAAGATCAGAAATCTTACCCCCAAAAAGCCATTTACCTTTGATCAAAAGATGGCACATGTTGTTCTATTTTTCCCTTACCTCCTGTATTTCCCTTTCCTGCAAAATGTGTTCTACAGCACTACAAAGTGCTGAGATTTGCAACCTGCACAAGGCAATTGTCAGCTGTTCATCTCATTCCCACTATCTAGGGGGACAACTATCCACTTGATCTCCTCATTCAAGCCAGAAAAGTTTTGCATTGCATTGCAGTTGCTTGGGGAAGGGAGGAAAATCCTTCTTCCCACCTCACCCATAGAGCTGGAGAAGCTGCCTCTGTTTTCCTCAAAAGAGGTGGCAGTAGAGGAGGAAGGGCACACTGAGGGTCTGCCAGAGGCATCCATACAACACCTCCACTCTCCTGTCCTTTGCATCCCTCGTAGCCTTCACCTATAAAAGGAGAGGAGAGGAGAGGAGAGGAGAGGAGAGGAGAGGAGAGGAGAGGAGAGGAGAGGAGAGGAGAGGAGAGG
>JAOWBP010000001.1:76731117-76743228 GCA_028571105.1 Tragopan temminckii | reverse complement strand
TGGGCAGCCTGGTCTAGTATTAAATGGGGAGGTTGGTGGCCCTGCGTGTGGCAGGGGGGTTGGAGATTCATGATCCTGGAGGTCCCTTCCAACCTGTGCTATTCTGTGAAAATGGCTGCTTTAGGGAAGTGGCTGTGGAAAAAGGGCTGGGCTGGAGGCAGACCTGGAGGAGGCTCGAGCAACTGGGGAGCCAAGGAGCAGGAACCCGCTGGCAGTGTGGTGACTGGCTGAAGCTGTGGTGTTTGGCTGTTCTTAACCTGCTGTGACCACTTTATAAGAGCAGGGCAGGACGTGTGCCAGCGCCATGTAGGGAAGCAAGGCCTGCATGGCTGCCAGGCGCCATCTCGCACCTTGGGCCCTTCCTGCCCTCTGCGAAGGCGGCCAGTCAGGGGCAGCTTTCAGGCCTTGCGACTGTCATGTATCGAGGAATGGGGCCAGAAGGGAAATGAAAGTTCAAACAGGGAATTTCCTGATAGCTATCAGTGTGAGACTCAATCCTTCATGTCGCAACCCTGCCCTCATTTGAACTTAGTGGTGTCTGTATCTTTTTTTCGCCATTAAAAATACACCTAACCTTTGCCACAGAAAACTGACTGTATTTGGAATAATAAATCACATGGGAAGTGAGAGAATAAAGCGGAACTAGGCAGGACTTCAACAAAGCACAAACCTCTTGCTGAGTGAAAATCAGGATCCTTTATTCATTACAACTCATTTCACTAGAAAAACGATTCTACGTGTGGTGATGTTCAGTCATTGGATTAGTCCCACAGTCTCTTTGATAGTTTGGCTTTCTATCTTGCTGTCAGTCATCATGTTTTGAAATCTGTCTCCTTGTCTACAGCATTGCAAAGACAAAAAAACATTCAGTTTTCATGGGCAAATGAACTGAGGGAGCAAATTACTGTTTCTGATCTGAGGCCCTCTTTTACAGCTTCTGATATTGCTGCCAATTAACATCGAGCTGAGATCAGAACTTCCCTCCCTGCTCATTCTTTCTGCGCCTACTGCTAGAAACTGATCTTTCCTAAAGTGATGAGCCTGCTGAGTTTGAGGTACCTGTGGTTGCTCTGTTCTGCAGCAGTAGCTCTTGGGGCAAGGTATGTTGGTTGCTTGGTTAATTTTCAGAGACAGTAGATAGGAATCCTGTCAAGACTGAATTGTTCAAAGCCAAATCTTGGTCTTGTCTAACCCTGACAACTTGGCTGATTTCAAAAACAAGGGGAAAAAAAACAACAACAAGACAGGGTTTGGTCATAGCTTTTTAAACTTTCTTCACTGCATGTGTTTACAAATAGGCTTGAAACATGCCTGTGCTAAGCTATAAATTACTGATCCCTGATTCTTGTAAGAAACACACAGGGAAGAAGATGATTCCTGTCAGAAAACCTCAGATCTACCCCTCCACCCCCACCAGGCTTCTCATTCAGGGAAGACAAAAAGTGTAATAAGAAAATGGAAAGATATTCCATGTTGTTCCTCCTTAAGCAGCCACTGGTGTGCATGTGTGGGGAGAAGGGCCCATGGCAGCTTCCCAGATGTGACAGGTGGGTGGTTTCACCAGACACAGTGTAGACGATAGTGGCTGGAGCAGGGAGGCAGCACACGAGGAAAGGAGGCTGGTCAGTGCATTGCAGGTTTCTGCTTAGCTCCATCTTCTATTCTTGCACATCTTAAAGTGTGAATGTGGGTACTGTATGTTCAGTTCATAGTGAGAACTAGATTAAAGCCTTTAAAGTAAAGTGGAAAGGTTGAACATACTGAATTAAAGCAGTTTGTTGGGGTAGAATATATACAGAGATAGCATGGGCTTCCAAAAGGTGCTACAGGGCATATTTGTGAAAAATAGGCTTAGCTGGCAGCTGGCCATCCATTTTCATTTCTTTTCTCTCCAGAGTTTTTCATAAGCAGGAGCTCTGAAGCTGGGAGCAAACCGACATCATTCTGATTTCTGAATTTATTTTTAATTTATTTGTGGTGAGTTCTGGGTCTTGATTCTCACTGAATTAACTCTTTTGCAAGGTTGTCTTATGGCTTTTCTTTGGACTAACATGTATGTATTGAGAAATATGCCTGAGCATTTTTGTCCCAGTAGTTTTTGATACACCATGGTTGAATGATTTGAAAATGAAAAAAAAAACTTAGTACATGATATCTCTGGTTTTCGGTTCTGTCAGATAAATCCAGAATCCAATAAAAGCTTAATCCAGAATCCAATCCAATAAAAGCTAAATTATTTTAAAATTGATGACCTTCTTAAAAATCTATCAATATCAGATTTGGTAATAGGCAAGGTTTAATTTGCTGTTCACATTGGCTTGCCTTCCCCTTGCCACGAGGCACCCAGATTACAAGCTCACAGGCTTCTCAGTGTTGGCCTTTGTCTGCAGCTGCCCCTTAGTTGGAGCACCAAGCTGCCGTCCTGCAGGAACTCTACTCAGTAGCTGCCTGTAGGCCAGATTTTTTTTTTTCTGAGCTCATTTGTTGATCGTTGAAACCAATGAAACTATATTTTATTGTTCTGGTCATCTTTCCATCCAGCTTTCCACTGAACATCAGAGAAATTCAATAGGAGCCAACTTTTCTGTTTAATGTTTCTCCATAAATTCTTTCTGCACTGACGTATGAATTTTTTGGTAGGCTACTCCATTATTTCTCTAAGCACTCTAGCCTTAACTCTTAGAAAAAATAATAAATGGTTTGTTTTGCTTTTACTGTGCTAGGCTGGATCCAGCAAGGCAAAGGCCAACAGCCTTTGTTGGTTTTTTTTTGGTGTTTTTTGTTTTGTTTTTTAAATGTTGTCAATAGCTCTGTAATCACTATTTCTATTCACTTCTGCTTCATCCCAGATCAGCAAGCTTTAAAGCACAGTTGTGGGTTTTTTTGTTGTTGTTGACAGAACTTTAAAATGCAGTCCTCTACGTTTTTAGATGGATTTAAAGTCACACCTGAGACTGAGAGGGAGCTGGAAATACCTAAACCCCTTTTATTTCTGTGATTTTCTCAGCTGACAAGCTTACTCATAAGTTTTAATTTATAGTGTTCTTTCTAAACCAGTTACACAACACATTTCTGACCCTGAGCAGCTTTTCTAGCTACAAAACATGGTTGATAGTGTTTTATGCATCAGGCTCACTTATAGTGCCTGGTTAGTTGGTGTTGCCAGCGAAGACAATCTAAGTAAGCTCTAACAGAGCACCCCTGAGAGCCAGAAAATGCCCCACATCAGCTGTTTCACCACACAGTGGCTTCACTTCGCTTTCAGCCTCCCATGGTGTAGATAGTCTGGCTCCATCTTCCCTATAACTCCCCACCACTTAGTTGAAGACAGCTGTGAGGGCTCCCTGTTGCCTTAGCTCTCTCCTCTCTAGGCTTCAAAATGTCTGTACACCAAACTGCTCTTGGGAAGATTTGAATTGTTGACAGGGACACAAGTCTTGCCTCTTCTATTGAAATACTCGTATTCCAAGCTAGTCACAAGGAAAGAATTGTGTGCCAGGCTATGTCTTGGCAAATTAATATGCATTTATTTGTCATGGTTGCTACTCAGCTATATAATCAGCAGTGGTGTTGCCAAAATTCCTTCCCTGAGCCATGTTAAAAAGTTTATCGCATGCAGAGACTAAGAAATGGTAGTACCATTCTTTTTGGGGAAAAAAAAAAATTCCAATACTTGGACAAGTCCCCTGATTTTGATATGTTTCTCCAGCCCTGGCCCTCAGGAAAACTGGCACCATATGCCATTTTATCACAACAGTCTTAGGCTTATAGGAAGGCTTTAGTCTAGTTCTCATGGATGCTCTTGTCTACTAAACAAAACTATGCCTAGGCTGGGATTACTCTCAGTTGTCAACTTGAAAAGCCATTTTCTATACAAAACTGCAAGCTGCCACTTTTTTTCATCGAGTACCACGGCTGCTGTTTAAATGAAAAAATGCAAAGTCAGTGAGTTACTGAGTAGCAGGAGAAACTGGACTTTCTTCCCTTAGCAAGTAGATTCCATGTTCACACTGACCCGGAGAGCAGAGGTCCCCTCAAATCTCTCCTATCCTACAGGAGAAGGAATCTATACATCACTGTTTTTCATCATGAAGAGACTGCTGAATCTGTCTCACTTATTGGAAATAATCAGTATAGCATAAAAATGTATGTTTTTACATCTACATGATCACTTCTTATTTTGTTTTTGTTGTTTTGTTGGTTTTTTTTTTCTATGTGCCATAAGCAATTGTCAACTCTTCTATAGAGGTTTTTTTCCACAGAAATTCTGAAACATTCACTTGGAGTTTGCACTGAGGGATTTAAAACAGAAGTCCAGCAATATTGTGCATTATACAGCCCTCCCCCAGATGACTTGCAAAGTCAATTGCTCCACCTTTAAAAGAGCTCCAACAACCTGCACCCCCCTTCAAGAACTAGCTTATTTAAGCATAAATGTTACCACAGAACAGATGCTGGGATGGACAAGAGTGGTCCATGTAACCCCACTGTCATCACAGCTTCAAATGACCAAACCAATGTTAAGATGGGAGAAAGGGGTGAGGAGTCAATAAAGTCTTCTCCATTCGTGGCAAAGCCACATCTGCGTGAATGGTGTCAGTGCAATGCAGTGTTCAGATTTTCACACTACTGCCCTTTTGGTCAAGGAGTCATATGTTAACCAAGTTCGATGTTCTGGCAGGAAATAACAAGGATACAATGCATTTCAGCAGTGCTTTTCATCAGATCATTCCAACTTACTTTACAAACAGAATTAAGGAAGCCTCACAACATCCCTGTGAGGTAGGTGGAAATTCTTACACCCATTTTATAGGTGGAAAAAACAGGTTACCGAGAGGTAAAGTGATTATCACAGCAAGTCAGTAGCAGAGCTGGAAATAAATCTAAGATCATTATCCTAGGTCCACTGCTCTAGACACTAGAGAACACCAACTCCCACATGCTAATATCAGCTAAGATACTACCTTTCTCTTCTATTTTAACCTCCTTTGGTGAATTTGACACTTGCATCCTAAGCTCCTTGCAGAGAGCCATGTGATCAGTTAATGATTTATTTGCACAGGGAGCCAAGGGAATACCACACACCCCTAAATGATCCAAGCATGGCTCTAATTGTTCAGTGTCCACTTCCCAAGACAATTTTCCTTGTTTTTTACATTTATTTATATATATGTTTTACTTTTTTTTTTTTTAATACGCCGAATCCACAGCTCTGAGGCTGTTATGCAACTTCACTAGGAATTTCCTGAATAAACGATTAAATTTGTCTCACTGAGGGGGGAATAAAACACATTTAAAGGCTATCACATCCGGAAATAATCCTTTGCTCATCTGTAGGGCCTTCCTTCCCAGGACCTCCCATCCCATTGCTAACAAAATATATTGAGCCTCACATCGTCTTCGTGAGGTAGAAAATGATTCCCAATTGTACAAGAGGGAAGAATGACTTGCTGACAGTCCCAACAATGACTTCACTGCAGAGATGAGGCTGAATACCATACAACCTGACTGTTAGTTCCCAGCCCAGTTAGCTGAAAAGCGCTGTTTTGATGCCATGGCTCATACTTGGAGGCTTTAGCAGCTTGGCAGGGTACTTGAAAACCGGCTTGGAAAAAAATCAACTAGCAGTTGACAGGATGCAGGAGGAAAACGTTAACTTAATTCATTGCACTGTCATGACTTGGAGGAAGAAATGAGCTTTCCTGCAGCAGCAGTGAAAGAACAGCGGAGTGTCTGTTCAGGATGTTGCATGTACTGTACTCTACGGAGGCACTGCAGTGAAAAAGAATGACGTACTCAACATCGTACAGTTGAAGACTGGATTGTCTGACATCCATATTATGAACCACATACCTTTAATTAATGAGTAGTCATCTTTAAGTAGTCCAGTGATCTAAAGAAGGTGTGCATGTCAGAGGTCAGGAATGAGGATGGTCATCAAAATGCTTTGTAAAAGGACTTGTCAAGTAATTAGTGTAAACGAGGATGGGAGGTTGTTCATCTAGTCTAGTGCATTGGTATGTTGAAGGGTCAGATGTTCTCAGTAAGGTGGAAGATACCTCACACTGAACAGTTACAGATTCTTTTTTTTCACCTGCAGGGAAGGGTTTTTCCAGTTCAAGTGAACTCTGCTATGTTTCAAACTATTAAAACTCCATTATATCTTCTCTGTGAAGGAAAAAAGTCATACATCCCATATAGCATAAATGTGCTGGTTTTGTTATTCATCTAAATCTTTGCTCTTTCTTGGATTCTAGTAGTGTATTGGGCACAATGGAATCTTTTCCTGTTGAAGACTTCTTTCCTCATTTTTCTTTTGCCACCTGCCTTTCATTGGTGCTGACTCTTCTCCTGTTTCTGTACTGAGAGAATGGATGGATGGTAGCCTCCAAATTCTCTCTCCGCATTTTCCTTCACATATCTTGCTTTCTCATATTCTTTCTCAGAACTGAGGAGGTACCTTCCAGTCTTCCTTCACAAAGAATTGTTTGTTTCTTAAAAAACCTAACAGCCTTTGTCAAGGGAGCAAAGATTATGTCAACAGGCTGCAAACTGTGGGAAAATACACAGGCCCAAGAGGAGCAAAAGGATTAATAGTGTAAAAAAAAAAAAACAAACACGTGGCACCGCTGTGGTGCTGAAGAATCCCAACACACCCTACAAACTTTATACATATGTACAGCTTACTTCACGCATCAGTGAAGTCCAGCCAACTTTGTGCCAGACCATGAAGGCTGCAAAACAAGGCACATGAAGTCCACCAAGTAGGTTAATCAGTGACAGAGCTGAGTGTACCTGTGGTTGCCTGGGCTGGGGTGTAGGATGACAGGACTGAGGGTATGAGCCCAAGCCTAGGACATCTATCTCAGACACCCAGCTAACTTCAATGGGCTTTGTGTCAGCCCTGCTACAATGAAAGATGGCAGGGGGTCTTTTCTAACTAATGGCAGGATGAGTTATATGCATTATGCCAAAGACTGCTTTTTTTCCTGATCTGGATTAGAGCCTGCCCTGGGAACAATGGAACGGGCTGCAGCCCAGCAGAAAGAATTCGCTGAGCTGGCAGGGTCTGAGGTTTGCAGAGCAGAGCAGATGATAGTGCATACCTGCACTTTTCTGACACGAGGCTCAGTTTTAGAGGGGACATAGCCGTTAACCTGAAGCTTTAAATGCATAGCTGCACTGTCCCAGCCCAAAGGCACTGCTGCAGTCCTGAAGGTAGAAATCTACAGACATTTAAACAAGCACATCTTTTTCTTCCTTTTGTAACTAAAAGGATTTACTGAGGCTATGAGAGTTCTGCACAGACCTGTTGGCACAAAAGATCTAAAAGATACAAGCTGATACCTTTCTCTCCTACTCTAAAAGATCTCTTGAAAGACCTTGTTTTATTTGAGACTTTGGCATTTAATAGCGAAGTAGGCCACTGGATGGCTCCCGTCTGTCAAATTAAAAACAAAGGATGTCAGAATTATCATTTCAGACTTTTCAAACGTGAACAACCAGTTTTGTTTCAGAGTCACATAGTTACCTGTGGTTTAGATTCACAGGTGCCTTCAGGGTGCTGTACCTGAGATTTGCTGAGTGCCTGTAAGTCTTGGGGCTCCAGGAACTGAGCACATGTCAGGATCATGCTGTGAAGGCTTGTATTTGGTTTCATGCTCTGGGAACTGTAGCTGTTCCTTCTTTCACAGAAACCCTTCCACACTTGCTTTGCTAAATTGACTTTCAAATCTTTACGTCACTAGATTATAAGTAAAAAATATAACTTGATTTTTTTCTTTCCAGTGCTCTGAAGTGCTCAGCTTGGAGCTGGATAACTCTCTTGGGAACAAATAATCCATCTGTGAGCATCTGCTAAGTCCTAGAAGAGAGCTAGAGTTAACCTTGCCCACTGTCAATGTCACTAAAAGAGCAAAAATATTTTTGACAAAGGGAAAATACAATATTTTTACCTAACTCAAATTTACATTCACAAAGAAATCATAAATATTTTTGGTCTTTGCTTTCTCAATAAAGAGGGGAAATAGTGCTTACTGTTTTGGTGTCAATGCCAAACACAGAATTCACTTTGTGAATTAAATAATTGCAAATCCATGCCAACAGTGGAGGGGAGATCTGCTTAGCATGCCATGGGTGAAAATAGAAAAAGAAATACTAGATACGGTTGTTTATTAGCCTTCCCCTTGGATGGCTCATGAGACAGATCCTCCCCACATTCCTAAGGAAATATGGAACACGAAGCTTCCAGTAAGTACATTCACAGTGGTGACATTTGGGTTTCACTGCCACATTAGGTTTTAAAACACATCAGTTATGTGGACAATGTAGATATTACTGTAAGAAATGAGCTGGCATGTGGAAAAGGAAAATGTTCCTTTTCAAATGGACATATAGGGCAAATAAGGCACAGTTACCACAATAGTACCTTTCCAGTTGAGAATCTCAAGATGAAATAATATTTAAATGATCATTTTAGCACTTTGCTTAAAATTCTTCTGATTCTTTCTCTCTCCTTTTCTTTTTCTTCTTTTCCTTTTCATATGCTCCTCATATCCTGCATCCTCATACAGTCAAATCGTCTGACCTGGCCCGGCTGCTGGCTTTACTTAGCCTGCTGAGGGATCGCACATCAGTGGCAAGTTCAGCAGGTGCTGAAGGCCCTTCCACTTCATCGCTCACCACCTCCTCCTCTGCTTTCTTCACCCCTGGCTCTTCCTGAGGTGCTGGCTGCTCCTCTTCTTTTTCTTCTTCTTCCTCTGCTCTTACCTTCTCCTCTTCCGGTTCCTTTGCTTGTGCATACGATGGTAACCTCTCATCAAATGCCCTGGAGAGATCTTCCAATGGCCCCATTCCAATCTTCTCCTCAAACTCATTGAAGGCCGATGGAAGGGGACTGGGCTCAACCCCTACTTCCGTGAGAGGGAAATAGTGGGACACTGGCTTTTCTTCTTCTAGCAGCTTGTAGCCTTTGGCCTTCGGGATGGAGGACACTGCAATAGCATGGAGGGGCTTCTCTGGCACCTCCCCCATTTGCTCCTCTGCTGGTCTTCTCAGAGCCCTCCGGATCCTTTTCAGGATCAAGTGACTGATCTCCACCAGGTTGAGGAAGAGGGACACAGAAGCCACCACGAGCATGAACATAATAAAGATAGTCTTCTCTGTAGGCCTGGAGACAAAACAGTCCACTAGATTGGGACAGGGCCACCGCCCACAGCGGTAAAGGGGGAGAATGCGGAAGCCATACAGGAAATACTGGCCAACTATGAATCCCACTTCAAAGAGAGTTTTGAAAATGATGTGGAAGATGTAGGTTCTAAGGAGGGTCCCCTCCAGGCGAAACTTCTTGGTCCCATCCGGGTTGTTGCCCTTGTTTTGATTTGGAGCTAGGGGCAGCTTCTCTTCATCCACCTCAGCTTGCTGACGCCTCTCAGCTTCTTCCCTCTCTTTTCTCTTCTCCTCCATGCGGACGTGGTGCACCGCATGCCCGAAGTACACTAGCGAAGGCGTGGATACAAAAATGATCTGTAGGACCCAGAGCCGGATGTGGGAGATGGGGAAGGCCTCATCATAGCAGACGTTCTCACAACCAGGTTGCTGTGTGTTGCACACAAAGTCTGACTGTTCATCTCCCCATACTAGTTCAGCAGCCGTTCCCAGGATCAGGATGCGGAAAATGAAGAGCACTGTGAGCCAGACTCTCCCGATGACAGTGGACTGCTCGTTCACCTGCTCTAAAATGTTCCCCAAGAAACTCCAGTCACCCATTTCTTACTGTCTAAGGAAAGAAAAAAGAAAGAGAATGATGACAAATCATGCTAAATTTAAAAGATTTCACATTTTCCCACTGATGCTTGTTGTTACTTTCAACTAGTATTTCTCTAATATGCTTTGAGAACAGAAAGAAGATTGCTTGCTTCTTTGCTCTGATTGCAATGATTTATTAGCAAGAGATGGGTTGGAAAGCCAGAGCAAACTGCTTGCCAAAATCATTCTTCCCTGGCTCTAAATGAGCAATTACTTTTGAGCCAAGGAGTGTATTTAACTCCTTTTCCAGATAGTAGTCTTCTGTGGTCTCTTCTAAGCTCTGTTATGTGTGCCTGCTTAGATTTTATACACGTACAAACACTTGCCAGCAGTACAGTAGAACAGATTTATCAGCATGCAGAGCTGCAGTGGTTAGAATGAGTGAAACTTCAGCAGAACTATGCAGGGGTCAAACAGACCTTGAATTGGTGCCCATCTTGCACGTATACAAATATGGGCTTTGTATAGTTGCATACAGTAAGTCTACATTAGGAATCACCGTGTTAGGTAATACCAGCAATAGTAACACTATTACTACGTTAGTAATAGTTTGTAAGATTAATAACTACCATATATACTAGTTTTTCTATACAATAAAATTATTTCATGTTATAGGAGTTATTGTATCCAATTCTGAAGCCAGCTGCCTCACTGGCATTGAAACTAACCTGGACAGAAACATGAATGTCTGTCACTGGGACCTCAGACACTAGTTTCTCTCTGTAAAATATCAGTGCTACAATCTCAGGCTAACACAAAGCTGTAAGCCAGCTGCAGATACCTTACTGGAAAGCTAATAAAGTAGTTAATTTTCAAGTACTGCAGATCAAACATTACATCTCTCAATATTTTTGCATGATAAGAGATTATTCCTGGCCAGGACTTCATCCTGCATATCCAAAACTTCCCATTGTATAATGTCAGGTACAGAAAAACGAGAGAAGAGGAAACTTGTTTGGGATTGGCTGATTTAACGTACTGCAGCAGTACGAAGACTGAGGAATGTGAAATATTACAGTGGTCCAAAAAGATTAGCTTGTGGACAATATCAAGAAAAACAGGTAACATTAATCATAAAATAGCTGTTCACAGGGATCTAAAAGTTCATCTCTTAGATGCTACCTCCAGCTATAGTTTTCTAGATGCGGACGCACATATACACTTGCTGGGAGAATGTACAGTCATCAGCATGGAAATCTGAGTATCTCAACTTCCCTCCTTCCTTCAGATAGCACTGGGATATATTTGTAATGCCATATGTTATGACACACTGATGCATACCAGTCTGTTTCAAATACCGTGCGTACATATTCACACCTAGATGAACACACAAAATATTGAGAGTTCTGAGTCTGGGGATTTTACAAATTTTCAACCAAAAAATCTTTGTAATGTGATTTTTCTAAAACAAGTTGGACTCATTATTCTCATCTTCAAGCACTGTAAAATGTTAAGCCCAGACATCTGTGTTAAAAATAAAAAGCAGAACGCAGCTCTTCAGTTTGCACAGACTCCTTGCATGCAGAAGTGGCAGACATATAATTTAATCACCAAAGAAAATTGCTACTTTGTCAGTCATTAAAGTTGTGTAAAGGAGTGTGTTAATGTCAGCACTTACATTAACAAGTCTAACAGAAGATTATGCTGTTTACATACATCATCTAAACTGATTTAAACATTCTCTTTCTGCAAATTCACAGAACAGAATATACCAGCCATTAACCAATCATGTGCAACTCCATAGAAAACATCACTATATACAATATTAGCTCCATTGTCCCCAAAACACCACAGTTTACTACATCCCTTTCTTTCTGTGTGAGTCACACTGATATCCACAGCCATCAGTTCATCATTTCCATTGCGGCATGGAAGAGTGCCATTCTAGGCATGATAAACCTTATCACACAGAAAACTCACTGTAAAAGAGAAACATGTTTCCTAACTCCACCAGATGCTTCACTTGCAGCTTTCTACTTCTGACAAAACTCTTTCTATGATCACTTCTGAACTAGTCACATTTTTCAAAACTGTTTCGGCCGCTGCACCTTCTACAAGAAAGGTGGCCCAGGGTTGCTCACTGGGTTCTTCAGCTGCAAGGAAAAATTTTGGGTGGACTGGAGAAAAGTAGTACAGCCAATTCAAACTCCTCCTGCAATCACAGCTCTTCCAGTCTCACAGAAAAAAAAAAAGAAAAAAAAAAAAAGGAGTAGGAAAGCAATAAATTTAGGCATTCCCCTCTTCCCTTAAATTGCCTGTCATGAGGAAAAGAGAAGACTGCCTAAGCTCACTCAGAGTTGACAG
>JAOWBP010000001.1:76699642-76724232 GCA_028571105.1 Tragopan temminckii | reverse complement strand
AATGCAGGTAAAGAAGTCTGGAAATCATATTACGCTTCTACTTTCAAATGAAGAAACAGACCGCTATTATACAAGCCAGAAGATGGTGCTGAGCAAAGAGAACGCCAACCTAAAACTCCTTCCTCTTAAACCAAAACTTATTGAGCTTCAGAAAGGAAAAAATGGTTATGGCTTTTATCTACGGATGGAACAAAACACTGGTGGTAAGAACCAAGCTAACACACAAGCCATGACATTTGATACAGTTTATTCCATTATTCCTATAAAGTCTGCAGGCTCATTCTCCTTGTCTGGCTTCTCAACAAGCCTTTATCAGGGAAACTGTCTCAACCTCAAGTGCAATTTCAACAATAGCTTTTACCACACAAAATACCATTACGCTTACCAAACAGTCCTTCACATCCACCTTTTTTTTTCCCCTTTTGATCTTAGATCATGTAATCAAAGATGTTGATTCCAAGAGCCCAGCAGCCAAGGCAGGTCTCAAAGATGATGATATCCTGGTAGCTGTCAATGGTGAGCGAGTGGATGCACTGGATCATGAAAGTGTAGTGGGAAAGATTAAGCAGTCTGAGGAAAAAACCACACTGTTGGTAGTGGATAAGGAGACTGATGCCATGTATAAACTGGTAAGTAAATGCGAGCTACAGCTAAGGATCATTAATAAGAAACAAAAGCAGCAACAAACCAGTCTGCTCTGACAGACTTGTTTATCTTACAGCAAGGGTCTAAGATGCATCCAGATTTCAGCAACACTCCTTGCACTTTGTGTACCAAGTCACTAAACAGCCAGAGCCACATTTTTGGCCTCTTCTATGTTTTTAGAGGCACCGTTGGAACCATTCTATATTTGAAAGCACCGTAAGAAAGGCTGGATAAGACAGCAAAATCAGAATTAAATTGTGTAATCTTCTATGAGCAATACAAACCTTGTCACGGGGGATCAACATTGTAGCTTTCCACTTAACCAGATATTAACAGCAAAGAGTAGGTCATTGCAACCCGTATCTGAACCATTAGAAGGTTTCAAGCAAAACATATTTAGCAAGAAACCTACAGATTTCACAACAGGTTTTATATCAAAGTTTTCTTTGTCACTGTTTTTTTCAGGCTCAAATTTCCCCCTATTCATATTACTACAAAGTACAAAACCCAGCTCCAGTAAAAGCAGAGGAAAGAGTGGAGTTGCACACTGAGCAGAAAGTGAACCACAAACCAAGAGTCTGCAAGATGGTAAAAGGGCCAAGTGGATTTGGCTTCAGTTTAAACATGGTCAAGAACAAACCTGGACTATTTATTAATGAGGTACTAACGTAAGATAATTGACAATGAAAAGCTTGTGTAGTACGTTGGGCAACCTTCTCCCTTCCACCCTGTAAATGCACTGAAGAAAAAGCACAAGACAGAACTCTTCTCCAGCTTAGATAAGTTATAATTGTTAAAAGTCAGACTGATACTATAGGACCAATATTAAAATAAACACCAGAAAACCTCAGTCCTTTTATTCCACTAAATATCTAAAAGGAAGGGAAATCCAAATTTTGTCTCATTTTTTTGCTTTTATTTATAAGGCTGGAATGCAAAAAATAGTATTTTAAAGGCAGATTTTTGAACTATAGAATATCCTGGAAATGTAAGAGAACTTTCCCTTCCACTTCTCAGAATTTCCACAGCTGGCAAGAGTGAATCTTCTGTTATCACAAATTACATCTGTGCCTTTTGTTTTCTAGAAGGGAGGAGTTTCACATATCACTAAAGAATATGTCAATGTAGTAAAGTTAAATTTAAGTTACACCGTCTAGGCCTATTGTCTCCCCCAGTTCAATTCTGCCCCAAAAATCTCCCTGCCATGCTTATTTTGACAGCTTAGTGAACCATCAGTTGCTAATGCATCTTTTCAATGTTATGCTAACGTCACCATTTGAACTTGCCTTTGCAGGTACAAAGACACGGACCAGCTGATGTAGCAGGGGTAGAAAATAATGATGTTTTGGTGGAAGTGAATGGGGTGAATGTGATAAATGAGCCCTATGACAATGTTGTGGCAAGAATCAAAGAGAGTGGTGATAAAGTAACGCTACTGGTGTGCAGTAAAGATGCTTACAAATACTTCCAGGACCAGAACATTCCCATCACAGACTCTACGGCAGATCCAGCCCAAGACACTTCTGAACCTCCTGCTTATACAGAAACCTCAGCAGCAGAGTCAGAGAGAACCTCACCTGAGCCAAGAGAAAGGGTAAGTATTACTGTATTAAACAAATGCCAAGGGATCACTGAGGAGATACTGAAAGAACTTCCTATAACTGCTGTGTATAACTGAGCTAGGATCCTCAATTTTTACAAGTCAGTCCAAGTTACCAAGAGGGAAGCTGTGATATGATTACTGTAAACAACTCTTTCTTTCCCCAGGCATAATGCAGGTGAATATCTTTAATGCACAATTAAATTACAGAAAGAACGTGCACAAGAGATTTTATGGAACAAGACAATCTACACACTGCAATCCTCAAGGAGACAATACTGTCCTTTAAGTGCAAAAAAAAAAAAAAAGTCCTTAAATACACAAAAAAGCATAACCTGCTTTTGGAGAAATTAGGTGAAATATTTCAAAACATATTTTTTTAGAAGAAAGAGCAATCGACAGGTTATGACGACATTTTCAAGGAAATGCGCAGATTTAAAATAATTTTGCTCACGTTATACTGGTAAAAAGAATCTGAAGGATGACAGAACTCAGAAGAGCAGCAAAATACTTTTTCTTGAAACAGTAATTTTGAACCTTCTTTGTGGTCAGCCTTAAGTACCGAAATGCTTCTTTTTGATCATGCAAGAGAGACAGACAGGAAGAATAAGACCAATACTGCCTCCTATCTTCCTATCTATTTTTCACGACCCTTGTCTGCAAATATCCAGCTGCCAGGTTTCTCAAAAGTTCTGTCAGAAGATTAGCACTACTTTTGTGTGCAAGTTCACCAGATACGTGAACTGAACAATAGGAAACTTCTATTAAACATATCTGTCTCTAAAACGTAGCTAACGAGAAAGCACTTCAATGACAAAAGTCACATTTACTGGCTCATTATGCCATCCAAACAAGTATATCATTAGTGCAGATTAAAACAGGAGTCCTTCATAACACTGCAGACCAGCGTGTTTACAAACTAAAAATAACCAGAACGTATTTATTACTCCTCTGCAGGCAAGCTCATCTTCCTCTTCACAATCAGCTGCCTCAGCAGGAGCAGACAGTGACAGCAGTGATGACACAAGGTTCTGAGGAGACTGACTATGCCGAGAACAAAAAAGAAATCTTCCAAATTCTCTTTCTTCAATCACACTTTGCTACTGCAACTCCAGGACTTGACTATGCATACGAGTACCAGACCTGTAAGGGACCGTGATGTCTTGCTAAAATGCCACTGCCTGAAATAAGCACTTCAGTGTATCCTGCAGTCCCTAAATACGCTGCAATTGTACTTCATTCACTGTACAAGGCTTTCTGCCTTGTAAAGTGGGGAGTAAGTCACTTACTATGTAAAGGCTTTAATAATTAGAGGTACATAGTTAAGTATACTGCAGCACAGGGAGGAAACAGTTCATAAATTCCTAAGTATCTGAGCCTTTTAAGGACGAGCATTTAATAAAGACCAACTGATTTCTCACCATCTCCCAGGAGAGGCAGTTCTCCTAATCCAAACCCATTAACACAATCCTGGAGGTGACGATCTGTGCTGTATTTATGGCAGTGCAATCGCTATGATATGTCATAAACTAATATACTCTGTGCAATACACTCCTTTCTTCCACTAGCACTGCAGAAATTTCTTTCAAACATTAAGTTAAACCTCATAATTCATAACGCAAAATGTAAAACCTTTAAGCACTGTTCTCTCTCCTCTGCCTAAATTTGTGGATCATAGTGCTTAGAAGTGTAATTCAGTCGTGCCGGTTTGTCTAATTCCAAGTCAACACCACACTGTCTTGGATGTTATATAAATGGCTCTGCAATATTGCTATTGTATGCTTTGTCTCCTTCCTGTACACCGAAGACAATACAGAATTGAATTGTTTTCAGTGGTTATTTTTTTCCCCAGGTCCTAGCCTTACCACCTATGATTTATGTTCCAGACCAACCTTGTAACAAACAAAGCCTGGGAGCGTGTCTATAGGAAACTACAAGTTCAAGTCACATGAATAAAATTTACTTCTATGCCTTGAATGACATCAGAAAGGGGAAACAGGCTACTGTAGAAGAATATACAGGTTGAGGGGAACACCAGATTTATAGCATATAAGGTCAATACATTCATAACACGTAAGGTAAACAAGGCATAACTGTTATCTTTGACTTCATGATGAACTCCGGCAAACAGGAATCCAAAACCTCAGTTCTGTTTACATACGAAACAAAGTTGAGGTTCAGCAAGAGAACTAAGCTCCAGCTCAAAAGGACAGCACGTACTAGTGATATTCTCTCAACTTCACTCCATTTCATTTCTCCCAGGTTGTAAATTCTAGCTCACTTGCAAACAAATATTTTGAGCTGACAAAAAACAACTGTGATGCTTGCATGAGGTATTACAAAAGCTTATTTAATTCCACAGACTCCCACATTCAGCTCCAAAATTACCATCCTCTGAATCTCAATTATGAGTTGCTTTTTAAAAGAAAAATCACATTTGCTTGATGCCTTCTCAGAAGATGTTTTTCTAAACCCAATATGCCTTACCTCAGACAGCCTACAGTGCCTTAGATACTGGTGTACCACAAATTCCCTTTATACCTTGGCAATGTGTGCATTCCCTTTCCTTCAAGCTGTAGCACCTTAAAATGAGCCACAGAGCTTGACTGAAGACATGGAAGTTCAAAGAGCCAGTGACATTGCTCGAACACACAGAACTGTCCTGGCTCTCCAAGTTTTGCAGTCCACAGGAGTTGCAACAATCCAGCAGAAAGGACACGAGAGCAGTGTGTGACTGCAGTCCTTACTTAGAGGGCCATATGCTTTTCTGGAGCTTGTTTGTGTGCTAAGTAGAGAAAGAGGATGCTGGATAGTGCACTAACTAGAAATATTACATCAAACCAACGATGATAGAAGTTGAATTGAAGTTCTCCCAGGACTTCTGTTATAATAGTGCGGTACTCTAGAGGCATACTCATTCGAATCAGGAGCACCGATGATACAAAGTACATACCCTGTAAAAAGAGAAAGTAGCAGTTGTTTTAGAATTGGCTTTGTGGCTAACACAGGTCAGCACACAAGGACTTTATTATCTTCCTTTGTATGCAAAAACAAATACGTATGTATGCACAGATGCATACAGGTATGCCCATGGCTCTGTATACTCACCATGATCTGTGCTAAAAGCAGAACAATAACATTGGAGGACTTGCTGCTGGAAATGGCATAGAAGAACTAGAAAGAAAAAACACACTGGAAATAAGCAGCTGGACAATGATGCCTTAGGACATCATGAAAGCAACATGCCATTCAATACTCTTTTTCATAAAAAGCATGTTTTTTTCAGAGAGATGCATGTGCCCTACTTTTAGAAACATGAATATCTTAAGTCAGTGGCAGGCATCAACTGGTAAAAGTCATGTATTAATATTTAAGAGTGGGTACTAAAACCCAGGTCAACAGAAGGAGTCACATGTCTCTTGACTTAATACCCTTCCAGCTCTACAAAAAGAACTAGCAGTTCAAATGAGGCAATCTAAATTCTTTTAATCATCATCTCACGAACCCTTACTAATATGCTGGCTACAGCATCATTCTGAAGACATGCTTACACTTAACGTCTCACTGAGCATCCACACTTCTTCCTGAGAATAACAATAATAGAAACTGAGTGGGGAAATATAGTGGAGAATATATTTTTCCTCTCCTCCTTCTCTGCAAGGATTTAAATTCAGAGAGTAAAAACACGAATGTGTACTGATAGTTTATACAGTATATGTTCTGTTTGAATTTAAAGACCTAGTAACAGCTGTCCTCATAAAAAATCATGTAAGACACTACTGGCCAAACATACCTTTGTAAGTGTAATTAACAGGCCTCTGATAGAGGTGACAATGATTATTCCAACAAGAATAAAGGAAATGTGCTGAGACCAGAATTTCACCTGTATCAACAAGAGGAATACAGTTAATTCTCTAACTCCATTTTCACCACATCATATAGCTGCTAATTCTTTAGGATCTTTGTACTTCCTAGTTGCACAATATTCATTGTAGACAGGTTTACATTACTAATATAATTGTGAAAATACCTGTTAAGTCATTACACTAAACACACAAGTAAAAGAGATATAACTTACATCAATCATTTCTTTACCGGAAAAAAATTATAAAAGTGCAAATAACAGAATATTTGTTTCAAAGCTCTATTTCCTTTTCTCTTTAGTAAGTCAGAAGTCACAGATGCATTCTCAAGGTTCTATAATTTCCACATTATTAGTAGTATGCTATTGCTTTTGCGGGGTAGGAATTACTGAAAAGGCTGTAAGAATTAATAAATCTCACATCAAACTGGATTCCCAAATAATTCACAGTGATCTCAATTCCTCTTGTAACTGGATCCGTCTTCCCCACGCGGTCAAACACAATATTGATGGTTGCCTGCAAGGCAGAGATGGATTTACAATCAAAGAAAATAAAAAGAACTCATCACTTCTACATATGAGATTCTTGTTTGCATACCCAAGGTTGGGGGAGCAGCTGGATTGTCTAAGAAGGTGTAAAAATACATACATTAGAAATGCTTGCCTAAGGTTCTGTAAAAAGAAAGATGCAGAGCTTTATTCCAGACAAGTGCCATACTCATTCAGAATTTCCAGAAGCAAGATTATAAGGAGACTAGGGCCTTACTTAATACACTGCATGTACAGCATAATCTGTGCAGGGAGTGACATCTGCATATGTGCACATAAAACAGAACAAAATATTTACATACCATGAAGATTTTCCAGACACAATAGATGGAGAAAAAGTAACCCAAAAAATTAAAGTATTTTCCCTGGAAAGTTTTGGAGTACTCTATTCTTTCCTGGAGAAAAAAAAAAAATCCAAGAAGGGGGAAAGAGAATACATACAAAAAATTCATTGCCATGATAACCCACAACACAAAGACATACATTTTAATGGTGCACCAAGAGCAGCAACCACAGCTTTATCCTACAACTCTTCTAATTCAAAGGCTTCTGAATAGCTCTAGGAATGTGTAGTATGTTCCAGCACGTACCTAAACAGGAAGTAACCCGCCCTTTAGACACCAAATTAAAGAATAATAGAATCATCACAGAACCACAGAATGGCTTGGGTTGAAAGGGACCTCAAAGATGATCTAATTCCTCCCTGCCATGGTTGGTCAAGGTTGCCAACCATAAGCACTAGATCAGGCTGCCCAATGCCCCATCCAATCTGGCCCTGAATGCCTCCAGGGATGAAGCATCCACAGCATCTCTAGGCAACTTGTTCCAGCACCTCACCACTCTCTCAGTGAAAAATTTTCTCCTGACATCTAACCTAAGTCTTCCCTCTTTTCGTTTAAGATCGGTTGCCCTTGTCCTGTCACTGTTTACCCACGTAAAAAGTTGATTTTCCTCCTGTTTATAAGCTCTCTTTTAAGTTATGGAAAGCCACAACAGATTCTTACTCCACCACACCACTACATTTCAACATTTACCTGATAAACAGCTTTCATTTTCTGCTAACATATGTTCTCATTCAATCTACTCTGGCCCCCAGCACCTATCCGGGCAGTTAGTTTGTTTCATACCTTTGTTGCATGCAGGTCAGCAGTTTCAAGAAAAAGCTGCCGGCTCAGTTCTTCTAGGGCATCCACTTCTTGCTGGATAAGAGACAGATCTGGCAAACCAGCATAGTCAAGGCTAGAGTACATCACAAATTCTTAATTAAAAAGAAAATATTCCCCACCTTCACCTCAAGGGTCACATCTAATGGTTGGACCACTTTTTTAATCCAG
Source organism: Tragopan temminckii (assembly GCA_028571105.1). Taxonomy (NCBI): domain Eukaryota; kingdom Metazoa; phylum Chordata; class Aves; order Galliformes; family Phasianidae; genus Tragopan; species Tragopan temminckii. The sequence continues at coordinate 76,716,242 of JAOWBP010000001.1, read as the reverse complement.
ATCAGTTTTCTGATACTGCCTTAGCGCTCTTGTTAATAACGCATCCAAAGACATCTCAAGGGTACCTGTGTTGCACAGTACTCCATTTTAAGAAGGCAGGTAGTACTCTTCTACCTAGGTAACACACTGCAGAACCAGAGCTCTCAAAGACTGCTTCTCCACTTCAATCAGCATCCCTTATCATCAAAGTGCATAGTATTTCACACTCCCATCACCTTCACAAACAAAACCGCTGAGTAACTGCCCCAGGAGATTAGTGATTATTATAAAGAGTCTAGTCAAATAGCCAAATTCTAATTTTAACAGCCATTGGAAAAGGACAGGAAGAAGATTCCTTGGCCTTAAGCAAACTGCACATTTTAGGTGCTCTGACAGAAATTCTTGGTAGGCAATGGCAAGGTATGGAAGTACAGACCCTTACAACTGTCCACACATTCCTTCTATCCCTTTTGCATACGCACAATAACATTTATTCACATGTTCCTATCCCCTTTTTGTCACATTGCTAGAACAACAGCAGTGAACCTACACTATGAGAATAATTTATTTGGTCCACAGGTTTCTTCTTAGTCCTGGTGGATGACAGGTTGGCCATGAGCCAGCAGTGTGCTCTGGTGGGCAGAAAGGCCAATGGCATCCTGAGGGGCATACAAAAAAGCATGGCCAGCAGGTCAAGGGAGGTGGTCGTCCCCATATGCTCTGTCCTGGTGAGGTCTCACCTAGAATATCGTGTTCAGTTCTGAGCTTCCCAGTACAAAAAAGACAGGGTTCTCCTGGAAAGAGTCCAGCAGAGGGCTATGAAGATGACAAAGGGCCTGGAGCATCTCTCTTATGAGGAAAGGCTGAGCGACCTGGGTCTGTTCAGCCTTGAGAAAAGAAGACTCAGAGGGGTTCTGATCAATGTCTATAAATACCTAAGGTGTGGGAGGCAAAGGGATGAGGCCAGACTCTTTTTGGCAGTGAGTGGTGACAGGACAAGGAGAAATGGCCACAAACTGAAGCATAGGAAGTTCTGCACAAATGTGCTTAAGAACTTCTTCACAGTAAGAGTGACGGAGCACTGGAACAGGCTGCCCAGAGGTTGAGGAGTCTCCTTCTCCAGAAATGTTCAAGACCTGCCTACACACCTACCTGTACAACTTAGTCTAGGGAGCCTGCTTTGGCAAGTGGGTTGGACTAGGTGATCTCTAGTGGTCCCTTTCAGCCCCTACAATTCTGTGACTCTGCGATTCCTGCCTTTCTTCTGGCTTTCCAACTCAGCCAAAAAGCCAGCTGTAAGCGAGGACAACTATTCCAGCACCTCAAACAGAGCTGTTGTTTTGCTCAAGCATGTCACAACTTCTCCACTCCGGAGAAGTGTATTTCAAGTAATGAAATAAAACATGTATGCAGGTGAGTCAGTGAGCCAAGGATATATCAGAATAGAAAGCTGCCTCCAGCTTCAGTGTTGTGACAGGGCAGACATCTGCAATGTGACACAGAAAGTGCATACATCTGTCCTGCAACCTGCTACACACCTCAACTGTGATGATGTAACAGCACATGTATATAATATGGCTGCAACATATGACTCCTGAGCGTCTACATAAAACCATGAGTCCAATCCCTAGCTAAAAGGTGATACAGTACAGCACTAGACAGCAAACCTCTCTGGAGACATGAAGCCTTTTGCCCAGGCTTCTGGAATGTATTAGAACACAGGTGCTTCACAACTGCTCACATAACACTCTTCCTTTCAAAAGAAAGCTGCAGTCACCTCCAGGTGCCAACATGCAGATGAAGGATACTTTCACTGCCTGCAACAGACGTCGTAACACTTTTTATCATTCCCCAGAAGCCAGTGGGTTTGTTGTGCACTTCCCCTCTCTGGAACATCGTCCTGTGAGCCACTGCTATTCTGAAAAAGCAGAAAACACAAGTCTTCAGGAGTAAAGTCTTTTTAGAATAAAGCAAAACAAAAAACAGAAACAAACTCAAACCCAACAACCAAAAAACAGTTCCTTAGAAAAGACGATTAAACTAAATTCACTGCAAACAGATGCCCCCTTTTTATTTCCCTAAGCACTAATCTTGCTTCATAACATTATCTTGATTAGTTCTGGAGTAGAGCCCAGATCTAATCAAGTAAGATTCAGTGAGACACTTCCTAAGATTTCTATTTGGAATTCTGCTTCAATCCTTAGAGGGATTTAAATCCAATTAAAAATAAATATTCAAATGGCTTTCTCAGTCACGTGATTTGTTACTTTCATCACACACACAAGATCGTGCTATCTCCAATTCAGGAATTGGAAAAACTTTTCATGCCCGTTTCTCTCCTTGGACACCTCTTTATCACTGCACATTCCGCTTCCTCCACAGAAGTGTGAGCACTGGGTGGTATGCAGCAGCTCTCTCACATGCTGTCACTCACTTCTAGGCTGCACGACAAGCTCTTATGAAGCAGAAACACATAAATCCATTATTGGAGTGAACCACTGGACACTTCCGGCGATCTAAACACGACTCCTAAAACTCATCCAATACTACAGCAGCAGCTGCATACTGTCCCTCACACCCTCATATGCACTGCAGCTTAATCCCTGCAAGCACTGCTGGCTTCTGGCCTCATTACCTCACATGTCTCTCCATTGAAATTTGTGAGCCAGTTATCCACCCTAAGCTGAAAACTATTCATAGTATTGTCAAGGCGATCCATGATTCGACAGAGTTCAGGTCCTTTTTTGTAGCTGCGGCCAGCACTGCTACATTTGGCACTGAGCCCTCTTCAAAGTTGCTGATAAGCAGTGTAATAAAAAATAATAATAACATAACAATATAATAAATCACACAATAAAAGAAGTAATACCCTTGGGGCATTTCCCATAGCACCCATAAGAGAACATATGCTCATAGACTACAAATAACGGATATCTTTGAATAATCTAATTCCTCTGAATAGTTGTCAAATATAGGCAAGAACTGCATTTTTAATGCTTGTTATCCTCTCATAACCCAATTCCCACATTACATTCCAAATGAATCATGGCACTGCAAAAAAAAAAGCATCTATGTCAAGATGAAGTGCAAGGTTGTAAGCATACAAGCAAGGCAAATCTTTTGCACTGAGAAGTGGCAGGGATCGCTGTACCTACACAGTGTTAGAGTTCTGAAGATCTCACAGAAAGAATCCACAAGTGAAAAAAACATGTAATTTTCATTTGTATATACATGTGACACATCTATTTCAGACAGTCTGCTTTAATTCTGATATGAAGCAAATTAAAGCAATGGTGTCACAGAACCTAGGCATTTTAACTAGAACATCAGATAAATAATATAGTCACAGAATCATAGAGTTACCAAGGCTGGAAAAGACCTACAAGATCATCCAGTCCAACCATCCACTGATCACCAATAGCTCTCACTAAACCATGTCCCCCAACACAACGTCCAACCGTTCCTTGAAGACCTCCAGGGTCAGTGACTCCACCACCTCCCTGGGCAGCCCATTCCAGTGCCTGACCACTCTTTCAGAAAAGCAGTATTTCCTAACATCCAGCCTGAATCTCCCCTGGCACAACTTGAGGCCATTCCCTTTAGTCCTATCACTAGTTACACAAGAGAAGACGCCGACCCCCAGCTCACTACAACCTCCTTTCAGTTATAGAGTGTGATGAGGTCTCACCTAAGCCTCCTCTTCTCCAGACTGAACAATCCCAGTTCCCTCAGTCACTCCTCATAAGGCCTGTGCTCCAGACCCCTCACCAGCTTAGTTGCCCTTCTCTGAGCACGCTCCAGGGCCTCCAAATCTTTCTTGCAGTGAGGGGCTCAAAATATCTGCAAGGATGAGTATGAAGAACTTGTCAACCTTAAGTGGCAAATTTCCTTAATGCATTGAGTATGCTCAGAAAGGACAGAATAATTCCTGTGCAAAAAGCATTAGCAAAAACAACTTCCAGCAGCTGTCTCCAGGAAATGCTTACCAGTTACAAGTCCCAGACATTCATATTTTTAACACAACGTTACCTTCCCTGAGATGAGATCCAAACACACTACACAAAACAAAAGGGCAGACTCAAAAGCTGTACTCCACAGTAATCTTTCAACTCCAATGCCACCATGTTAATATCCTCTTTGTCAATCATATCAGCCAATTAAACCTCTCTGATTAAATACGCCTTCTCACTAAACTACAAATCACCACAAATACTGAGTTAACATTTGTCCACCATTTAACATTTTCAAAGGGAAAGAAAGAAGACATGCTTCAACTACACTTTCACATGCTCAGCAGATCAGTTCACTGACCAGCAGATATGCATGCTGGTGACTAATTCAGCAAGACTATCCTACTTTGCAATACATTAAAAGGTTCCATTAAAACATTAATGCACCTGAAGTAAAGTTTTGAGGGTTTCTGCAAGGATTCTACACCAAACAGACCTCTGAAGTGGTATGGGTAATTGCATTTACTCTTTATAACTGGTAAGGCATGAAATACGCAATTTGTAAGAGCACGCAAAAATCCTTTCAGTGTAAATGCAACGACACTGCTTCCTGAAAGTCGCTTTTTCACCTGGGGCATGTAAAATAAGCTAAATCAACAAAAGCAGAATTCTGATGTCATCCCTATGTTACCTTCTGATGTCACACTACACTACCATCATATTAGCAGTGTTCCACAACTCCACTATACCTTTATCAATATTCTTGCAAATGGCAAGGTTTACACAGCTGAATTCACATCAGCTCACTAGCTTGCTTCAGTTTTGACCAGGAAACACCAGATCCACAAAGCAGGAGAGACCTCAGTATGTACGAATTCAATTGCTGTACCAAAACTGCCAATAAGAGAGTTAACCGAGGTGGTTCAAGGGATATTTATTCATCAGGAGAGAAAAGTGTTTATCTTAGATTAGTCAAGTTGCCATCAGAGAGTTAGAACTTGTCCTGGAAGCCTAATCTGTACCACTGCAGGAAAAAAGATGCTATTTAAGGCAGAGGCCTGGGAAGAAGCCTAAGTTGTGTATCAGGCCAGAATGAAACCCCACACAGCTCTAACCTAACTCAGCCACCTGTTTCACTGGAACATCTAGCCCTTGAAAAGAAAATTTGGGTAATTTCAAGACCATCTTATACCATACTGACCGCAAATCCTTGACATAATTCATTTAGTGCAACTGTTCCTTTCTCACCTTTTTTTCTTGCTAATAATCATGTCCATAGTCTGGAGAAGTCGTCGCTCCAAAGCAAGAATATCTGCATCTGTCACATTCCTGCAGAATGAAGACACCCAACAATTAGGCCTGCTAACCCATTTCAGGGGGACTATGCACATGCTCATAAAACAAAGAGAGGAGCTTGTACGAAGAGATCCTTCAGGGATGAAAACGGTTGTGCTGTGTAGAACAGCAATAGCTACAGTACACTTAGAACATGGAAAACAAAAGCCATCACTAACGCCATCAGGATGAGAAAAAGGCAACTTCAAAGAAAAAAATTCAATCAATTCAGTGAGAAAAGCACAATAATAACCTCAAAGGCAGACAAAATATTTCACAAGGCTGCAATTACCTGAGAAAGTAGGACATGTAAGTATATGGACAGTTGACAGCACCAAATCCTGACAGCAAAGCCATGAGTGTCACCCCAATCACACCCACACGGCTGATGAGCTGCTCTATAGACAGGATTCCTGTAAGATAAAGAACACAGCATCAATAACGGGCTGGGTCTTCATCTTGTTCCACAGCTGGTGTCTTTGCAAACCAGTACATATACAGAGCTGCCTAATCAAACCAGCTACCTTCACAGTGCAATGACCAGAGATAATATGAAGTATGGACAGGGACTACGAATAGAGAGAAGAAAGTCTCCCTCAGAAAGCACGTTATCATGCTTAAAAACAGGGGTAGGATACTCATACTGTGAAGAACGTTAAGAGATTTGAAGGGGATTAACAGACAACTTTTTGGTTCTACATTAATAAAACGCTAGCAGCTGGACTTTGCTGAGGTGGGAACATACATCCAGTAGGTTCCATAAAGCAGACATCTTCAGCAAAGACACTCCAGCAATAACCAGGACTAGAGTTACCAAACCAGTTACTCCCAGCAATCTGGACCAAAACTCTCTGAATCATAGAGAGGAAGCCCTATCCTGTCAATCATTAAAAGCAACCCCTCTATACAAGGTGCAATTTGTGTATTAAGATAGCAGTTATGACAGCATGGGAAGTTCATGCTCCTCCTAGCTGTTCAGTATTCATTTTGTGGATATACACACACAGTTGAGGTGACCACCAAGCAAGCATTCTGAGCACCAGGTGAACTCTAAAACATACATTCACATGACATAGTATGAATGTCAAGCCTGTGCTGTATCCAATATTGAGCAATGAGACTGCATTTATTCTTCCCAACCATGAAGAACAGATCTCAACCCATCTTCTCAGGATACAGTACCATGTACAATCAAACATTAACTTGCTTTTTAGGGAGATACTGATAGAATAGCTGCTACACACAGCACATTTGGAGCTTACATGATTGCAAAGCTGAGATGGCCAAGTGCCAAGCCACATTTCATGCTTCAGAGAAGGAGAATAAATGCTGAAAACACAGCAAAAGGACTTCACAAAGGGAAACTGAGACAACCCAGTCATGTGCAGCTGCACAGAGATTTACACCAGCTACAGAATGTGCTACTATATCCTGGCCTTTTGCCCTACACACTATCAGCACCAGTTAAAACAGAGGTGCCTTCAAAATGACATGACATTCCACTCTCTAAAATAACGTTCCCCCATAACATTCTCAGCATCTTTACTCTTGTGATCAGGTCACATAAAACACATGCTTTATGAACTCAAATGAAGATTAGACTCTTAATAGAATACTACTAGGTAATCCAGTACAGAATAAATCTGTCCACAGAGTCATACTTAAGAAACTGGAGATTATCCAAGACTCCTGACAAAAAGTCCTGGTCAGTGGTACATTTCACAGCTGCTGTACAGTGCTGCACACCATCCCAAGGTAAGGCAATCCCAACACAGGATGCCAGTGAATGTACCTAAAAGGGCTTCCTGCCATATCTCCTTCCACAACAAGATCCTACAGGTCTGAATTAGACCACCACCTCCACAACAAAGCCCTGCAATAGCCTTATTAGTACATGTAAGACAGCAGCATCCCAGGCAAATCCTTGGCTCTACCCTTTTTCCTGAATCTGCTAGGATAAGATATTGTACAACTGTTAGGTTAAAGGTACCATTCTGCAAAGCAGAAGACGAAAACAGGAGGGAAAAAAAAAGAAAAAAAAAAAAAGAACTACCAATTCTGGATATTTGCAGTTGGTTCTCAGCTGCACAAGACTTTTAGAGCAGTCTGAAGAGGACTGTCTGAACCCTATGGCTAAACTCCCTTTGGATTAATATATTCTGCCAACTCAAGTGGATGTAAGTGGATTCACTTCTTTCTTGGCAACGAAACGCTGTGTAGTGATCTGTGCTATTTACAAGCTACTGTATTTCATTGGCAAATGACACAATTATAAAACAAGGACACACACTTTCTCTTAGGAAAGTTTTAGAATCACAGATGGAAGGGTGAGCAGACACTGCAGCAATTGGTATCCTTCAATTTTTATCTTCTGAGTCCAAAATAAAGTAGTCTCACAGAGAACAGAAAGATTAAGTTGATGGTTATCTATCCAGACAGATACATTCACCAATTGGAAGGAAACTGACTGAATCTCTCCTGTTGAGAAAAACACAAACAATTCTCCAGTGCAGGGGATAATGGCAGGATAAGTTATACAGGAAACCCAAGTGACAGCTAATCCTTCCTAAAGTGTTGTAAGACTTACTTAGGTGCCTAAAGGATTCAGAACAGTTACACCCATGCTGACAATGTCTGCAGCATAACAACTAAGTCTACACAGTAACTTCACACTATAGATGCTATTGGTTCCGTGAGTGCAGAGCAGAGATACCCAACCTAACCATTTCTGGCAGGCTGGCAAACTTCAGATTCCGTGTTTCAAAGCAGACTGAGTTACAAGAAATACTTTCTATAGTCCCATATGTGGAATAAACATAATACAATAAAAGCTCCAAGATAAAGGTAAGAAAGCAAAGACTACTAAGAATAGGAAACTCACCATGTTTTGGGCTGAGGATGGGAAATGGATCTCCCAGCTTCCAAAAGAAATACATAAATGTCAACCACAGAACACATGCAAAAAGCAGTTTCTGTCTGTGCACTGATGGAAAGAAAAAAAAATAGTATTGAAGTTCTTTCTTTAAGGCATTTTCAGTCTTACAAAATTACTACAATAGCCCAAAGGCTGATTAAAGCATAGATGGCCAAAACAGGTGTATTCTGACAGTGCTGCAGCTAGCAGTATGCACCCCTTCACTTCCTACCAAACTTACTACTTGAGACATCACCTTTCACAACAGCTTACCCAACAACACAGCATTTTGGCTTTTCCCTAAGGGCAGCACTGTGAATAGGGAAGTACTTAGTCACATCTTTCTTATGTGATCCTGAAAATGACACTTGGAAAATTCATCTTAATGCCAAAGCTACACATTTTGGCATTACACTATACTCCCAACCCACATATCTAAGCTTAACACAAAAGAGTGATGAATATTGATAACTCAAGGCTAGATGTGCTTTAGTACATAGAAGAGACCTCAACCAAATAGTAGTAAGCAAAAAAAACAAGGGTAATTTATTGAATTCTTCTGCCTTGTTTCTTTCACCCCTTAGTAGAACAATACAGGCTGGCCAAGGGCTTGACTGAAACTTAAAACTCTAAAGGAACAAATTCCAGTAACAGTATTCTAAAGCGTCTATCTTTGTTGAAACCTGAAAGAAAAGCTACATTTTGGGGGACCAGGTGAAACACATCCTAACTTTTCAATAAACAGTTATTGCTCAAGCATTAAGCCCCAGACAGAACTCATCTAGCCAGGACAAAGCCAGGAGAAGGAAGAAGATGCAGAGAGAGTGACCAACACATCTCCCTCTCAAAAGAAGTTCTCATTTGTACATGTAGTCTCAAATTAGTAGGCCCAATGCCATAAGCCAAGTACTCACGTAATCTGATATTGCTCACAACAAAGTAACCGATGTAAAAAGGTACCATGAAGACCAGGATGAGCAAAATGACACACAGGTTCAGCTTCCAGTGAAAATATCGAGAGCTAAAAGAAAGCCAAAATACAGGTAAGCATGCTACATCACAACAAATTTCAAAAAAGACAACCATGTCTCAATGCAATCCTTTCAGTTACATCAAACACTGGATAATGCTGGCCTACCATATAGCATATTCTGGGGTTTTTTTTCGTGTACAGCCCATGGATGTGTATTTCAAAACTAACAACTACCTAGAAAAATCTGTTTTCTCAAAACTCTAATTTTTAATATGACAAATGCTGGCTGCAGCACGATTCAGTTAGATGAGATCAAAATGAAGCACAAGAAATATGAGGCTGGATGCCGTGCATCCCAGGGTTCTGAAGGAAGTGGTTGATGTGGTTGTAAAGCTACCCTCCACAATACTTGAAAAGTCATGGCTGCCAGGCAAAGTCCCCACTGACTGCAAAAGGGAAACATCACTCCCATTTTCAAGGAGAGAAAGAAGACCTGAGGAACAACAGACCAGTGAGCCTCACCTCTGTGCCTGGGAAGACCATGGAGTGCATGCTCCTGGAAGATATTTCAAGGCACATGTAAGATGTGGAGGCGATCTGACAGCCAGCACAGCTTCACCAAGGGCAGATCATGCCTGCCCAACGCAGTGGCCTTCTATGATGGAGTGACAGCATCAGTGAACAAAGGAAGGGCAACTGATGTAGTCTCCCTGGACTTGTGAAAGGCCTTTGACATGGTAGCATGCCACATGCTCATCTCTAAATTGGAGAGATACAGATTTGAAGACTGGACTATCGACTGGATAAAGAATCGGTCAGAGGACTGTTGCCAACAGCTCTATGTCCAGGTGGAAGCCAAACATAAATGCCATCCCCCAGAGGTCTGTCTTGAGACCAATGCGCTTCAACAACTTTATCAAGTGATATAGACAGTGAGATCAAGTGTCTGCAAACTTGCTGAGGGTACAACACCAAGCTGAATGGTGCAGTTGACACAACAAAAGGAAGTGACACCATCTAGAGGGACCTGGACACACTTAAGAAGGGGGCACACAAAAATCTAATGATGTTTACCAAGGCCAATTGCAAGGCATCGCACTTGGTTTCAGACAATCCCAGATACGAGTACAAACTGGGAGAAGAACTCACTGGGAGCAGCCCTGCAGAGGACTTGGGGGTCCTGGTGGACAAAAGTACATGTACATGAGCCAGCAGTGTGCAACTGCAGCCTGGAAGGCCAACTGTATTCTGGGCCGCATGAAAAGAGGGGTAGCCAGCAAGGGAAAGGAGGTGACTGCCCTTGTCTACCCTGTCCTTGAGAGACCCCATCTGGAGTACTGGGTCCAAGCCTGGGACCCTCAGTACAGGAAGAATGCAGATCTGTTGGAGTGCATTCAGAGGAGGACCACAAAGATGATCAGAGGGCTGGAGCACCTCTCTTATGAAGAAAGGTCGAGAGAGTTGGGCTTGTTTAGCTTAGAGAAGAAAAAGCTCCATGGAGAGATCACTGCGGCCTTCCAGTATTTGAAGGGAGCTTATAAGCAGGAGGAGAACAGACTTTTTACATGGTCTAACAGCGATAAGGCAAGGGGAGTGGCTTTAAACTAAAAGGGGAGATTTAGGTTAGATGTTCAGAAGAAATCTTTTACTCAACAGGTGGTGAGGCAGTGGCACTGCTGCCCAGAGAAGCTGTGGTGCCCCATCCCTGGAGATGTTCAAGGCTGGGTTGGATGGAGCCTGGGCAGCCTGAGCTGGTGGGGGGCAGCCCTGCCTATGGCACGGGGTTGGAACTGGGTGGGCTTTAAGGTCTTTTCTAACCTAAGCCATTCTCTGATTCTATGATGCTATGATAATAATTAATTTTGTAATGAATGGCTGAGTCAAGAAAGGGCTAATACAAATTGAAAAGATAAAAAAAATATTTTATGTTCATAACTCAACATAATTCAATTAAAAGTGATTTTCTCACACGCAAGACATTACAAAGCAATCAACACTCCTCTGACAGAAGAGATCAGCCAAATTCAGATGAGATTCATCTTGGTTGAACTGACCTTCCATTCAGCTTTCCAAGAAAAACACATGCCATATTCCCAATACTGACCCATATCCTGCTTATGTCTTACAGAAGATCTTCTGAGGATCCTTGTCACTTTTTCCTAGCTAATTCAGAGGCAGACATTCTCATCTATAATGATTTCCAGCCCTTTATTAAAGCTTATAAAAGCATCCTCCTCAGTGACCTCTCTGACTGCAAGTTCTACAGATTAATAACATACAGTCTAAACTACCAGTATCTTATATCCATTTTGAACTTCTTGCCTTTCAATTCCTTTGATTGCACTCTTAGACTCATATGATGAAAGACAACAAATAGGAAACCCATAACCTTTCCATGTTACTGCTCTATCTTCTCTTTCCTGCTGCTTTCTGAAGTAACCACCTTTTTACATCTTCTTTATGTAGAAGCCCTCACCCTATGTCAAGGAAAGATGTGCCTTTGATTCACAAACACCGTTCTACTACAGAAGTACAGTTCTCACTTCACAATTAGCTTCACGTCTCATTCAATGCTTTGACAAGTACTGGAAAACAAAGGCTTACAGTTTTTATAGTTCTTGACATCTGAAAAGAGCTCTTCAGCATGATTTGAAGTTTCACACCCATAAAACTGTTCTTTTATTTCACAAATGAAAAAACTCAAAGACTAAAGCTTTGTTTTTAGGCTACACTAATAGCAATTGTGGGAGAATCAGAAAATTAAGGCTTTTAGTCTCATGTTTTGTCAAATGAATCCTGCTGCTCAAACACCTCTGTTCAGCTATCAACCATTTTCTCACATAATTTCCCCAATACAAGCCTAATCTATACATTAATCTTCTGCACACTAGCGCTTCAGTCAGCTCCCAAACTCACCTGCTGTTCAGCACTCCCAAAATCTCAAAGATGATGAGTTCAAACATAGTACAAGAGAAGGCAAAAGTCACAGAGAAGATGACTTGGACAACATACTGTCGCACCTGCAATGGAGAAAATAAGCCAGAGGTATCAGGCATTTCTGTTTCTAGAATGGTATCGTGATACCCCTCAGGTGAAGAAAGAAAAAAAGAACAACACATGGTACAACTGCACACAACTCTTGCTACAAGACACCCTGCATTTAATCCAAAGGGAAGAAACAACAGCCTGTATTATACTGACTGAATCAATCCTATTTGAGAGAGAAGTCGTACAAAGAAGGGATGCAATACCCGATGGCAACTTGATTAATGATAGGCAATTGCTAACAGTGTTCCACGCTCTTAATCTTAGATTTAAGAATAATTTAAGAATAAACTATTTGGGTTTGAATTTGGCTTGCACTTAAGTCATCTCTTATGTAGACTATACTTTCTTACAGTCATCTTGGGATAAAGGAATGTCCCAACCTTTATCCCAATCAATCCTCACAAACAATTTTCTCCTCACCAAATTTAAAGATGAATTTGATTTTGTCTCCAAAATTCTGCAAATACATAAGACAAGCTTACTCAAGAAACAAGGCTTCTATTATCCCTGCTCCTCCTCCAACTTTTTTTTTAAAACAGTTGCCAGTACAGAAATTTACTGGTCCCAGAAGAATCCCTTCCCCAGCTATCTACGAGTCTTTTAAATAAAGGAATAATAGAGAGGAAATGAAAAAGAAAGTGTGTGTACAAAAGCTAAAAATAAGACAAAAGAGCTTAATGAGTGGAAAAAGGTCAGAAACAGTTTAAAGAACACTGCAATAACTGGGAGTGATTTTAAGATAAAGAGTTGTGATGAAAGTCCCCTTCTTACCTCATAATCCTTGAAGAGCTTGCGCATGAAGAACAGCCATCCAAATCCAAAGAAGAGCACCTGCAGAAAAGATCAAGTATCTAGTATTTGTGTCCAGTAATTTGCAAAATATGAAGCTGCTTCACTATTGGCTGTAGGTGAAAGAAATGGAAGCAACAGAACAAGGCCAACATACCCAAGATATTAAACTAGTCAAGGTATCATGGAGAGTATAACATTTTAAATATTCAAGAGTAACAGACAGAGAAGCCTAGAATCTTACAGAAGATTGAGGAAAGAGAGTTTTTTTTCTGTATTCCCAACTTCTCAGAATACCTCAGTTTCTGGCCTGCCAGAATCTTACACTGTTGCTTCTTCTCTCACTCTTCAAACATACAGAATTAAAGCTTATCCTTTTTTTACAGTAAACACAATAACAGACACAAACAACAATTTATCCAGGAAAGTAAGCAAGGAATACCCAGGGAAATACAGGCTGCTGAATATCACAACTGTGCCTGGGAAGATCATGTAGCAGATCCTCTTGGAAGAGATGTTAAAGCACATGTGAGCTGTGATGATACAAGACAGCCAGCACGACTTCACCAAGGGCAGATCATGACTGACCAATGTGGTGGCCTTTTATAATGGAGTGACAGCAACGGTGGACAAAGGAAGGGCAACTGATGTTGTCTCTTTGGACTCGTGCAAGGCCTTTGACATGGCCCTGTACCACATCTTTAAACTGGAGAGATTCAGATTTGAAGGCTGCGCTACTCGGTGGATAAAGAGTTGGCTGGATAGTTGTAGCCAGAGGGTGGTTGTTAATGCCTCTGTCATGCTTTTATAATTTTTGTTATCGGTATTCCACATCATAACATCATGTAGAGCACTGGGAGTTAAAGAGTTAATGCTCCAGTTCCGCGGACTGCTGATTTTCCAGGTACCTGGTTTTCAGAAGAGAAGAACTACACACTTCAGAAGACCATTCATTTCCATTTTCCATTCAGAGGGAAAGATAAAACTGCTTGCAAGTCACAAGACAGCCCTCTTTTACTGTTCGTCTTGGCAGTGCATGCTCCCTAGCCATCTCGTCTTCAGCATTAGACTAAGGCCTTCACTTTTGGACACTTTCACTCTCATTCACTTGGTTTATTAGCTTCAATCCCAATTAACTTCTATTTTTACTATTAGAACTAGTAAATTAACTTTCCTCCTTTTTCCTTATTCCTTTCCCTCTTGGTTCCCCCACCACCAACTTTTTCAGGCTGTGTCACAGACACAGACAGATCTAGAGATAACTCCATGACAGATTCTATGTCCACGTGGAGGCCAATCACAAGTGGTGGCTCCCAGCAATCCATCCTTAACCCCAGGGTTAAAGTCTCTTCCAACACAAGCCATCTGTGGGTGATTTCATTGTGCATTAGAAATCAATGGACTTCAGCAGTGGCATGGGTAACAGAACATGATTTACAAACAAGGAATACCTGGAAAGCTGCGTGAGAAAGGTCAAATTCATTTGCCTTGAATGCAAAACTGGCATAGGAATGAGGTCTAGTGATTGACAGCAAGTGGCAAAACTGGTTTGAGGAGGACCTTAAACTTTAAAGTAGTTGATAGCACAAATACAAGAGAAAGGTAAGATATTTCATAAGCCTCCTATTTACAGGCCAGGCTGTAAGTCAAAGTATGATTCCATTAACAGTGGGGAAGAAGGAAAAGGCAGGCAGACTTTTCAAAAGGAATAAATAAATGAAGTAGAAGAAAAAGATGAGGAGATATTCAGGGACAATAATAACAGAGGAAATTATATATGAAGATTAGATTTCCTTTGTATTAGGGACTATACAAAAGCACAGAAAGATACTATCCTATGTTCACACTCTAAGATGCCTCAGGTGAGCATGAGCTTGAGCATTTGACAATTACATGCAGCAACTTAAACATCCAACTTCATACTTTTGAAGACAGCTGGAAGATGCAATGCTGTCATTACAAATGAAAGAAAAGCGATTAGAGAAGTTAGATCTTAGAAATCAAAGCAAACTATGGGAAAGCTTTCGTTCTAAGGGAACTAATAACAGTACCAAAGCTGCACTCAAACCCTGACAGTGAAAAGGCACGTCAGAAACAAAAGTCAAATCTATACCAAGCAGGAAGAGATTTTACCTTTAAGAAACAGCTGAAATCTATCCTGAAAATTCTCAGAGGAACTGCAGTCATAAGTGAAACACTGTGTAAGATAACCAGCTGCTGTTGAGAGGGGAAAGGTGCCATTTCCTCTACTCATTCCTTCTCATTACAGAGCACAGATTTTAAATCAGCTCTGAAGCTGATCAGATGCCTCTGTGACCCAGATAAACTCATTCATATGCCAAAAAACCAATACTGGAGAAAGCACAAATGAAAATAAGACTGTGCAGTCAAGTAGAAGGGAAGAGGGGGCAGAAGCAAACAGTTGGACCACCTCTGCAACCAGAGGAGCAAAGAGGAAGAAAGGGTACTTGGATGCTTACCGAGGAGGGAGTGGGGCAGCAAGGCGGAGAGGAAGGTCAGAGACAACACAATGACAAGACAAATTACTGGTAGTTAATGAAGGAAGATGGAATGTTTCCTCCCACAAAACAATAAGACAATCTCAAACATGCTAAGATCACCACCCAGCCTGGAATGATAAAGACGGGATGACACGAAACAAGGTTTAACAGGCTCCTGGATGAATCAATCTGGAGTAAAAAGCAGGGTGGCTGAAAGATGACTCTGAAGGCAGCGGAAAGGAAAAGGTGAGGGAAGTTCTGAATCACACGTGTCAGCACAGAACAACACATTTCAAATAAAATAGCGGTGCCTTTCTAAGATTTCCTTAAAGCAAGCCATGACGTTGCAGGGCTGTAAGCAAGCAAGCACCTCAATGGCACAACAGCACAGAGGCCACAAATTATTAGTCTACTTGGGAAACAACAAAGACTAAGTCAGCGTCATCTAGAGAACCACGAAATGAGCTCTCCTGGTGGTTCTAACAAGACCTAAGTTTATAGAAATTTGGTAGTTACTAGAAAACTCCATTCCCCACAGCCTTATTCACTTTTTTGCTGTGCATAATATTCTGATACGACAACTAGGCAAGGCCAAGGGTCACGGTGACACGCAACACAGCAGACCAAAGAGGCGATACAGCCTTAAGCAATAGAAAACGTGCTGCCTAACACTCCTGAACTGCAGGTTGGTTGGTCTGATTTCTGTTTATCACTTTCCAAAGCAGCAGGCGAAGATATCCAGCCACAAAGCCATTCCCCCTGCTCGGACCTGGCAACCCCGCCAAAAAGCAGATGGACAGACTCGGAGGCACCGCGCCTTCGCGCTGCGCATGCGCGCCCTCAGAACCCGCCCATACGCCCCTCAGCTCCAACGGCCGCTTCCGGAGGCGCGACGAGTGGGTAGCTCGGCAGGCCCGAGCGGCTCATCCAACCCCGCCTCCCTCTCCCTCACTCCTTCCGTGGCCGGACCCTCGCCGCGTAACACCGCGCCTACCTGGGAGGTGACCATGATGCTGGAATCGATGAGGAAG
This sequence comes from Tragopan temminckii, assembly GCA_028571105.1. Lineage (NCBI taxonomy): Eukaryota > Metazoa > Chordata > Aves > Galliformes > Phasianidae > Tragopan > Tragopan temminckii. The sequence continues at coordinate 76,699,722 of JAOWBP010000001.1, read as the reverse complement.
CTCATGGCGTGCCCCGCGCCGCAGCGAACGGCGAGCCCGCGCTACCGCCGCTGGTTGAAGTGCGCAGGCGCAGGGCCCGG
>JAOWBP010000001.1:76659187-76673253 GCA_028571105.1 Tragopan temminckii | reverse complement strand
AGGCTGTGGTGAGGAGGGGTTTGGCCTCTTCTCCCAGGCAACAAACAGGACCCAAGGAAATGGCCACAAGTTGCACCAGAGGAGGTTTAGGTTAGACATGAGGAAAAACTTTTTCTCTCAGAAAGTGGTCAGGCAGTGGAATGGCCTGCCAAGGGAGGTGGTGGAGTCGCTGTCCCTGGCAGTGTTCAAGAGGTGCCTGGATTAGGAGCTACGAGATATGGTTTAGTTTGCGGTAGCAGTAGTAGTGAGAAGACGGTTGGACTAGATGATCTTGCAGGTCATTTCCAACCTTGTGATTCTAGGATAACTTTAAGAGCTGCCATTTGCTTAGGACATCTGGCTGCCAAGGATAACAAACTGGACACAGCCCACTTTATCTGTGCTAGAAGCATTTCTAACAAACCCAGTCACAGCAACTCAGGGCTGGCATCTCCACCAACCAAGAGAGGAAAAGGTCTGGTACATACAACTCATCCCAGCACAGCAGCTGCCATAGCCCCTGCCCTAATGGAAGCAGTGCAATTGTCCTCTGGCTTTCCAGCCTAACTCAGTTCTTCCCGCCCACACCTCCCCTTCACCCTCGAGGTAGCATTAGTCACATTTCTTCCTACGCTTCAGAGAAGATCTGAGCCAGCTCTGTCATGCCATAAGCAGCTTGCTTATGGCAACCTTGAATCATACCTTTACCCCAAAGAATAGCATAAAGATATTGTTCATATTTATTCTGTTCTTCTAATTGCTTCACTTCAGCGTGCCTCATGCAGAAAATGAGGTGTGAGACCTGGAGTCAGACAACCATGAAAGACTGAGGAACAGCAATAGCAGTGAGAATGGCCTTTGTGCTGCTGGCTTGCTTATTTGCACCTGTGCTCACTCAGACTGCTGTGATCTGAATGCAGAGTCAAGCTGCTCAATTTTAGAAATTGAGGAAGAGACAAAGTTTATTTTTAGCAAGCAAAGCAGTTTTTGTATTCAGGAGAGACTTGAAAACCTCTCTTCTGTTTCTTTTTCTTCCTCAAATGGCTACCTTAATGTCCCTTAGATAGAAAAAAAATAGCAAGAACACTTCATTCTTTTTGATAAGGACTATAAACAGATTCAACTCATTTTGCACCTCAAACCGGATATCACAGAAAAGAGCATCATTCAACCATTTCAGCTTTCAAGATCTTTCTTGATAAATATATAAACTTTTACTGTGTTGAAGATTGAAATTTATCAGTCATAACTCATTTCTTTATGCTTTGTTCAAAACATAAAATATGTAATTTCATGTGTTAAGGAGCCGTTGCAAATCTTTCACAGAAGAAGTAATTTCTGCCTTTTTTCACTTTTCTTTTGTTCAAGTGCTGAATAGTGTCAGCATGCTCAGGCTTAGAAATATTGTACTGGCATGCTCTAAAACTTAACGTGCATTGCAGTGGACTTTGCTTCCAACACTTCCTTCCCTCCGCCAACCACACTATGTAGTCAGAAGAGCCCAGAGCAAAACTGTGCTTGGGAAAAACCAATAGTGTTTCCTAGGTAAAATTTCTTTCTAGATCTAACAAGGAGGATTTTTCAAGATACAGGGTTAGTACTCCTATACTGCAAGCAGGATCACGTACATGGAGATGGTATTTTGGTACTTCAGCTTACTTGGCTTGTTACTGAAAAGGTCATTTTAAAATAAAGTATTCCAAACATTTTCATTAGATACTTAACTGATTGCCTAAACCAGTAGTCCAGCAAATTAATTAAAAGAAAAAACTTCAAGCCTGTAAAACATACTTGCTTAGCAAATTTATCTCTTCATTTGTACTTAAGGATAACTTGCACCACATATGCACACAAAGTCTTCCCAATAATCTCGCTTTCCCTATCATGTAACATTAGCTATAAGCTTATATTCATTACATTAAAAAGATTGTCCATACTTTAATACTTTCCAACAAGAATTAATGCAATCAGTCTGCCTCTCTAAAAACAGTTATATTTATCACAAAAACGCATTAAGCAAATATTTATTGCAGCATTTCTACTGCTTCATGCTGTAGCATTATGTTAATCAGTAGCTGTCTTATATAAATGAGTTTGGTAGGATTCAAAATAGAACAAATAAGATAATGAAATAATTGGTATTCTATTAACAAATTAGTGGTAGTACTGCAGAAAACCTTGCTTACCCTCCATTGTAGCATGCCTGACAGGATTTAGGGGCCAGAAGAGTTGAAGATGATAAAGATCCTCTCTGGGCCTTAAATTCATCAGGGTTTCATAGAAAGTGAATACAAGACTGACCCTCTTCTTGTGTAGTTATACATCATCCATTTAATTATTGGCTCACTATGACAGCCAACTCCAAGATTACATAAGAAAACTAGGCAGTTCAAGGGAGATTCAAAGAAGAAACCATTCTCAGGTGCAACGGAAAGGGCAGAGATGTTTCAGGGTGCACAAGTCCTAGAAATCCCTCACAAACCATTTTTAAACATAGAGTAACTGTACAGTAACTACCATAGTTCCCCTACCTATACACAATGTCATCACTGCAACGGAGGAGCTTGAAAACATGGTACAATATTTGAGGGACTAATTAATGGGACAAACGTATTCAAGCTATTACTTGAAAAATGAGAAGTCTTTTGCTTGCCAGGATTATCAAACCTGACAACATGCAGTAAATACTATATGTCTTCTATTAAAACAATGCTTCCTGCTAGTTTAATAGTTACACCTTTAAATCCCAATTTCTAAGCCAAAGGAATAAGCCAAAATTACAGCAATTTGTCAGACAACATTTTGAGACTGTGCAACCGCATACAAAAAAATAGCACTAATGTGATGATGAGAAAGGTGAAAGTTTGGTCTTTTCTAAGCAGATGTTTTTCCAACAATCCCCTTCCCAGTGGGAAAATGGTATTATAATCTTGAATCTGCAAAGAAGAATCTTTAAACTGATCAAATGGACAGTGAAATGCAGAGAAAGTTACAAAATATTTCTGTGTGAATTAAGTATACATTTACAGAAACCACTGGCTGATCTAACACATTTTACACTTGAAGTGAAAATACCAAGAAACCAGTCTAGCTGCATATGATACAAAAAAAATAACTTTCTATAATTAAAAAAAAGCTAAGAACAAACAAATGCTACTTCAAATAAATACAATACAGATTAAGCAGTAAAGCCCTATGAAACCTATTGCAAGTACCAGCAAGTTAAATAAGTTAACATGTAAAAAGAGATGGAAAGACACAGTATACAAGCTTCTCATTATTGAGCCTGAACAAGCTCCAGGCAGAACTGCCTATTTTAAAATAATGGTCCAAAGGAGCTTCTCCAAGCTATCCATGTGTCACTTAGGAGGGAGGATGCGAAAATTATTTAAAGTAACTCCTAAAAGTATCAGTGTGGAAAAGCAATATAACCAAATCCACATTGCAAGGATAACCCTGAGCCCAATACATCATAGAATCAGACCCAGCTCATGTCCAGAAGATGTTAACAAGAGACTGTTATACATACAGCCTCCCATTTTTCAAGTTAATAGACATACATACAGCGTTTGCATCTATGTGTACTTCAAAGCTGCAGACAAGGAGCAAACACTTCATAGTTAAAGTTTCTGCCACATTTGTAGAATAGCCTGGGTTGAAAAGGACCTCAAAGATCATCCAGTTTCTGCCATGGACAGGGTCGCCAACCACTAGACCAGGCTGCCCAGAGCCACATCTCCCTGGTCTCCCTAGTGATCCCCAATACTCACACATCTGCTGCAATTTTCTTTGAGAAAAGTTTCCAGAGGAAATTAATTAAAATGCTGAGACTTTTCATTCAGGGTACTTTCTAATTAAGCTACCAATATTTAAAGCTTCTGACTTCTCAGGCTCATTGTTCCTTGCACAGGATGAGAAGAGAGTAACAACTCATAGTCTTGATAGAGACATATTAAATTAAAAAATCTAGCAGCTTGCAGTTTCATTTCCTTGAAATTAGAAATGCTTATGTAGTTTAAAAGAAGTAAATCACTGTACTTTGCTATGTTAGACAGCAGCCCTCAGCACATTCCACTGTCCATGGCATGTTTTAAAAAGGTGCGCTCAAGCATATAAATCCTTTGAGATTTTAATTACAGTGATGTAGACTCACTAGAAGTTCTTTAGTTGCATATATTGGGACATTGCATCACATCTAAGGTTTTCATATTCTCACTTATGATAAACTGGTTAATACAAAAAGGATAAAAGCCAAATGGTACTATATACCATTTTCTAATTAGAAGACAGAATTAGATTTTTAATGTCAAAAGGATTACAGGAAGGCACCTACCTAATAAGCAAAGAGTTAACGTGGACCAAATGAGATGAAGACTTAGATCATTACTGCCTGTTGCCATTGAGTTCCCTTTTACAAGGATGTAAGGGTAGATGGTGAACACCCTAGGAGAAATGGTCTCAACATTAACACTACAAATTTGCCTGTAAGCTTGTTGTGATTAGGTAGGCTTATCATGAGAAACGCTCCAGGCATGCCCTTGCTTTGTGCTGGAGAAGCATTGCAAATGTGATATCCCCATAGCTTTTTAGGCAGTTCTACAACCTCCTTGGACCACTGTGTAACACTACTGTAGACATGATAAATGTTCTGTTTGGAAAATTCTCTGCTAACTTCTTATTAGTGGTGTACTTTGATCAGGATCCATTTCCTTTAGCCATTGAGGTTCACACTGCAGATTCCTATATCTGTTTTAAGATTCATAGGCTCTATTTATTACTAGTCAGGAGAAATAAGCACCTTCAGACATGATTCATCTGACCAAAATAAAGCAGTTACTTTAGGATAAGAATAACTGCACCGTAGAGAAGCCCGTTTCTCACTGTGTAGGGCAATCGTTCTGAGTTAGATAGCTGCATTAAGTAAAATCAACTCTGCCATTTGTATTTTAAAGCATTTTTCCCCAGCATTTCCTCTCCATTTCAACAACAGGGAACTGAAATCTTACAAAATTACAAGGGGAAATTTTAAGTGATAGTATGTTAGAGAATTCACTCTCCAAAGATTCGTTCTAATTTTAAGAGCAGTTCCCAACAGAAGGAAATCACCAATTTGCTCTAACTAATGTGGCTGAACATGTGTACTAAATTGATCTTCCTCTATTCTCCACCCTCATGTTCAATAACTTGACAGAATACTTCATGCTCTTAGGTGCCTATTTTAATTTGAAACACTCTCTGAATAGCACTTGCAGCTAATTGATTTGTTTTAATTTACTTTCAGCCTGCTATCTAATATTCCAGCTTGGTGTTTTTAAAATTCTGAATGCCTCAGAAGGTCTTTCCGTAAGAAAAGCTTCTCTGAGTTTCTCTAAGGGACTTTCAAGTCACAGTCCATGGACAAAAAGGCAATGGGAGGATATGCATCTCCAGACATGCTAGAGGTGCACAAGGCAGACCTCATTCCCATTCATTTCCTGACTGAAAATGTTTAATCCTTTTGACTAGCAGAAACAAGGAGACACAGTGCTAGTCAGTGATTTCCCCTTTGAGGTTTATAACACGGGTGACTGCTAGTGCCACTTATCTCAAGCTCTGAAATGGTCGTTTCAAGACAGGAACATAAGGTGGTCACTGTGGGAGTTAGCTGACTTTTCCAGTCCCAAATCCATCCTACAAACACAAACCCAGCTATGTTATTTCATCCAGTCACTCAAGCAAGGTACCACTGTATTAGAATAGAAGTTAAACAGACATTTCTCCTGTACCAAAAGCTTAAGTCTAGGGATAGGATTCTGTGACAAGGGGAATAAGTAAATAAATAAAAAGCCAGATTCTGGTTACTTTAATCCTCCACCCACCCTCTACCAAAAGAGACAGGCTTACTAAGTGTCAAATACAGAGATAGACTTTAGCCTTAGAAAGGAAGTCACCAATGTTAACAGTGCTTTTAGGCAGCCAACCAACTACTTTTGCTTCACTAGTTTCACACACATAGTTTGCTTGCTGAGACACTACATGCAATAAGAACAGCATCAGATCTCTTCAGGGCTCATCTGCAATCATCTGGCATGGATAACCTTCCCATAACAACACTGATAGGGTCTCATCTCATACAGGACAACACTCTCAGACATACGCTTTGATTTTTGGGAGGTACTTTCTGGAATCAGGAGTTGGACTTGATGATCCCTGTGGGTCCAGACTAGAATATCCTGTGATTCTACATCTACATAGCCATCTCAAATGGAGAAAGGACAGACTTCCAAGCAAAACGCAGGTTTAACACAACGGAAAGCACAAGACAGCAAAGCAGCAAGGTCCCAAACCACAGCGAGTGAGGACCTGCTTAGACATAATAACAGCAGGCATAGAATTAAGAGAAACTGCTTACCTTCAGAAGACTCATAAGGTCATCAGGTAGTCAGGGATCCACAGATGATCTCCCCTCCACTGCCAACCCTTAAATGAGGTCTGGGAAGAGCTGGATCCTGGCTCCATCCCTTCCTGTCACTCAGCTGCATTGCTTGCACCTGAGCTCCCCTGGGTTGGCCCCGCCTTCCCACAAGGTGCTCAGTCGCTGCTTCAAGCTGTGACTTAGCATTTCCACTACAACAGGTTAACTTGACAAGGAGGAGAACTTGATCCTTTGAAGCAGATTTTTTTCAGCCACACTGTTTGTCATCTTGGAGTTTACAATTTCACTCAGATGTGGAACTGTAGATGGAACTATATAAGTGATTTTTTGAATGTGTAAGCTAGGATTGAGGTGTAAGCACTTTTCTGCCCCGCCATTTGTTCAGACAGCTAGAAAATGTCTGCTCTCCTAAAGCACCAGTACTTAGGATCTTTGGATGCACAGGGTACATTGAAATCAAATGTTGAACTTGATGCATTTCAATCATCCTGCCAAAAGACATCTCCTCTGAGGAAGGGCCATCTAAGTTTAAGTGCCTTAAGCTACTAAGAATATAAATTCAGATACGACAAGTGAAAATATTCATCATGCCTTCAATAAGGCTGTGATAATTTTCTTAGTTTCTAGTGGATCATAAGAACAGAGTATCTTAATTAAAAACTGTTCAGCTGGTCAACAGCTGTCAATTTTTCTCCAAGAGAAGCAAGTAGGAAATTTTTTTTGAGAAAGTACTACTTGAGTTCTTTAATAGTAAAAAGACAGAAGAAGGTCCTTGGTGCAGAGATATGGGTTGAAAGTCTTTTTATAAAAAGACATAACCCAAGAATGTACCCATGAAGGATACTTTTTGTAAGAGTTCTTTCTAAGTCTTATCATTTCTACTAAGAAAACTAATTTTCCAGAAACAAATGTGTGGCTGAAAAAAATCTGCTTCAAAGGATCAAGTTCTCAAGTTAACCTGTTGTAGTGGAAATGCTAAGTCACAGCTTGAAGCAGCGACTGAGCACCTTGTGGGAAGGCGGGGCCAACCCAGGGGAGCTCAGGTGCAAGCAATGCAGCTGAGTGACAGGAAGGGATGGAGCCAGGATCCAGCTCTTCCCAGACCTCATTTAAGGGTTGGCAGTGGAGGGGAGATCATCTGTGGATCCCTGACTACCTGATGACTTCCTAAGTCTTCTGAAGGTAAGCAGTTTCTCTTAATTCTATGCCTGCTGTTATTATGTCTAAGCAGGTCCAACTCCAAGATGACAAACAGTGCGCCCAGGTGGCCAAGGAGACCAGTGTCATCTGGCTTGTATCAGGAATGGTGTGGTCTAGGGCAGGACTAGGGAAGTCATCCTGCCTCTGTACTCAGCATTGGTGAGGCCTCACCTCGAGTACCGTGTTCAGTTTTGGGTACCTTAGTACAGAAAGGACATTGAGGTGCTGGAGCAGGTCCAAAGAAGGGTAACAAGGCTTGTGAAGGGCTTGGAGAACGTGCCCTACGAGGAGCGACTGAAGGAACTGGGTCTGTTTAGTCTGGGGAAAAGGAGGCTGAGGAGAGAACTTATGTTCTCTTCAAATACCTGAAAGATGATTGCAGCAAGAGCAGGGTTGGTCTCTTCTCACTGGTGACAGGATGAGGGGAAATGGCCTCAAGTTGCACCAGGGTAAGTTTAGTTTGGATAACAGGAGAAACATCTTAACAGAAAGGGTTGTTAAGCACTGGAATAGGCTCCCCAGGGAGGTGGTTGAGTCATCATCCCTGGATGTGTTTAAAAACCATTTGGACGTGGTGCTCGGGGACGTGATTTAGCAGAGGGTTGTTAGGGCAGTATGGTTAGGTTGTAGTTGGACTTGATGATCTTTAAGGTCTTCTTCAACCTGAACAATTCTACAGTTCTATGATTAAGAACAGTAAGTTCTTAGTATCATTCTGAATGGTAAATTCCTTATCGTTAAGGGTTTTTCAGTAACCCTGATGCCCATTACACTTTCACTCAGTTCTACAGGTTTAATATCCCAGAGTATTCCCCCTTACATTCATAGGGCAAGCACTGTGCTTTTTCCATTAAAAGAAGTCCTCAAGAAATCCAAATAAGGGCTAACAGGGGACACCTGTAACATTTCAGCACATTTAGGCTGGGCTTCTAGCTTGAGCTTCAGAAGGAGTGTGGGGGAAAAAAACGGAAAAAAGAAAAAAAAAAAAAAACCACCTACCTGAGAGATGCATCAGAAATGATTTGCTGCTGAGTTTTCTGCTGCAGAGTTAATGGATCGCTCAGACTCCTTGAAGGCTGTACAGTAATTGGCAACAGTGAGTCAGTTACATTTCCTGTGCCTGTTGGTATGGATGGGGATAGAGAGCCAGATGGGAGCATTAGGTCAAATTGCATGGAAAGACACCCTAAAAACTGTGTGAAACAGAATTTTGAGGCCTTGTCTTGCCCATGCAGACAGAGAGGGGCCCAGAACTACAAATGTAGCAGTGGAGAAAAAACCAACTACTTAGTTTACCTAGAGCAATCGTTTTGTACATTGCTTTTGAATTAAAGCAAAATACAAAAAACTTGGCTTTAACTTCACCAGCTTCTGGCAGGGGGTTGGGAGGGTGAAATTTCAGCTTCTTAATTGCTAATATTATTAAAAAATCTGAAAAGTTACTTTAAAAAAATAATAATCCAAAACATTATGTGCTATAGATAATCCAGATGATCTGGATAATTGAACATGCACATGTGTGATTTTTCTATTGCCACTGACTATTATTACTACCATAATTCTATGCACTGAACGAGGGGCTACACCCCTTGTATAGAAAAGGTTCATTTCATTAACACCATATCCAAAAGTGGGAAAATTGCAGTAGTGCCTAGAGAAACAGAGGTATCATTAAGACTGAATATACAATCAAACAGAGGTAGAGCTCCTGACACAGTGTTTGCAATACAGCAGATGAGGGAAATGCTATTAAATGACAGTTCTGCTAAATCTCTACAATTTGAGATACTTAAGTATAACTTATTTCCCAAGAGCAAGGTTGATACTCAATTGCTCTAAATAATTAACCAACACTAAATGTCCTTTAAAAATATGCAGGAAGTCAATTGGGTGTTGAAAGTCTCTCAAGAAATTGGTGGATGAGGTTCTTTATCCTGTTTCATGGAGTCTGAGACACTTTTATGAGCTGTACTCTGGTCATAAACAGAGCTTTTGGAGAAGTAAGCAGTTGATTCTATGCCTTTTGGCTGAAGTTAATAAATATAGGCAGTCTTTTCAAGAAATTCGCCCATATATGACTACAGCAATAGCACTAGAAGCTTCTTTATAGGTGGTAAAACATAATTTTTAAGTCACACAAAACTAGGTCCAGGAGGAAGTGTTTGGATTCCTCAGGCCCTACCAACCAAATCATTAATTCTCTAGTGTCTGGAGCATACATATAGGAATATAAATATCACAATTGAAGAGGACACGGGATCTGAACGTGTCTTTAATGTTATGATCAAATGGTCTTAAAGGGCAGTAGACTCTTGAATGAAAAGCAAATTCTTGAAACAGCAAGAATGGCACGGACTGACATTTTTACTGCAGTCAGAAGTTCCTATGCTCATCAGTCTCTTTTTTGATAGATAAATGATCCAAACATTGCTTCTCCCAGGAGCCCCAAGCAACATTTGTGACAACCTTAAAGGCAGTTACTTTTAAGTCTATCTGCTCCGAAACTACACATCAAAATGCTTAATAGAACAGCTTAAGCTTTTCAAAGGCAATTGCCTCTGATGTAAAAACAGTGAAAGGTGTGTCACAGAACTGCTTTTAAATCACAAGTGCAGCAATCATGATCCACAGTAAATTGAGAATATTAAAAAGATATATTCCTGTATGCAAGTCATCATAATTTTTACCACTATTTTTAGTACGAATCTGCAATGCAGCCAATACATGCAGATGAAGAAGCCTGGAAGAAAAAAAAACTGCTATTATTATTATTCTTACTCAGTGAAACATTTAGTTGCAGTCAAAAAAAAACTAATGCTTCAGTTCCAGACTGGGAAATAGCTGTCATGCTATGGAATTGAGCAAATAACAAGGCCCCTGGCACCGATTTCCTCAATAGATATCTCTTCTCAACAATTACACCGCAGATTTTGTTAGCACAATACATTCAGTGACACAGCTGAGCTTCCTTCTAAGGCATACTTCTTACCCACACAAAAATTCAAGAGAGCACGCTCTCAGTAGATGAATAAAAGGTCACAAGTACCTCTTCTCTGCTCTTGCATGTCAGCAAAAGAAAAGTCTCCAAGACATCAACCCCTCGTACTTTGAAGGCTGGTCAATACCCTTCTCCTAGATATTCTGCAATAACTGTCATAGCAGCAAAAGATATCTAATGACATTTTGCTGGGGGAAAAAAAAAAATGAACAGCATTGCGTTATTAAGAAATGATCAGTTATTTCCGTAACAGCTCTTAAGGCTAACAGATCCTAACCCTTGGCTTAGCATGTGTTCAGCCAGGCAGGGAAACACGTCTGATACTGTCTATGGCACAGGGCAAGAAGCCTCAGCTGGTATGCATTTATTTTACTGGGTGGAAGAAAATCTCTGGGGAAGAAAGGCTTAGGAACATTTAACTAATTCTCAAAATGCCTGCCGTATCTGAGGAACAAAATCTCTGTGTTACGACAGATTTAGCTGTCCCACCAGGAGGGGATGAGAGGAGAAAACAGAAGGATCAGTTGCTTTCCTGAATGCAGTGCTGCTAATAGCAATCCCCTGAGGCTCCAGCTATTCACCTCAGGTTTGTCACAGAGAACAAAACTTGTAATAATCACTCATCTTTTCAAGGTTATCTAAAGCAATGTGTAAGCTTTTGTCTGTGCTAACATCTTTAAACTCTGAGCATCCTTCTGAGGGTCATTAATGACATTCCACACCACAACAGCTGAGAAACCTCTGATGAAATTAAATGGCTCCGATTGAACTGGCCCACAGTCAGATCAGAGCCAGAACAACTACAGTCTATAACAAGTTATTTGAACAAGGTACTTCCCAGCCTAAGCATATTTTATTCCTTACTTCAATACATCAACTCAAGGACTGTTAGAAAGCTGAAAGTTTTCAGCATAGCTGTGAAGCACAAGTTTGGTGTGTTCTTTTTACATATAGAGAAAATTAAGTCATTTGTCCCAGATCTCCTGGCCTTTTTGCAGCCCTGAAGTAACAGAAGGGACCCTGTGTGATACTGCCCTGCCCCAACACCTAACTGGGAACTTTGTAAAACAGTTTTGGCACAGATATCAACTTATAATTGAATAACACTCTCCAGCATTTAACCCAACCTACCCAATCTACTTCTAAAGCCTAAAGAGACATACTTTGCCACAGTACTCTGAGGCAGGTGGAGGCAAGCCAGGAAAAGGGGCAGACTGGTGTGGAGTCTTCCAGAGAAGGGATGTGGGGGAATAGATGACTATGCCATACCGACAGGACAGTTGCAATAAAACCATAGCATGAGACTATGGCAACATGACTATGTTGGGTGACATGTAAGATCCAACCACCAGGAAAGCCTACATCTGGAAGAGAGTTGCAAGCACAAAGGAAGACATAGTATAGACAAGTTGTTCTCCCCAAAAGAATCATACAGTCACTTGAGCTGGAAGGGAGTCCAGCTCCCCTGTAATGAACAGAGACATCTACAGCTCCATCGGGATGCTCAGAACCCTGTCCTGTTTGACCTTGGATGTCTCTGGGACATCCACCACCTCTCTGGGCAACTTGTGCCAGTACCTCACCATCCTTATTGTAAAAAACTTCTTTATATCTAATCTAATTCTCCCCCTTTTTAGTTTGAAACTATTTCCCCTTGTCCCATCACAACAGACTGTGCCTCCTCTTTAGATACTGAAATGCCACTCTCAGGTCTCCCTGGAGCCTTCTCTTCTCCAGGCTGAACAGCCTCAGCTCTCTGTCTGTTCTCATAGCAGAGTTCCCATCCATTGGATCATTTTTGTTGCCACAGATGACTTACATTCTGCCCAGACTGAAGTGCATCTCCATCCTACCTATGGCTGACATCGTTCCATGATGATATTTATGAAACCTCTGCTAGAGAGAAGCCGTAAAGTGCTGTTGGAAAGGGGCTATTCAAGGGCATGGCATTGGCTCTAGGTTTTTTTTCCTCCCTAGTTAATTTTCTGTGCTGCCAACAGAAAGCTATTAACAGATCCACTGCTCTTGCTGGATATTGCTGTAGAAGCAAAGCATCATCTGCATGAAGAACATACTTCATTCTTGGCACCCAACTTCAGCACTACTCTGTACAGGAAAAAACAATTATCTTTTAATAACCACTGAAGTCAGAAGCCAGCATATATGCAACAGATACTACAAAAACAGACCATGTCAGGTACCCATTTATCTAAATTAAAACTTTTATCCATTTCAGTGTAATAAGAACATAAACCTACAGATTCCATTAAGTGTACCTGGAGCACATCTTACAGCAACACCTTTCATCATAACATAAGGTTAATCTAATGATCCTGTACTATATTTGATGGTTATTTTATTTTTCCTGCTCAGGTTTGGCTTTGTTTTGCTTCTTACTAGAGTGTTCTGAATTTACTTTCCATGTCATGTCTCATCCACAGCTGAGATATATGGGAAGTCTTGACGTTTAAAGGTCTGCAACATCTTTTCCACTGCTAGCTAAAAAATAAAAATAAAAAATGGGAGAGCAAGTATTTTCAGAGCACTTTTCCTTTCTGTGATATGACCTTAAGGCATATGTTTTTCATAGTTTGTGGGAGTTTTTAATTACAATTTAAGTTCAGACTAATTGATTCATAGATGGTTATATTTATGAGGTTTTCTTCCATGTAGTGTTATATGCTTTGCAGTGAAGTTAGAGTACTGATAGCCAACACTGTAGACAAATCAGGAGTACTTAAAAATAAGTGTAATATTAAAAAAATAATCCAATCCAGCAGACTCAAAGATTTTCGGACAATTTTAGCTGCACTGACCTAAATTAGCTACATGAATACGCCTTCTAATGAAGAAAAAAAAAAAAAAATTATCAAAAACAGAGAGAACAAATTGACTAGAATAAATTACTTGCAGAAGAAAAACACTGTGATTACATGCTTGGCCTAATGCAATCTATCTGAATTACCAGAAAGAATAATAGATGTTCCAGTAGAGGTGAAGCGCCAATAAACCCAGGAACTGCAGCTAATGCTTATTCATGTGCCCTCCTAGATTGACCAAGAACTTTTTTATGATGCCTTCACACCATATGTATACATATGTATATCATGTACATAACGTACATATATATGTGTGTGTGTCTATACCCCAAACTTAGGAATGTAAACATATCACAAAGATGCTTTGATAGACATGGCTGCTCTGTATAAAATTAGACACAAGTAGTAATCTGGCTACCTCTCCACAGGCTTGCTTGTTTCACTTGAAGCCATAGATATTTTGGTCAATTGATCTGAAGACACTTTCTAGATACAGCTATTGCTGTACCTTTTTAAAACAGCTTCTAAATCTTGGGATTATGCAGGGAAAAATTTGATATGATTTAGTTACATCCCAAAAATTTAGAATCAAGACATGGAGGTAAAAGGATCCCAGAATGTAACGTCAATATTTAGTGACAAAAAATGGGAAATG
>JAOWBP010000001.1:76641837-76659087 GCA_028571105.1 Tragopan temminckii | reverse complement strand
AAATTTAGAATCAAGACATGGAGGTAAAAGGATCCCAGAATGTAACGTCAATATTTAGTGACAAAAAATGGGAAATGCTGAAATTAGAAAAAAGAGCAATAAGTATACAGACGTGAGGACTTGCCTGAATCTGTTCACTGCTTCTTTCCAGAAGAGTTAACATTAAAATATTCTTCATCTTCAGAGAATAGTCATGTTAAACATTAAGAAAACGTGATTTGCAATAACTTCTTAAAATACACAACATTGAAATGATATGCAAAAAACAGGATGCAATATCTACATGCATAAGGGCACGCAATGTGAAACACTACATTTTTAATTACTTGCCAACAGTGTGGTACTGATAAAAGCTTTTTTCCTTAAATTTCAACAGCTTCAAAGGGTAAAGCCAAAGATGAATTTTAGCAGAGAGATTCAAAGTTATATTTTGATCTTTTTCAGTCTCCTGAAAGAAAAACAGTTCAGCGTGCTATAGCTCATAGTTAAATCCAACAACTTCCCAGCGCAAGAGGTCAATTGTAAGCACACCAGGGAAAGGAATTCAGCATTTGCAGAAGTGCAAAGCACAAAGATGCTCTGCTATGTAACAAAGAAGTGTTTGCCTTTGATTTTTCCAGGCTTCTTCTAGTCTCTGAAGACTGGGATATTAACCATTTTGCAACTGTCCTTTGCTAATGCTTATTAACCATGTTATTTTGTGAAAGCTTACTTTCTTTTTCTCCCTCTCCCTCTCAGAAACTCCAGAGACCACAAAAAAGCATACCATTGCTGAGAATGTACTAGAGGTTTTTGAGCTCTCCTAAAGCAACTCAGAGCATTAATGCACTTTCTGTGGAATTGGGCAACTAGGGGAAAACGGTATGATGCTTCTGTTCATCATCAAATTAACATCACTTGTTCTCATCTGATCCAAAAAATACATATATTTTTTTTAAAAGCACTATAAAACACCTTTTAGCAAACAGACCTTGTGAAATGTTTTGAAATATTTTGCAAGTCATCATCAATATTACAAATAAATATCCTTATCACATAAAAAGGCAAATTTCATTTTTGTAGCATGTAGCTTAAGGAGAAAAGAGGTGCTAAAATTCTTGCTTTTTATGTTAATATTATAATCTAAATCTAAAAGATAACTTTGCTCAACCATCTTTTGAAGTTACACATTTTTTCCTTGCATAGAAAACAAAGTGCTGCAGTGCTGACTAGAAGCACCCCTAGCATAAAGTAGTATCTAAATTTATCTACAGTACTGAAGATTTTCATAATCACAAAGTTATGTTTTAAAAGATCTTAGAAAAGCAATATCAGTATAACAGGCTTTGAAACTTTGTTTGGAAACAATTTCTTATGGATAAAGCACTGAAATGGTAATCCTAAAAAGTTCTGGGGGGTCAATTGAAGCTGGATAATCTTGTTAAACAAGGGCTGTCTGTATTGAATTCTTGGGACAACAATAACACCATTTTTCATAATTAATTCTGATTCATCTGCTTTAATTTAAAGCAGCCATTCGCAGTCATCTGTGCTGTTTGTCGAGTGTCACAGCTTCATCAGAATTATGCAAAGGAAAAAGCTGCGTGTGACAGCCCATTATTTGCCTATCAAGAATGAATACAAGTTCACAAAGTGTTAGAGAGCTTAAGGCCTCATTCAGCAATGGAAGTGTCTGCAGCAGGAGACCTGACACATCCAGGAAGCTTCCTAGAGAAGCTAAATCTTCATTCTGAATTAGGAGTTTGGACATATTTTAACACTATCCTGCTGCTATTAGCTTTCTTGAAAGTGTTATAGCCCTGAGGATAGGCTCAAAGCCAGAGTCTCACAGGAATTCTTTAACAAGCCATGATACCAACTGGCCATGGAGACAGACATTGCCTAACAGAAGTGGCACAGAGAGCTCTGCCCCAAGAGCCACAGACCAGCTCCAGAGCTCCTCTGGCCTGGGCACAGCACTGGGCTACTTTGGCTGCCTGCCTGCCCTCCCCACTCAGCAGATCTGCTCTCTGTCAAGGCAGCATGCCAGCTTGCTCAGAAGTCCTAAATGCAAGCTTCCATGGTACTGCACGGATGAGCTATTTGGCATCCTCACTCTTGTGAGAAGTCACTGTATTTGCATACATTCAGTGTGACTGAACAGCACTGTGGGACACATATGCATGCAAGTAGTAAGCAGCAGGTGCTCCCTCCCTTCTGCAGATTCTTCCCCCTAGCTTACCTATCAGATTTCTCCTCACCAGCTCCCTCATCCCCCTAGCTCTCCTGTTCACTGTTCTGATTTCATGCAGGCTGACCCAAGGCTGACATTTTAAACACAGGTACTTCTAACAGTGAGCATGCTATAATGTAATAACGACACTAAGTAAAGGGAAAGGCTTGCTTGATAGCTGCAGGTTATTTGGAAGCTGTAAAAAGGAAGAAAGCAGTGCTACATCGTGTGGTTTTGAGTCTACCATGTGTCAGTGTGAGCACAGTGATTCAGCCTGCCTGCCTTGGTGACACTTTAGTTACTTCTGAAATGAAAACCCATGGGCACATTGCCAGGTTGAGATTTTATTTGACATCTATACTTTCTTCACAAGTATCTCAGATGCACTTAACAAGACTTCTTCAATCTTCCACGTAAAGAGCTAAAGAGCTCCACCTTTGGTCTCAAAGTTCACTTTTTCCACACTAAACTTCGGTGTAACAGTTTCAAGGAAGATTGGTGCTTTATGTACCTTAGAAAGGCCACCCTCCACTTGCTGCTTCCCAGGAGTCTACAGCATGTCAACATCTTGGGCTGGACACAATCTCTTGTGCCATTCCCCATTGCATATTCTCCTTCGCATAGTGGTGCCAGCATCTTCTAAATGAAGCTTCCCAAAGCATCCCTTAGAGAAGGCTTTCAACACATCCTGTCTGTTTTTCTGGAAGCATGTAGACCCCTTTTCTCCTGTTCTTTTCCAGGGAGACTGGGTAAAAAATACTTTGAATTCCACTTCTACTTTGAGACTTCTACATTTGCTCGCATTTCCCAAGCCATCAGTTTAAGGATTGATTCTATTTGTTTTACTTAAAATACCTCTCAGCCAGAACTCCGTGTTCGCCACTCAGAGGAAATAATCCAAATTGTATCAGTTTATCCTGGTAAAGAGGACATCAGAGAACTGCTGCTCAGCACAAACCCAGAGCACACTTTGCTGAGTGATAGGCCTATTCAATCACAAATGTGTAACAAAGCCTAGGGAAAGACCTTCGATCTTGAGATTATTAGATACGAACCAGAATAGAGATGACATTGTAACAAGAAGTATGAGGCAAAATACTGGGAAGTATGCAGTAAGACAGGAAAGAGACGGAAAGGCAGACAGAAAGACAAAAAATATAGGCAGAGGGCAGAGAGAAGATCGCAGATTATGTGAATATTGGCATCTCTCCAAACTGAAGCAATTAACCACAGATTCCTAATGTTCTTTTTGCTGTGCAGAATCCTTGCTGCAGAGGATAACACCAACCTGTCACGTTCACTCCTCTTCCACCAAACTCTTCTGAGGCCAGTTCTTCTTGAGAACTGTCTCGGTGAGCACGCAGCAGAAAAACAAATGTACTATTGCTGGCCCAGGTTTGAAAACGATATTTTCTTATTTTCCAACTTGAAATAGAGATCTGTTCCAGATGTATTTGAAGATAGGTTGTATTATTACTGTCCTGGAATAAATAAGGCAGTTTCTTCCGGCACAATAAAAGCTTTCAAAGTTTTTATAATAAAAAACATGCTAGATAAAACCAACCTCTCTACCACTACTGGAAAAGGCTGATATAACATGTTATAGAATCAGAAACTCCCGTGAGCTACAAGTGACTAATCTGACTAATTGAATTAGGACCAACATCCAAGGAAGTGAGAAAAAGGGTGCGCACATTATCCAAGCCAGGTAACATAGGAGGCATTCCACCAAAATGCTTATTAACCAAAGTGCACCATTATTATTATTATTTAATAAAAGCACAAGATTATTGCCAGATTTTTCAGTTTGACAGGCCTTTAGTAGACCTTTTTCCTCAAAGTTGAAGCCCTTCTCATAATAGACTTTCAGAGGTAGGCGTATCAATTAGAAAGGTTTTTTACTTACAGCTGTACCTGCATGTGTTTTCAGAGGGCTGCCAAAGAACGCTTGGCCCTTAAGCATATGGATGAGTGGGAAGTGGGAGAAACAAGGCTGCATTTTATCACCATTCAAAGGAAGTAATGCTGCCTCTCGACCTCTTTGCTTCAACACAGCTTTCTCATTCCTGCAGGTTTCAAGTCCTTATCCAAAGGGCAGTGATTTGAAACATACACAAAGCAATTCTGTACCTTCACTTTGTGGTATAAATTTAGTTGATAAACACGAAAGCAAGTCACTCCTGCACAGTACAAAATTAGCTGTACAAATTGCAGACAGAGATGGGTGAATAATCACTTTGATTCATTGTCAAAGCAAACAGAAAAAAAAAAAAAAAGAAAAAAAAAAAAAAACCTGAAAACTTAAAATAAAAAAATACTTGTAATACTTGCTTTTTCTTTCTCCTCTAGCTCTATGGAAGGAAAAGTTTTTAAACATCCTTTCCTAAGATAGAAAATTTTTGGTTAAAAATAAGATTTCAGACTGTTAAATGCAAACTAAATTAAAGATTTGGAGGGTCCAAGCTTAGATCCTGACCACCCACACAAGGGGATATGTACTTCTATGGACGGGGTGCCAATCACATGTACACAGGAATTGATCTGTGCAGAGTTACCGCAGAGACCGTTCCACTCACACAGGGGGACGGGATGCCAACACACAACTTGGTTTCTCACAGACATTTATTCACACAGCACCCACAGGCACTATTTTCCAGGACAACTACACCCAGACCACTACCCTGAGAGGGCTGAACTGTGGATTCAGATCAGCTTCAAACTGCAGGGGGATCTGAGTTTTGTGATCCAGTGAACTACAGAGATGAACCACTGCTATCTCCCCTGGCAGTATTAAGAATGTCTGAATGTTTCCCTTTCTCCAGCCAAAATGTTCAAATTCAAAACAGGTTCACTGTCCATCTACCCAACAACTGAAGCTGCATTTGGGAGGCATGCTTACTGTTTCACATAAGCAATCCTGTCACACTGCGAACTGTGCCATTCTTGCTGCTCCTCCTTCCTGCCTCTCAGAGTGCTGGCTAGGGGACTGTCTTCCCCTTCCCCTTTCCCTCCCCATCCCCCTCAGTTAGATTAAAACAGATGGCAGAGGGACACAAAATAAAGAGAAACACAGATGAGTGACTAATTCTCCAAAAGGAGCCAAGAAAAAAAAAAAAAAAAAAAAACACACACAGCAACAAACGCTCAACTTCATCACTAGATGCACCAGCAAGGAATGCATAATTACTTTCTGAACATCATTCTTCCATATAAGTAAATGCAGAGGTTGCTACAGGCTTGATGACAGTAAGTAGGGAAGGTATCCCCTGAGCAGGGTTGACAAGCAGCAATGGAGTACGCTGCAACCCAACAGATCAAAGCAGAGAACATGGCAAATGAAGAGAGGAGAGCACCACAGACTAACCCCCCCACAATGCAGCAGCCCTGCTCCCCATGCAGGCTTTACTGAGCACTACACTCAGTTACCAGGCAGAGCTGAAAGACAGCTCTGGTGGAACCTCTCCAGGAACTACCCCTGGAACAGAACTCCCCTGATCCCCTGTTATCTGGGGTTATCACACTCAGGACTGAAGTATCTGGTGTTTTGCAGGCTGGAAAACACAGAGCGTCTGGTAATGCTGGCGGGGTAGCACAGGAAGAACCACAACCTTCTGCAGGGAGACGTGCCAAAGGAACCACAGCCAGCACGCTGCAATTCATGTGGCCTCAGTAGAAAACATGAAGGTAAGTTGATTACAGCAGGGAGGTGAGGACAAGAGCTATTTTTGCACTTCACTCTGCTCCTTTGCCAGAGGTTAACACCTTCACACTGCTTCTCACAATACTCTAACAGTACCCAACATCACAAGGCAAGTTCTCCTTCCCTGGCAGCATGAGCGATCCCTCCGATTCTGCATTTCAGCTGCTTCAGAGAAAGTAGAACCTTCCTCCTCTCGATTTTGCTCCAAGTGCAATAACATGGCAGTAGAGACATCGGAGGTGGTAACTTTCTGGGCTAAGCCTGTCAAAGTTTGTCATTTTAACCATTTGGCTGAAAGAATTTGAAGCGCTATCCAAAAATTAAAAGCAAGCATCATCTTTGAATCACCTGACTGAAAACATACTGCAGTGTGTCATTTTACCAACACAGGGACTTTTAGATTGGTAACATGGCTAAGAAAAGCAGGTTTACTACGCAACTTCTGTGCCTTGCATTCAAGGCACAGAAATGGGCCTTTTTATTTATTTATTTATTTTACCATTCTGTAACAAATCAAAGTCTCTGTGTTCAGGCAATAAATGGATTTACACATTTCTAAGCAGGAAGCACGTATTCTCTAGGACTCTGAATTTTTTTTCCTTCATGTGTTATATTGATATTCATGGCATGCTTCAAAGCATATCTGTTTGCCCAGGCTTCTCCTGAGAGGGTGCTTGTTAGGCAGAATTCTGTATTATCTTCAGTTGTTATTAGCTCAATTGATTTATCTGTAATTTTGCAGTAATTTATGGTATGTGTTTCTAGAAATAGGTCTGTTGTGACCTTCTGTGATAAATAACTTCAGTTAACAGAGACTTGAACTGCAAAACCTAAACATCTTATGAGCTATTCCTCCACCCCCAGTACGTTTCAGATCCAGAATGTGCTTAGTCCCATGGAGCCATGCTCCTTGGTCTGCCCACAGTGAATGCCCCAGGCACCTGCTGCTGGGGTTCTGAAGGTCCTAACACTCCACATAGGAAAAGGGCATACTTCCAGATGGCTACCATTACAGAGCAGGTTACATCCTGTAAACAGAAGAGCCCGACACAAATATCTATAAAACAGCAGCAATGAGTACTTGGGTGGCAGTCTTCAATTCTGCTGAGGGTCCATGCTATCAGCCTGAATGAAATCAGAACACACTCGATGACAATCTGAAAATGACAGAGAAAACCATATGGCAAGGAAGAGCACTGCTGTCACTGCACTTACAAAGAGCCTCCAAATCTTTGCACTACTAAGGAAACCTACTTATTCCTACACACCATTTCTGTGAACACACTATTTTCCTTACTCTGTATTATCAGACTGAATAATCTTTCAAAAACTATTAATCAGTTTTCATTATAAATTCCATTCTAAATTGCTTTTTGCTTGCCTGCAATTAAGAACTAATATTTAAAGAGGCAGAAATTTATAACGTAATTAACAGTAATGAGTAACTGTTCTGAAATATGATCAACTGCTGGATATCAACAGAAGACTTAGTTTTTCCCAACAACAACCTTTTTTTTTTTTTTTTTTTTTTTTTTACAAGCAGGAAGATGAAGGTTTTTTTTAAGCAGAGGTTGAACATTCAGTAGATAATACTATATCTGCCTATTCCTTCACTGGAAGGCAGCTAACTATGGACAAAAATATCTGCAACCTAGCAATTACTGTGAATTCAGGAGGTTTTAAGGTGACACTGACATGACAAAAGATATATTTTTATGCATGTGATGTATATTTCAAGTTCAGAAAGAGGGGCATGGAGAGAGAAAAAGAGCACGCGCGTGCTATAGTCAGCTCACGTACAGGACAAGATTCTGCTCAGTGTTTGTACATAACACAAAATAAAATGTATTTCCTGTCCTTGTCCCTCCATACAGTTAAGGGTTGGGGTCAAACAATGATAAAAACCCTTGTAAGTAGCCCAGTAGCACATTAAGCTTTGCCCTGGTTAGAATATCAAACAAAATTCATCCAAGGAACTAAAGGTTATTTACAATATATGATTTTTTTTAAGCCATTTCGGCACAATACAAAAAGGCTGCAGTTATGCTAAATGAGGCCCATTTCTCTGGGGAAAAAAAAAAAGTCACCTATTTAATTTTTTTCTCTTCTTGTAGCACCCAGTGCAACAGAAGCACAACTCACTCACTATAGTCCAGAATTGAACAGAGGAAACTCCACCAAGGGGTTCGTCCAGTAGAGCTTCCATGCACAAGAAACTGTACACCAGAACTCACAAGAGGATGAAACCCAACCTGATCTTCCTGTGAGTTACAAGGTCTATTCCAAAAAAGTTAGGAACTCCTACTTCAGTTCCTACTACAGAATGCTTAGAAATCCTTTTTGATGAGAACATAGGGTGAAACAGCACATTCCCGGAACATAACCTGGAGTTCATTTTATCAGTATTTCCCTGCCTTTTACTTCCTGCAGAGCCATACAGGGGCTGTACTGTTTCCATAGAGATAGCCACTACGGGAACAGCCAGCATTCAAGTTGTGGGCAGTTTACTATGGCAGCAGCCACAGAAAAGCAAAACCTGAGGAAAAGTAATGACATTCTCAGGAGTCTAATCAATGTATATTTCAGTTAGACAATAAGTCAGCTATCTGAAGCTTGAAGACATATTCAGCTGTTGCTGTTTAATTTTAGAGCTGCACGAGAAAATAGAAATTTTCAACACATAGTTGTTCCATTTCCTACTTGTACTACAATTTTTCACTTTTCTGTTTCCTCTTGAAAACAATGTCCCAAGTGAAAGAGTCCATGCTTCTCTATACAAGCAAGGAGTCACATACTGATAGGAAAAAGCTAATTTATATAGAGAGAATTATTTCACTAACTTTCTGTGAATTAAGGTTTTCAATGGTATTTACATTGCTTAGCAGTGTAGACAGCACTAGCCTAGAAGCAACATTAGTACTTACCTTAGGATGAGATTGCCCATGTTTAATCAGTTTCAAGAACCCACTACAATTAATTTGGAGTAAGCAATTAGCAGGAGGCCTGGCTCTGCACCCTGGGGGCTGCACTGATGTCAGTGTCTTGCTTTAGGGACAGACATGGTTGTCCCCTACAGTGATTTGCATCATCCTGCAGGGCAGTGCCATCTCAGGACCACTGCATTCTTCTCTTTCCTGTTTTTCAAACATGACCTTCACTTCAGCATGACCCAAGGACAAAGAAGAGGCAGAGCATCCCACATAGCAATAGCCAAGAACATCACTGTCTGGAGCCAGAATCATTTTTAACAATAAGTTTGAGTTTCCTGTAAGCTTGGAGCCTATAGTCTTTTAAGATGGCAAATTCAAGATTCTCTGCAAACTGAAGATGCATGTTTTTACTTTTTCAACAGGTAACTTCTGCTGGTAAAGATCACCTTTAAAAGGGAACATGGATTTAATAAACTCAACAGAACAAAACAGTACATCAGAAGAACTATTCAAGTGGGTGACATCCAAGATTCTCATTTCCATTACCCTGTCTGTGCTTGCGCTAATGACAACGGCCATCAATTCTCTGGTGATGACTGCAATAATTGTGACAAGAAAACTCCACCACCCCGCCAACTATTTGATCTGCTCTCTTGCAGTGACTGATTTCCTTGTGGCAGTCCTAGTGATGCCCTTCAGCATTGTCTACATTGTAAAGGAGACTTGGATCATGGGGCAAGTAGTGTGTGACATTTGGCTGAGTGTGGACATTACATGTTGCACGTGTTCCATCTTGCATCTCTCTGCCATTGCTTTGGATCGTTACAGAGCAATCACAGATGCTGTGGAATACGCACGGAAAAGGACACCAAAGCATGCTGGTATCATGATTGCAGTGGTGTGGATCATATCCATTTTTATCTCCATGCCGCCTTTGTTTTGGCGGCACCAGACAACCAGCAGGGACGATGAATGCATCATCAAACACGACCACATTGTTTCCACCATTTACTCTACATTTGGCGCCTTCTATATCCCCCTGGCCTTGATTCTGATCCTTTATTACAAGATATACAAGGCAGCAAAGACCTTTCACAGAAGAAGTGTCAGCAGGATAGTCAGGGAGGAGGTAAATGGACAAGTCCTTTTGGACGCAGGTGAGAGAAGCACCAAATTGACTTCAATGCCCAGCACAATGGAAAAGACATCAGATCCACTGGTGGACTGTGATAAAATCAACGTCAGCATAAGAAGCCCCAGATCTGAATCTAAGCATGAGAAGTCTTGGAAGAAACAGAGAATCTCTAGTACAAGAGAGCGAAAGGCAGCAACTACTCTGGGTTTGATCCTGGGGGCTTTTGTGATCTGCTGGCTCCCTTTTTTTGTAAAAGAAGTAGTTGTGAACACCTGTGAAAGATGTCACATTTCAGAAGACATGTCTAATTTCCTAGCATGGCTGGGATACATTAATTCCCTTATTAACCCTCTAATCTACACAATCTTTAATGAAGATTTCAAGAAAGCCTTCCAGAAGCTTGTGCGGTGTAGGCAATATTTTTAAGAGCTTTTGTTCATATAAGCAAAACATACTCATTGCTTTTTTTAACGTGTATAAATTTATATAACTGAGAACACATTTGTTGTATTTAAGGAAAAGCACCAAGACTCTGCATTCGCATTATGACTCTTTTATATAAGTAGCACTGGGAGCACAAATTGGCCAAGTTTTAAAGAGATGGATCTTCCAGGATCAGTTTTGCTCTGAAGAAAGAGGTAGCATATATTCATTGAGGCCCTGACCATGCTGGCATTTGCAGAGTTGCTTAGTTTGCAGCATATAGGTATTACATTAAATATGAAGGAAATATACACTCTTGAAGTAGATAAAAGAAACAAATTTTAAAAAAGAAGAAAAAAAAAGCAACCCTAAGTGACTGATGATGTTTTAAGTAAACAACAAACAGATATTGGTCCCTACTATCAGTAAAATGGAAAATACAACTTCACAGGCCTGCAGCACAGAGCCAAGCTATTTTGAACAAAGGGCGGCAGCCTTAAATATTCCTAGCATCATACTGTATTGACTAGCTGAGTTCTACTCCAGCCCTGTCCTCTCCCAGGACTTTCATGTATTATACCCTTGCAATGCCCCAATAGTAGGCAAGACGCTTTCACAACCCAGTAGTTCATAGTGAGCCAATATTATGTGCCCTCTGCCATTGCACACTCAAGACACACATGGCCATAGCCCCAGGGGAATGGTATGGTAGTCAGTGCCCCTCCAGTGATTAGGGTCTCAGAGCCCGGTGCTCTAGGATTCCATTTCAGTAGGGTCTATGATAAAAAGGTGCTGGTTGTCCCTCTGTTGTTGTTAGAAACATGAGACAATCCCTGCTCATGACCTCACCTCTATCTCACATGCCTGTCCAGGCACAACCCCTCTATATTTCTGAGTACCAAACTTATCCACACGGTTTGTGCCAGGGCCGCCATATCAATGCTGATGATGGCTGGCTTACTGAGGTTTGGTTTAGAGCCACCAAATGAAGGAGCATGTGCTGAGCTGGAACTTCACCCCCAGAAGCATAATGCCCCCCGTGTCTTTTCTCAACTGTGCCTCAAGCACTAAGGTTGTGCACCTTCTTTCCAATCATATTAGGAAGCAGATTCCAACCACAGTTTAGGCAGCGTGGGTCTCCAGAAAAGCCTCTGCAGCCCTTCTCCAGAAAGGGCAGGGAAGTGATCTCAGTCTGCAGTACGTGCCTGGGGAGGGATCCCATAGGATGCTAATGGACTAGCCCCTCCAAAACCTCACTTCTCCCAGTGCATCTGGCCCTGGTCCACAGTCCCAGAAAAGCTGAAAGGACCTCGTATGCACTCCAGCTTGTATTTTTCCCCCAAGACACAAGCTGCTACAACAGCTGTCAGAGGTGCTTCATGAAAGATGATGAGGTTTGAGACCTGAGAAATTGAACTAATTTGTTTCTGTCACTTGAAATTTACTGTATTCTGCTTCCACATCAAGATCCAAATGAGATATTATTCACAAGTACCAGAAACCATGCGTTTGTTTTACTGTTGATTTTAACCCCTCTAGGAAGCTAGTGGAAAGCTTACTTGTCACATCATGTAGCTCTAGTGCAGCAGAAGCATAGCTAAATTTTGAAGGCACTAGGATGCGGCAGCATGTAATTTGGCTTGTATGCCACATAAAATAATGCATTTGATAACTCTGCAGTCAGAGTACAGCTGCGGCAGCCCCTGTGACCTCAGCGATGGCTATATTATGCTGAAAGAAAATAACTGTGTTCAGAATCAGCTGTGCACTGCTGTCTCCAGAAAGCCACAGAACTCGGCTTCATCAAAGGATTACCAGATTAGCAGAAGGCCGCAAGGAAAACCACAGTGAAACGTTTAAGTTTGAAGGACTGTTTCCCTTGTTTTTTTTAAGTACTAACTCTGGATATTTAAAGCCAAGGCTTCCTCTCCCCCTGCTCTTCCCTATAAATCTGCTGGAGGGCAGAGTGTACTATTTTTCCTCATACACATAAGATGTTTGTCAATGTCTTATGAAAACAAATTGGAAGAAAAAACAAGGATTGCCTTTGAGGAGAAAAGGTACTGAAGATGCTCATAATAGATAAGGCTCAGAGAATGGAATAGTATGTAGATAAATAGAAAATAGCTCTCATTTATGCACTGTCAACAATACCATACTCTGAAATAATTAAGCTGCTAAATATTTCTCAAAATGCAGGGTGGGTTTTCTTTGCAACCTTCTCACTGAGCTCTATGCACTCATCCTTCAAAACCCCAGTGGTGGAAGATTCAACTACAAGAAACCTAAGCAAGCAAGCAGGTAGTTATCTCATTAAAAGCACTTACAGATTATGGACTATCATTTCTTGGTGTCTGAAACTTCCATGGTGACAAACACTCCATTACACATCCCCACACAGTACTATTTCATCTTTAGCATCTATCTGTGCATGTGATGTGCTAAGAAAACCTCTAATTTTCTCTTTCAAGATGCATAATGGCTAATGTTTCTGCTGGATGCAGTTTTCCCTTTCCCACAAGATACACAGGCACCAACTGGAGCTTAGCACTGCATTAAAAAAGCAAGAGAGAGACTGCAAGATTTTATGCACTGGAACTAAGACTTATTTTTTACAATTAGCTCTTTACCCTGTAGGAGTTCAGTCCTCCAAATAGAAAAAGAAGAAAAAAAAAAAAAGTCTGTTTTCTTAACTGTTTCTCAGAAGAGAACATACATATTGGAGGAAAGGGTTTTACATCTACCTCTGCTTTGGACAAAGCTCCCCGGACCCCCTGCCCTCCCAGTTGCTGCTTACTGCCCAACTGCCCATCCATTTAGATTGCTTCAAACATTTGGAGAACTGGATTTGGAGCAGCTGACCTACTCCCACTTCATCTTTCACAGAGGATGATTCCAGAAGTAGCTATGAATGCTACATCCAATTCAGGTAGACATTTTTACTAACAGTAAGAAGTTGAGTACACCTCATTTTTCTGTGTTTAGACCTTCTCCTTCCCTCCCTACCAAATGGTGTCCTTTTCTCTTGAGGATAGCACATTCCTACAGAAGGACTGGGGTATGAATACACTTTTGTTTTCATGACGCAGTCACACTTGTTAATGCATGACTGTACCACCCAGAAACACCCACCTCATCCAAATGTGCTTTTGGCAATCACTGCCTTCAGCTGGTGTCTAATTGTTCTTAGTGTTAGGGAGGTACACAGAAATAAGTATCTGCCAAATTATTTTCTCCAGTAGTTACAAACTCAGCACATCACTTCTAGGCAAGCACACATTCCTACTTGGCCTTTGTATTTCAGATTCCTTTGCAAAAGGGAAACAGAAAATCACCCCTGTAGCTACAGAAAAGGGAGGGCTTTTTAGAGCTCTGCAGATCAAAGAAAAAAAGGCTACAGAAAAAGCATGAAGAAACCCTTGTAGCAGACCCATAAAGACTGAACATAAATCTAACTCTTGCAAGCACTTCATCAATCCAAGAAGTGAGCTTTACCTGCTGTTTTCTCTCCTATTCCTCTTCTGAAAAGTGCTGCTACGCTACAGGGACAGTACTATCAATATCAGAACTATTAAAAATACCAGCAATATGTTGCTATCCCCTCCCCTGCACAATCCTGAAATGAATTAAGAAGAATTTTTCTTAAGGATTTTCTATCTGTCTTCTGAGGAGCCTAATTTCTAATTTGTTGTTGTTGTTTCTCTCCTCAACCAAGAAGAATAAACCTTTAAAATAAACATTTCTGTGACCTAGGGTTTCTGGATACCATTTAGTAAATAAATAAATAAGTACATAGATCAAAGCCTTGGTGATACAGAGCTTGGCTAAGAAGATAAAGACTGCAGAGTAGAGAACAGGCAGAAGTCAGCAGTTGGCATAAACAGTCAAGTTTACCAATTCAATCCAACACAGCCCTTCGAGTGTCAAAACCCTCTCACAGCAGATAGCAATGACTGAAAAAAGCCTTATATCCTCAGGAAATTGCTGAACTCTGAATTTTCTAAAATCCATTTGTTTACTTCATGTTGAGTTGTTAACTTGGTTGAGGCAGAGTAAAAAGGCAAGGAAAGTGTTTATTGAACGCCGCTATTTTTTATACACTAGTAGTTCAAATCAGTGGTATCCACTCTTCAAGTGACATGTTTATTTGAACTTTAGTTTTGAAGGTAGGAATTCCTGTGTAACAAACAGCACTAATAAAGTTAACATCCCTTTCCATTTTAAAATGAGATAGACCCTACAAATGCACAATACTTTCTCTTGCTAAATTAAATCTTTTCCTGTTCTTCCCATACACTCACTGATTTGAATTTCAGAGCAGTATATTATAGCTTGTGTTCAAAAGACAAAAAACAAATTTAATGCCACACAAAGTGCTAACTACAAAGGTGAAGCTAGAAAAGTGATTAATTTCCTTGCTTTCAGTTTGGATCATGAGTGGTAGTAGACATTTAATGCAATAGCTAGCTCTCTGCTGGCAGTACTCCAAGATGCTGTCTAATTTGTATGACAGCAAGCGTCTGCTAAGCAACTCACTTTTGGCTAAGCCCAGTTTTCTGCATTTTGCAGTACAAAGCTGCATAAAATGATCCAGAGCCGTGAAATAAGAAATCACTCTGTTTGCACACCTACCTTTTCTAAAATGATAGTCACTAGGAGATAACTCTTCCACAAATACATACCCCATTAACCAGCAGGGGCAAAGCTGTGTCTTTATCCACAACAAAAACAGCCAAAAGCTTTCACCTCTGCTTTCTTTTTGGGGGATAGCCAAAAGGCAGCCTGACCAGACTGAGGACCAGATAGGCTCAACGCAGACCAGCATTGCTGCCCCACCACGAGCAAAATGAGATCTCTTCAAGGAGAATGCCACCAATAACAAGCTTACTCAGCACTAGCTAGTAACAAAAAGAGGAGCTAGGGAAATCCAGCTTGGTATTAATGGCCTTTTCAGTCAGCTCATTAGTTCCTGATGCTTATTTTCTATCCTACCTTAGCTGGGCTCCGTCAGCTGTCCTGGCACGATTTGTAAGACAATGCTGAATCAATCCTGATCAGTACAGGGTTTGCATGCCCTCTAATCATGAAGCTCCTCTCTCAAGGTCAGGTTTCAACTTGGGTAAATGCAAATAGATAGGAATTTAAGATAATAAAAATTCAAGGCAAGGATTTGGTGTGGATTTTTCTTCTGCAACTACACTGACAGCAAGTAAACTGAACCCAAACTAGAAAAACTAGTGTTCCAAACAGGTGACATATATATAACAAGTAAGCATGACCTTAATTTTCACAGACATGAGTTATGTTACCATTAGACTGTTTCTAACCTCATTTTTGTCAGTCTTTTTTGTTAATTTCATCAGTTTTTCCCAACTTATTTTCAAAGTGCAGAAGAAATATTAATTAACTACTTATCTGCAATAAATAGGTAGGTCTTTTCACAGTTTTACAGATAGAAAAGTAGAAGTCAAGGGAAGTAGGCATCAGCACTTTTCACTGGGTGAAGTCCGAGAGTGCCAAAGATTCCCAGTCTACTGCTAGAATCACAGAATGGTCAAGGCTGGAACAAACATCTGGAGGTCATCTAGAACATGCTGCCCAAGACCATGTCCAGATAGCTTTTCAGTATCTGTAAAGATGGAGACTCCACAACATCTCTGTAACACCTATGCCAACATTCAGTCACTCTCATAGTGAAAAACGCATTTCCTGATATTCATATGGAAGATCATGTGTTTCAATTTGTGTCCACTGCCTCTCATCCTGCCTCTGGGCACCACTGAAAAGAGCCTGCCTGGCTTTGTCTCCTTTATACCTGCCCTTCAAGCGTTTATACACTTCTATGGTCCCTCAGCCTTCCCTTCTCTAGGCTGAAGAGTCCCAGTTCTTCAGGCCTTTCTTCATATCAGAGATGCTCCAGTTCCTTAATCATCTTGTGGTCCTTCACTGGACTCTTTCCAGTATGTCCCTGTGTCTCTTGTACTAGGGAGCAAAGAAATGGACTCAAGTGCTCTGGGTGTGGCATCACCACCACAAGGGAAGGATCACCCCCTTCCAATTGATGGCAACACTACTTCTAATGCAGCCCAGATGCCTGTTGATCTTTGCGGCAAGTACATTGCTGGCTCATATTTAACTTGATGTCCACGAGGATCCCCAGGGTCTTTTCCGCAAAGCTGCATTCCACGTGGTTATTCCCAAGCAAACAGTGGAATATAGGGTTGTTCCTTCCCAGGAGCGGGACTTTAGGCTTCCTTTTGTTGAACTGCATACTAGTCTGACAGAAGAAAACAAGAGCTACAGATCAAAGCAAATCAGAATAGGGGAAGGAGTAGGAGAGCAGGAAGAGACAGACTGGGCAGTCCTCTCCTCACAGTGCCAGGGGCCTCAAAACAAACTTGCTTGAGTTGAGCTCAAGCACAATTCATTTTGAAGCTGCCTGACATGTCCCATGAGCTGAGCACAGCATCATAGAATCATACAATGGCCTGGGTTGAAAAGGACCTCAAAGATCATCTAGTTTCAGCCCCCCTTCCATGGGAAGGGTTGTCAACCACTAGACCAGACTGCCCAAAGCCACATCCAGCCTGGCCTTGAATGCGTCCAGGGATGGGGCATCCACAACATCTCTGGGCAACCTGTTCCAGTGTGTCACCACCCTCTGTGTGAAACACTTCCTAATCACACAGAAACACACACAGAATGGCCCGGGTTGGAAGGAACCTCAAGGATCACGAATCTCCAACCCCCCTGCCACAGGCAGGGCCACCAAACTCCACATTTAATACCAGACCAGGCTGCCCAGGGCCCCAGCCAACCTGGCCTTGAACACCTCCAGGGATGGGGCATC
>JAOWBP010000001.1:76631394-76641737 GCA_028571105.1 Tragopan temminckii | reverse complement strand
GTAGGAGAGGTGCTCCAGCCCTGTGATCATCTTAGTGGCCCTCCTCTGGACCTGCTCCAAGAGCTCCACGTCCTTCCTGTACTGGGGACCCCAGACCTGGATGCAATACTCCAGATGGGGCCTCACAAGAGTCGAATAGAGGGGGACAATCACCTCCCTCTCCCTGCTGCCCACCCCTTTTTTAATGCAGCCCAGTTGGCCTTCCGGGCTGCAAGAGCACACTGCTGGCTCATGTCCAGCATCTTGCCCACCAGGACCCCCAAATCCTTCTCCGCAGGGCTGTGAAGACTCAACCACCTCCCTGGGGAGCCTATTCCAGTGCTTAACAACCCTTTCTGTAAAGAAGTTTTTCCTGTTCTCCAACCCAAACCTCCCCTGGCGCAACTTGAGGCCATTTTCCCTTGTCCTGTCACTGGTAGTGATGATAAAAAATAAACAAGTGATGCACAGCACAATTGCTCATCACACACTCAGAAAATGCCCAGCCAGATACCAAGCAGCAGCTATCCTCCACAGACAATTCTCCCCAGCTTACTGTTGAGAATAATGCCATAGAGTATAAGACATCCCATTTGCCAGTCTGGGTCAGATGTACTGGTTCTGTCCCCACCAGCAGCTCCTTGTGCACCCCCAATCTTCTTACTGCAGGGGTTGCAAGAGAAGCTGAAAACTTCTTGATTTAGGGTAAGTATGACTCAACAACAACAAAAAAATCCATGCATTATCAACATTATTCTCATTCTAAATACAAAACACAGCACCACACCAGCTACCAGAAAGAAAATTAATTCTATCCCAGCTGAAACCAGGACAGTTGTAAAGACCATTCCATACCACCACTGCTAAAAACCATTTTGGCATTCTCAAAAGGATCAACATTCATTTCTAAAGTTCAGAACCTCTCCCAAGAGCACATTCTGCTGAGGGGCTAGTTTGTAGCACAGTTTTCGTGTTCATGAGTGCTTCAGGGTAGATAGTATTTCTGAATAACATCTCAGGAGACCAGAACTGAGTAAATCTTTCCCTGTATTTATGATCTGTACTGTTGTACGGGATGAACAAAAAAGTGACATTTCTTCTTTGCTTGATGTTCCAATACATACAGTATGATGTGAATAAAATTAGTCTTATTTACCAAATTAGAAAAGTGCTTGAATTTTTATGAGTAGCTATGTGAAAGCAGAAAAATGAGAAGTGATTAAAAAATTGTCATCATCATCCAAGAAATCAGTTTATAAATGAAAGATGATCAGCAACAATTCAAAGGGCAAGAGACAGAAAGATTAATCCCCAGTAACAAGACTTAAAAGTGTGGTTTCTTGTGAATGAAAGTACAAATTACAAGTGACCAGGTGCCTCTGACACACACTATGTAGAAGTACATGGATTTGTACACTTGAGAGAGCAACAGGTTGGAGGTGAGAAAGCTCACACATTTTAACTGAGGCGGCATGGGGGAAGGAAGTAATGGGGCTGCACGGCCAAAGCTGTGGTATTGCATAGCAAGAAGCAGCACACAAACCTGGAAGGGTTTTCTGCTGAGCTAAAGCCAACATTTCTGATGCTGTCAAAATGCAAACAGACCTTTTAAACTATAAAAGAATGCCAACAGAATACATACAGCGGAGTTCTCATTTACACTTTTTAGCACGTAAAACATTTCTTCCTAAATAATATGGCTCATCTACTGCTACAGTAAAATCCTGATCGAGTTAAAATTTGAGAGACCGTTACAAGGAAAAAGAACATAAGGTGCTGATAAGAGGACTTTCTAGTGACCATGAAGCGAGCACTTCAAAAATACCTTCAGCTATATGTTCTTGTAACATATGATGAATAACAACAGATTATCAAGATAAATCAGGCCTAAATCCTGCCCCTAATATAAAAGAACAACTACTGAAATTATTTCTGAAAGGCATAAGTGGCCTTTATGAAACTATACGGATATATTTCTGCTCATAAGAGATGAGCTATCAAGAGCACCAGAAAGATGTAAGACTTAACAGAAGTTCTGTAGGCTAGACACTGATTTACTGACAGCAGAGAGACTGATACCAACAATATCCCCAAGAAGTATGTAGGTGTTGCATCACTGTAATTTCACAGAAATGTGGATCTTCATCCAGGAGAAGAAGCCTAGGAATAGGTCAGGAAAGCACACACAAAATGAGGCCAGTGCAGGATAAATACACCACTGAGCTATAGGCCAGCTGTCTCTCACAAACTCAAACTAACAGTACTAGAATTAGAGAAGATCAGTTTCTTTCTCGTCATATTCTACAGAAGAATACAACCTCCGCACCTTTTCCCTGCTCATGATGAAACTCAGGTCAGCATTCTTACCCCTCCTTGCATGTTCTCTACCTGTGAAGAAAGGATTAGCCATAGATAATATGTGTTCCAGGTCACGTGAACCTGGTGCTAGAAACATTTTTCGAGCTAGCAGCTTTGTATCTGCCATTTCCTTGGGATCCCATTTTCTACAAGAGCTAGATTTGTTTTGACACCAAAGCACAAGGGAGACAATTTTAAACTTAGATGCCTATTTATTGCTTGAATTTAGTTACACTTCAGGCTCTATCACAATTTTGTTCTTTTACTCTATGCAATTTTGCAAGAATTTCTGTGCAGTGTCAAAGTTCCCATTTTAACAGAATCTCTCTTGAACACAAAAGCTAAAGCAATACTCTGGATCTAAACATTGCACTCCATACCACTCTAGATGGCTGTAATCACTACTGCATCAGAATAAGGAAATGGTTAAATACAGCTGCAGTGTCACATCAGTACTTATTTGAGTAGCTATGCATCAAAGCAAAAAGTTACAGAAGGGTTGCACATTTGTCAGTCCTTTCCCTCGGCTTCGAACACATTGTGATGTGGTCCCTTTGAAGCTTGCCTACTGGAGCAATGTCTTTAATGATAAATACAGGTAATCGCCCATTGTCGTGAGTAACATGAATTTCACAAATTTCTACTGCTTAAGAAATTAGTAAATAGATTACTTTCAAGCAACCTCCTTTTTTGTTACTTTTTGATATTTGCAGGTAATGAATCTCTGATCCGGTTCTCTTAGAGTTCCCCATTCAGTGTTGTTCCCTTAACAGGGCAATTCTCATGGCCATACCTGACTGACAGCAAAGCCGAAAGGCAAACCACATCACAGGCAACAACGTTTCTTGAAACAAGAGATCTCAAATAGTTTTTATTATAGTGCTGCCTGCATACGTGCATTCGGGCTGCTTTCTTATTTTGCTAGTTTTTCTACGTTCCCTTTTCAGCAGCAAGTCTTAAATGAAAAGAAAGGAAATCTGGAGACCAAATTGCTATGCATTTCCATTCTCTCTCAAAGAAAGGAGGGAAGGGCGTGGGCTGGCAGAAGAAAGATCGTGCATAAATGAGGTTTGTTAAGACCACATTTTAACAAAAAAAAAGGTTTTTCTGGATGGCGGTGTGTGCATCTGCAGCATCTCATGGGAAAATGTTTGAGTACTTTGAGATCTTCGAGAATTTAGTAGTAGCTGTTTTCAACAATATCTACTTTAATAAAAAAAAAAAATCACTCTGTGCAACAACAAATAGGAAAAGCCACTCTCTTGGAATATTTTAAGAATTTCCCACAAATCAAGCAGTTGTGGCTACTATACTTTTTATTATAGAGTTTGAGTTTTAGGAAGATCTGGGCCTTCATTTCAATTACTTACTCTCTTGCCTCCAGTGCATCCTTATCCATAGGCCAACAATGAAAGTCCAAGTTTTATGTATAAAATTCGTACACTTACAGTTACCTACAGTCAGTATCAAGTCAGAATTATCCATATCCAAGCAATGTATATTTTTTTCACTATAGAGAAGGAAATAAATTTATATGCAGAGATTGCATAAAAATCTCTTCTTTTGCCTTCACTACCTTGAATGTATTAGTGCGCGCCTGCAAACACACACACACAATTTGAATAATACATAATCATAATCCTTGAAAGAATGATGTTACCAATAATTCTAAAAACAATATTTCCATGAAAGACTTCCAATCTTCGTAAGATTTCCCTAAATTCACCTGCAGGAGAGGAAGTCCAGATGTTAAGCATATCAAATAATATTTTCAGAAAACTCTGCTCAATTTACTCCTTTGAATCTCTGTGGCACAGCATCCAAATCCTTCACAGGATAATCCAGCTTCTTAAGGCCACCAGACTGCTTCAAAAATTCAATAGTTGGCAAAGTTCAAATCTTCATACAGCCTCAGTCCTCTTCTTCACTGTGTGCCTTCAGACTAAAAACCTGGCAAAACTCCTAGGGTAGTCTTTTTTTCTTAAAACATCCTCCAGGGTATCGATGAGTTTCTCCCCAGCTAATTCCTTTCCTAACTCCTAACATTTTTCCTTCCTTTGATGACCTACTGTTCAACTGTAAAGGGAACAAACAATTCCTGTGGGTGCCTGACCAGGCCATCTTCAACAGAAATTCCACAGTGACCTCAACATAACACACATCAGGGTGATTCTTGCCCACCCAGACTATGAACACTCACATATTTCAGCAAGTTTAAAAGTACAATCCATACCCCAATCAGAAACTGTACATCCTCTACCTTGTTCTTGTGTTGATTTTGCCAATTTAACACCCCACTTTAAGTGCAATTGTTGCTATCATTTGATCAAGGATTTCACAGGTTTCACTTGGCAAAACAGCATCTGGCAGAAAGGCCTTTTTTTGTTTACCCAGTTTTTAGTGTTTTTGCCAGGGCAGTAGACACATAAGATTGTGCTGACCTTTCTCACCATCTAGAAATCATATCAACTACATGGTCAGATAAAGCCATTCAAGGAAAAGGCTGTTTGATTCTTAAAAGGAAATACTTCAAAGGGAAATTCATTTGTTTCTCAGAGGTCACTAATCCTACTAAAGTCAGTTGGCAATGAAGAGGTGAAGAGAGGCAGGTTAAAACAAGATATCATGGAATCATAAAGGTTGGAAAAGATGACTAAAATCATACAGTTCAACCATCAACACATCACCACTATGTCCACTAACTCATGTCCTTCAGAGCCACATCTCAAAGACACCCAGGGTCAGTAACTCCACCATCTCCCCAGGCAGCCTGTTCCAATGCCTCACCACTCTTTTGAGAAGAGATGTTTCCAAATATCCAACCTGATATTCATCCTCCCCTGGTGCAACTTTAGGCCATTATCTCTCATGCTATTGTAAAGCAGGTCTGCCAAACAATCTCTACAGCCCGTTAGTCTGGAGTATTGCACTCCAAGCACCATTCATTGAAGCCATCCCACCTTGTTTGCAAGGCCTAGAAGAACAAACCTCCCCACTCTCCACAGATACAACCTGTGCAAGGAGAAGTGCTGATGCAGAAGCACACATGGCTTCTAGGACAGAACAGAGCACTTGCTGAGCTGTGACAGTCTCCAGGCGGGTAGAAGCATTTGTTCAGTGAACACTTTAAATTCCTCAGAGGAACCAAGAAATGATGCTTCCTCCTACTCCAAATTATATTCTAGGACCTTTTTTTTGTTGTTGTTGCTGTTGTTGTCCTATCTCAAGAGGTCTGAATACGTTTTGGTCATCAGATGGGTCATCTGGTCATAAGGTTCTGAGAGTCTGCCTTCAGAGCAGAATCAGGTTTTGTCCAGCTCCTGGCAAAGGGAAAAAAGTGATCTCAAGCTACAGAAAAATAAAAGGTATCAAGAGATATAGCAAGGAAGTAAACAAATTGTCATAAATCAAGTGTTTTGGAGCTGGAGTAATCTTTAATGCCTTTGGTTTCAACTCTTCCTCAAGCATCTTAACATGGAATGGTGGTGCCCTTGCTATAACCAGGCTGTTAACAGAGCCTTGCAGAACTGTCAGCAAAGCAACACAGTGATGCTCCAGCTGCTTCTCAGTTAAGGTTTTTAAGAGACACCACCCACTCTCAGGAAAGGTATCAGTCTTCATAAATTGAGAGCCAGACAAACCCACTTCAGGGACCGTGTCCTATGCTCTGCACAGTCTGTGGTATTCTTGGCAGGATATTTTCTTACTGGAGGTGTTGGTGGCCAGAAATCAAAACACTCTTTAATGAACTGGGAATAAGAAATGTTGCGACACTTTTTAAGAATTGCTTGGGTTGTTTTCAACAGCAGCAACTTAAAGGCATACTTTAAGATAACCAATTTACTCCTAAAGTTTGACAGGCCTTCTAGCATACTTAGAACATGTGCAGATTGGAAGTCTTCCACTTCTCTTTGTTCTGCATTACCAAAGGCTTGAAAAGCCAAAAGACTTCCGCCCCTTTAAGAAAATACAGATATGTACTTTGCAGAACTGAATTTGTGGCCTTGCCTTTTGTCGTAGAAGATCACAATTGTTTTAGGAGCTGGACTCTATGATATTATGGGTCCCTTCCAACTCATGATATTCAGTTATTCTAGGAACAGGTTGCTTTATGCCTGAAGTTAGACATACATTACATCCAGAACATCACTGCAGGGGAAGAAAAAAACTCACCATGGCAGAAAGAGGTTCAAGCACATAAGAGACAAAATACTGCTAAGCATCAAGCAGGTGTAAGCTTTAATATTTAGGAGAATGTGAAAGGGAAGAGACCCCTATGGAACTACATCTCATAGAACAGGTTGTGGTCTCCGGTAAGATAAAAGTTGCCTATCACTTTTAGCAAAATCCCTCTTCTTTTTACTGATTCCTAAGAGAAGGGGCAGACATAGGGCAGACTCTTGTTGAGACAGAACGCTTTCCAGGAAGATTTCCTTGTTCCTCTCCCTGCACTACAGGTGTGTGCACACAAAACCACTGTAAGTCTCACCTTCTAACTAGGAGGAACTTACTGCAAACCAAAGGGAAAGGCCAACTAGGGAGAAAAAAAGATGAGAATACTGATCCTCTTATTCAAGCCGCTAAGCATGTCAGCATACTCACTAGAAAGCACTCCTCTGCTCTCATGTCTTTTAGAAGGCGGATTCTATGTTTGGCACTCTTAATGATGTAAACTCCTCTGCTGGAAAACACATTCCATAGGCAGGTTACAGAGTACTGCAAGGGCAAAGGGAACATCACAAGCAGAGTGCAGGCTGGGGTGAAGAAGATCTCGGTATTTGCTCTGTGCTCCTTCCTGTCCATTTCCTGCAGGAGGTAGGACAAGGCACTTAGCCTTCCTATACTTTCTCTCTCTCTTGTTGTGGTTCTTTTGTGTGTGTGTGTGTTTTGCCTTTTGCTTTTTGTTAGGCTTTTTTGTTCTTTTGTTTTTAAAGCAGAGTATAACACTAAGTTTTAACATTGAGAATTGGTGCTTAAAGGGCTTTAGTGTTAGATTATATAAAAACACATAAGTCAGAAAGTCTGACTGTTAGCCATCATTTACTAATATGCATTTATTCTGTCCAGAGAGGGACTGTAATGCCACCAGAGCCACATACCAGCTGACAGTAGTTTCATCCCTTTCAGTAAGATAGAGCAGAATAACAACATACTTAAAGAGAAGAGAATTATCTGTCACCCACAGTATGAGTAACATTTGTACTGTCCGTGGTTGTGAATGCAGAGAAGTAGAGAGATAACTGACAATAGATAGCCATTCTTCAGTTTACAAACTGAAATAAGTATTTTCAAGATGCTAGCAGCATCATGTAGCTTGCCTCAGAGAGCTAAGAGCGCTCAAATTTAAGGCCTTCACATTTAGCCATTACAGGATAGACAGCTGGTTATTTCAAGTGATTCAGTTATCACAAGTAATGATATTTAGTAAGCAAGAGGTCAAAAAGTTGGATCATTATTGATGTTGGGAAAATAAGTCTTCAATTTCTTATACAACAATAAATAAAAGCACTACTCCTAGGAAAAAAAAAGCTGTTTTAAAGTGAAATATTGAACAAGTAGTTATGTTCTCACCGCACAGACATGTTTGTTTACATTAACTGCAAGAAACAGAGTACTAAACTTCATTGTGGCTTTAGGCTTCTGTAAATCAATACTGCAAAATTAAGTTTGTCCTATAATGAACTAGATGTCAATTGGCACTTTGTTTCTTAGAGAATTTGCCAAGCAATGGCACCCTCCCAGAGAGCATATCCAGAGCTTCTGATCACAGGTCTGCACCTTGAATCCTACACAGCAGCTGAAGGCATTCCATTTGGGCTCCACATTCCCAGGGTATTCTTACAGCACTGGTATTACTAAGTTCTTCTTCTGCTCAGCTGACTCAACCACAGGGGAACCATTAACTCCTCTCCTTGCCACTTTAGGAATTGAACATACTTTTACTGCATTTTTGAAGCAATATAAAAAAATTAATGAGTACAGCAGAGCAGAACAGAATCAAAAAACTCTCATGCAGAACACTTGGGAGGAACTGAGACTGAGAACAAGGTTGTAATAGTCACCTGCTTTATTTAGAGAGGCCTTAAAACAAGTCAAGTACTAGACTGCTGTGCCCCGAGGATGGTCTGGATGCTGCCTTACTGTAAAGCTCATTCTTCCCAATCAGAGTAGCAGTGGATACCATTGTAGTTTATAGTAGCTGGCAGACTCCATGGGAAGGAGAAGGGAACACTAAATCTCTTACCTAGACTCTCACATAAACTTACCCTTTCCATTAATTAAGGTACTAGCTCGTAGCTGGCATACCAACATTTTTTAAGGGTTGAGAGACAATAAAGATCCTTTTAGACAAGGCCAGCACAACAGTAGCAAGCTTCATTGCAACTTTTGAGGATGCCCTTCATCTGTATGTTGCACATACATCTGGTCAGATAATTTTATGTCAGCAGTAATTTATTACATCACTCCAAATCTAACTATAAGAAAGGGAAAGCAACAAAAATCTGGGTTTTTGTTGTTGTTGTTGTTGTTGTTTTTAAGCCTTTGCTCTTGAGCACAGGGCTGTTGAAGAATGCTGTGCTGGTCCAGTAAACTCCGTAAGAACATCAACTGGCCCTATCTTCATTACCCATAAAGTCCAGCTGTCCATAAACAGATTTGCTCCCACAAATAGAATTAGTTTTCTTGTCTTTTTTTAAATCTCTGAATAAAAGAAAAAATCTTGCTTCTTGGCTGCCAAAAATCTGTGAATAGCACAAGCCACTAAGAGTAGCCGTGAACTGAATCTTTCTTTCATCTGTAAAGTACTTTCAAGCCTCCACTTCCTTAAATGTCATTTCAACAGGTTGACTGGTATAGGTCATTCTTCCTTCCCTGTGGTAGCTTGGCTTTCACTGTTCTAATGACCACCTTCCCCCTGAAGGAGTTCGCTTTCAGTTGGTCTCTGTGGAGCAATGTGCCAACCAGGAAAGCAGACCAAGAGCTCATATTGTTCTACGCACTCAGTGCTCTCTCTATCCAATTGCTACCACCTCCTGCCATGGGAGAGCACACAATGGTAATAAGTAAATATCAGCTGCAAAAAGAATGGAAAAGTATCTTTCTTTCTATCAGAGCTTTAATAATACACTTGCTGTATTGCTGTATTTATAAAGGTTTGAATATCTCAGACTGTTATCAATTGAAAACTGTTTCTTTACAGAGTACTTTTTCTGATTACGTTTTTTCAAACAGCCAAAATAGTCTTCTGGACCAAGCTTTATAGACTGTTAATAGAAATCATGCATATTTGCAGGTTCAGCTCTATGAAAACCATCCTAAAAGAGGCAATTTGTTTTTTTCAGAAAAAAAAACAAAAAAAACATAAGCTAACCCTTTCCTACAACTAAGAACTACAGTTACATTCAATTTGATGACCATGCATAAGAATGGGTGGCCAACTGCCATATTTGCCTTCTAGAAAACACAGATCTTATAGAATCTGGTCTTCTATTAAAAAAAAAAAAAACCACAACAAAACACAGGGACATTTTCCCTTACATTACTCTGAGATATTTAAACTTGAAAAGCTATTTATGACAAGCACCTATGGTTTTCTGGAACTGGTGCACAATGCATCAAGCAAAGAATAGCATTTCTATGGCAACTGTCTCATCACATTTCAGAAATGGAAGAACAAGAAGCACTCTGCTTCTATGTTTTCAATTTCCTTAGTAGTATCTTGTCCTTCCATTCACCTAGAACTTCACAACCAAGGTAGGAGAAGGACACTTTTCAGTTGAGCTCTGTAGAAGTTGTCAAGTGCTGGGCTATTTGCTCATTAATGCTCTGAACCAACAGTGCCACAAGACCAGTGTTGTTCCTGTCTCTGCTACTACCCATAGCAAGACACAGCCAGCTAGCTATATATCGACATCTTTGTTGATGCCTAGGTGAGGAGATTGAGCGTACCCTCAGTAAGTTTGCAGATGACACCAAATTGGGAGGTGGTGTTGATCTGCCTGAGG
>JAOWBP010000001.1:76587263-76608587 GCA_028571105.1 Tragopan temminckii | reverse complement strand
AAAAAAAAGGTTATCTGCATAAAGTTACTCAGAAAGGGACTAAAATGCATGCAGTGATGGCACAAAACTCATCAGTATTCTGCATTCACTGCCCAGACATCGTGCCAATGTGTTAATTGTTTATTTTAAAACATTCAGATAATCTTTTGTTACTATTATTACTGTTTGTGCTGTCATAGTGTCTTGGAGCCTGAGTTCAGAATCATGATTTTAATAAGACAGGTTCCATGAAACTCAGAACAAAAAATTGTCTCCAAAGAATTGAGATCCAAGTATGTAAGCATAGGCCTTTCTCCCCCTAGTAACTGCAATGGCCCTGAATGCCACTATTACCTGTTCATTGGCCTGCACATTTTTCAAGTACAAGGGTTTCAATAGATGTATTTCATCTAATGAAAATATCAGTTAAGAAGAAAATTGTCACAGCTCTTTGACATTCAGTTTGACACACGTGAAGAGAAAACAAAACAAAACAACACACAGAAGTTTAAACCACGCAGCTTTCTGAAGGGGCATTGTGGATACCAACATAATAAAAGTGCTCACAAAGGGAGTAGTGCCTGTGTTTCAGAAAGACAAGAGAGTATACAGGACAAGGCAGCCCAGATCATGTACTTCTCCCCAACTCGCTACAAGCTTTCCTCTGAGAGCAGATAATGGACTTTGAATGACTTCCTCTCTGACCCAGTGTGACTGCTCCTATGTAAAACACAACAGAAAATTCACTCTTGGAAATAAGCCTTAAATTGCTACTTCTTATAATCAAAAGAGCAAAGTCCTTTCTTGCTATCATCAAAACTACTGCTGTGAGACACAGCAGCTGGCCAAGATGCCACTGTGGTGGGCAGGGATAGCTTTGCTCAAAAAATTGCAATCTGAAGCTGGGCAATGTTTTAAAACCAAAAGAACACATAAAGCACTAAGTACCAACGAGCAGTTCCCAAGTGTGTTGTGAGCATCACACCACAGGAAGTAAGAGGCCCTAAGGAGGTGTTTGAAGAAGGAGCTGGAAAGATTACTTGCTCACACTGTGACAACCAATGCTCCAGCACACTGTTTTGGGAATTACTGGAGAATTTCTGTCACTGTCAATGTCACTCAAGTCCTTTTCCCTAGGACAAAATCTTTTTAAATGTTTATAGGCACTGCAGAAAAATCATATACTAAATTGTGTGTTCTAGAGAGGCACTTTCACATCCTTCATTAGGTTCAGAAGTCCAGAAGCAGACCACAGTGCGAACACAGGTTAATAATGAACAGTCATCTCCTACTCACCAGGAGCAATGGACAGAGCAAGACTGTTCTGTTTAACCTCTTTTATTGCTAAGGTCACTTGTTTAATTAAAACTTTATTCATTTAATCAAAACTCAGCAGGAGATGCACTGGATTGGTGGCTGAGGGAGAAGACTTTATTCAGTAGAGCCTTAACGTGCAGTCAGCTCATAAAGCTAGAACCTTAGAGGCCTGCAGAAAGATAAACCCTAAGCAGCCACCCCGCAGGTGCTGTCAGATACCAAATGACCAAGGGAGCCTACCTCTAAGGAAATTGGTGGAACCACAGTGTGGCCATAGGATGAGGGAAAGTGTTAGAGCTGCTATCTACACAGGTGTTCTGGCACATAGGGTTTGGTTCCCCCCAATACATTTCTTGTTTTGCTTCAGAAACAAATATTCGTGTAAGCAAACAGCAAACCTCATGAGATGATGAAAGAATACACAGAGTTTACTTAGTGCCAAAGTAAAATGTCCATGAGGAAAGTCAATTGCACGCAGTGTAAGAGGAGCAGAAAGCTGTACTTGCAGATAAGTTATCCACGTTGTGCTCAGCCTTCTGGGATGCCAGGCTAGAAGCAACCACAGGAACATGTTGCACATGCAGGCCCAGCACTGAGTGCCAGGGAGGCAGGGGGAAGGCAGTAAATAGATGCACAACTGCTGGTTGGTGCTGCAGTGCACGGGGCTCACCTCAGGGATAGCAGTTGTGTACCATCAGTCATGGCTTAGGAGTGGCAAAGTATTGGCCACTTCCAGATCTCCTGGTCTGAACACACAGCTTTGCCAGATGGTATGCAACCGTTGCAGAGAGCTGAGCACATATTCCACCTCAGCACCGCATCACACACAGCTTGTTCGTAATATTTGGGAGGAAGACAGCAGCACTTCGGAAGATCCAAAAACCCGCGGCAGATGAGAGACTGATACAGACTTCCCCTCCCACCCGCTGCTTTGGCACAAGGCGGAGACTGAAAAGGCGGCGAACACGCAGCATCCCTTCCACCCAGCGCCGGATACCCGGGATCCACGCGGGGACGCTCGCCGTGTCCGGCTCAGCCCTTGGGCAGCCCCCGGGGGCCCCGGTGGAGCCGCTCTGCGCCGCCTCCTGGTGCCCGCCTCTCCACTCCGCCCGGTGCGCAAGTTGCGCGGAGCCGCCGCCTCCATCAGCCTTGCGGGAGCAAAGCCGGCGGAGTTTGCCCGGCCGGCGGGTACCTCCTCTTCCTTCCTCTCCCCGTGGCTTTATTTTTTTTCCTCTTCGCTTTTTTTTTTTTTTTTTTTTGGAGGGGGAGCCGTGGCTGCTGCTTTGCGCTCCGCGGCGTGGATGCGTACGGACCTGTCCTCGGGGAAACGGCTCCCGGCGCTCCCACAAAAACTCCAACCCAAACAAAACGCCCACTTGGATAATTAAAACGGTAAATCCTGCTAACTTTTTATTATCTTGCTTGCTGTGCGCTTATACCTGGAGAGGTTTATGGCTTATCTGGCTTCTTTCCATCATCCTTTGGTTTTCGTTAATTAGCTTCTCTGGTGCAGCCGCTGGAGAACTTGAAATATTGGGGCTTCAGACAGAGCAGGACTCCGCTTCT
Source organism: Tragopan temminckii (assembly GCA_028571105.1). Lineage (NCBI taxonomy): Eukaryota > Metazoa > Chordata > Aves > Galliformes > Phasianidae > Tragopan > Tragopan temminckii. Next base: position 76,605,725 of record JAOWBP010000001.1, on the reverse strand, counting down.
GCTTTATCCTAAAGTTGGACTGAGGAATGAAAACCTTCATAGATCATACTAGCCTTGCAAACGTGTTTACTTGTTTTATTAACCTGATTGTAGATGAGATTTCATGTGGCGGCATCTCTTCAAGTTTGCTTTTCCTTTGCTTAATTTTTGCTGGTGCTACCTATACAGCATAGATATGTGTATGCTGTGCACATGCAATCCGGTATGCTGACTGACTGTGGATGCTGGCGCTCACATCTGAAAATCCAGACAGGCTTTGAATCCTTTCAGTTTTTAATGCTAACAAGTGAACACTCATCTGTTTTCATCTTAATTCCACTTGTGGATGCTGACAAAACAAGGTCACCCCAAGCTACACAAGTGATATTTCTCAACCCTGCAATTACTTAAGCGATAGAAACCTGCACAATTGGTGCAGTTTGTATAGCTTAATCTGGCAGCCTTTTGTTTGAAGATTATTAATTTTATACAGTCACCATAATAGTTGGATGCTTGATGGCACCTGGCAACCATTGGGTTTCTGCACAATATGAAAATCAACTTTAGGAGATTATATCTCTTTGCACTGTTAGACAGTGTCATTTCACATACATTTATGCTTTCTACTATTAGCTATTTTGTTCTTGGAATAGTAACCCAGCAGATGTTTACATGAGGAAAATAAAAATGAGGAGTCAGTTATTTAAAAAAAAAAAAAATGTAGCACATATATACATGGAGAAAATGCTTTCTTATTCTCATAAGATAAGGGAAAATATGAATAAGAGTATCAGTTGCATGGCTCCTAAAAATGACTGACCTGAACTTGAATCCACAATGTGAACTAAACTTTCAAGTTTTACTCTGAAAAAGAAAAAAGCATATATCAGTGTAGACTCCTGTAGCTCTTCACTGATTCTCTTCCTTCCCTTCTGAAAAGTTAAGTCATATTGATCTGTATACTTGTCCATACATGTGTATTACACTATTGCATGAGCACACATACCAACCAGAGAGAAGCCAAGCACAGGACTTGTGATTCCAGTTTTCAAACCACGGAGATCTGCTGACAGTGGTGAGGAAAGACAGGAGAGATTTACAACACTGAATTTGGGCACATATTTTAGGAATCTTAGCTTGAAGATTGGTTGCAGTAGTCAAAGAAGAGAAAGAGGATTCCACATGCCCTTCAGTGTGCCTAGCATTGACTTCTGCTCCAAATGTGCTCACTGTGTTTACACCTCTGTTTGAATTCATCTTCCAAAAACTTATGTCCATCCATCACTTCTCTTGCTGTTGTTGAGAACAGGGGAGAATGTCAATTAATTGTTGATTTATAAACCGCTAAATGTTAAGATCAACTGACTCAAGAGGAAATATTTTGCAAGGTTTATGTTTTTTCACAAACATATATGCTGCTATATGCTGACGCTAGGCACTCACTTTTCTACAGTACTGAGCTGAAAGGGAGTTAGCAAGCAGGGAGCTCCTGCAGATAAGAGATGAACACTGAAGCAACTGATCAACAATGCTGCTCAAAGCATTAGAAACTCCTGGGACTGGTACTGTCTGAACACAGCAAATGGTACAGCATTGCTTGTTTTAAGGTGCTGTAAGCGTACTGCTCTTGGTACCCTAACCTCTGCCTCTTCACTGTTCTGGTTCACAGGCAGGATCGTGTCTTCTTTCTTTTACATGATTTGGCAGGTCTGGCAGAATCACTTGATCATAAATATTCGAAAGTTTCTTCAGTTTAATTGTGGAAGCTGCTTGTAGAGCGAAAGATGGGGAAAAAATGGCAACCAACTCTAGGTCATTGGCAAATTTTAATACAATAACAAAAATAGATCCTTAGATAAGTCAGAAATTCTGCTTTCTTAAGGAAAGAATAGTTGGGCTTCAGTTGCTTCAATTTTTTCCCACAGGTTTTTCTTCTACAGCTCTTCAGAGAAATCTGCAAATATGCACGACCAGATTTCTCCCTTCCATTCTTCCTTCCCCTCTGTAGGCTCCCAATTACCTGGTTTTTCTTTCATCCAGACAGCAAAAGAATGGGCTAACAGAACAAACTCAGGCAGGAGGCACTCACTGCTTGCAGAGTGACTCAAGATTCCTCTTGAGCTGCATTACAGACAGAAAGGGCTTATACTGCACATGACATCTCTTAAATGCTCACAGATTTTTGTGCCAATTGCGCATCTGAGGGTGATATATCACCATTTTAGTGTTTAAGAAGACATCAGTGATTAAAACTTAGCCCTCTTATAACCTACTGATGCACAGCTGTTAGAAGTTACAACCGAGGTTATTGGATCTGAAAGAGTAGGACTTTTTCTTTTCTTCCCTAATTTTCCATAAGTTATTCATGGGAAAAAAAGCCATATGTCCTGGCAGATTCTGTGGCTTGCCCCTAGTATTAGCCCTTCACCCAGAAGCAGAGAGGAAATCTTTGTAGCTTCAGGATGAAAGGAGCACTGATTTTATTAATTGAAAATATTTTTATACCTTAGTCTTTTAAATGACAATCTGTGTGTCATTTGACCAGTGTCCATCTGTGGGTGCTCATTTAACCTGTGAGATAACTGTAGAAACTGTTGGAAGTATACTATAGCATCCTAAGTGAGTAATGTTAGTATATGGTATAGTACAATACATTTTTACTATTTGATGGGTCATATCTGTTGGCTTTTAATGCATTTCTTAATGTTACATTTTTCCCTGCAGGATTTCTCCATAATTTATGATCACAAATAAAGGTTACAGACTCTCTAATTTAAGCTTCAACTCTTACGGCATTTTTATACAAATGCTCATTTACTTTGTCATGGTGTTTAGAAAGATGGATCAGTCAATGTGATACGTTGTTCCATAACTATTGTATGAAGTGATTCTACCAAAAATGTGTCTGCTGGTTCTATTATTACTATTATTATTTTTAGTTTTCACAAACTGTTTATGCATGTGAGACACAACATTGCTCTCTGCTACTACGTTATGTTTCCAATTGCCATAAAGTCTCCAATTGTCAGAGTTTCAATACAAGAACAAAACAAAGTATTTTTTCCAGTTGACGTTGGATGTCTGTGGTGGGAAAGGGGGAACAAGGCAGCTACCCCTGGCAGACAGGCAAGTCCCCCAGTACATACATCTTTCATTTTAATTAAAGTCAGCTTATGTTTCAGAAAATTTTGGGAATGTGTCTGATACATACTTAATTTTCATAATGCTGCTTCTTATAAATTAGTAATTTAGCAATGGAAGGAAATTGGTGGTCATCTCCTTCACACTTTCTCCTCGTTCTGTTTTCCTTCAGTTCCTGGAGGAAGAAAATGCACATCAGAATATAAAAAACTACACAGGCAGAGGCATCCTAAGAATGAGAAATTATTTTTGAGTTCCCTTTGCCTATAGTGGGAGTGTATGCTGTTATAATTTGGGAGGATTACTCAGATGTGGAAGTTATAAAACTGGGTTTGATTCTTACAGTTGTGCATCTCTAAGAATGCATTTGCAGCTTTTCTACCAGGAAAGAGACATGGAGCCTAAGACTGAAGACTGGATAGCCAGCTTTATGTAGCAAGTATGGTTTGTTCAGTCATGACGTATCAGCAGCTCAGCACCATAAAAGACCTAACCTAAAGTCTCCCATGCACTGGCTTCATTGACAAATGAGAAGATTTCTGTTAACCACTAGCTGTGATTTTGTCTTTAGGAAAACCACATCAGCATGTCAGCAAGTATCCTTGTCGAATAAGTCTAAGCACCATTTTTTATAGACAGAGTGCAAGCTGAACTTTGAAAATTTTGCTTTGAGGGGCAAGCAGCCCAAAGCTAAATATTTGGTTTACCACAGTGAAGAAATGGACAACTTAATTAGAATTTTGATTATTATTCCCTAGAAATGGTCTGTTGCCATTCTGAGCCTAATTCACTGTGTTCTGTAAGAAACTATTATTCCACTGAGTTCAGTGACAGTGTGACCATTTCAGGCTTTGAACTGTTTTTCAGCCAGTGGTGAAAAATACAAAGATTTGATGGCAAAACATTCAGACACGAAGTAGCAAGTCATCTGGCCCAATAGCAGTCACAACAATTATGCCTTAGATGCTAGACAATTAAAAAGTCATTGTCTACCACAGGGAATATTGCACTGTGTACATAGCTTATTCTCTCAAGATTGTCACTGTGAGGTGTAGATAGGGACAAAGATGATCTATCTACCTGTTTGTATGCATATATATGTAACATATAACCCCCCCAACATGGGGGGTTGGACTCGATGATCTCTGAGGTCCCTTCCAACCCCTACAATTCTGTGATTCTGTAACATACGTTAAATATATGCATATCAATACAAGCACACATACCAACTTCATGGAGACCAACATCAAAGGCATCTGAAGGGGCGAAACTTTACAGTAATGAAGGAACTTTAGGGCTCTGACCTGCTGGAGAAAGAGGAAAATAGAGCAGAAACGAGAACTAAGAGAGTCACAGAAAGGTCAGATCCATTATGTAAATTTAGGACAGATTAAATGAGAAGGACTGAACTGGCTTACCTAACTCAAAAAAGCTACTGCTTGTGCAGCAATAAGAAGTGATTACAATTTGATGGATGTTTTATGAGAAAGCAAAACCAGGAATTCCTCCAAAGGGTACTTTGTGCCTATTGAAGTGTGGTTGCATTTGACAGTTTCCCCTGGGTTGATGAAAACTTCCCATCTCTGCAGCTATAAATCACAATCACAACTGTAACAAATTTTAGAGAATTTTGACCTTCAAAATAGAATATATGAGCTTTAAATACTGTACTTGTAACTACATAATCAAGTCTGCAATAACAATTCTTGGCAAACAGAAAAGAGTTAGAAGCCTCTTCTCAGGGAATAAATGTTTATTTTAATTAATTTTCACCCTTTTTGCCCATGGTAACACTGACTTTGTATTGCTGTCTGTAGTTATCTGCTATAGCAGCATAATTATGAGAGCAGAAGAGTTGGCTTGGACCTTTTCATGGACAGAAATGCCAAAAAGTTCTTTACTTATTACTTCCAGCCTCTTACAGAGGACACAAGGCTCAGTGAATCACTCGGTCAACAGAGTAGCATGACTTCAAAATCACATTGCATTCTCTCTCTTCCTTCCAATCTCACCATCTTCCTTTATCAGACAGCAGCTAGATTTCAGGCAGACCATGTTCTCCTTGTCCTCAGCTGTCTGAGCTTCCTGGTCTTCTGAATTCATGGATTGCTACTGACTGTACTCACAATGAAATACTCTGACACTGTCTTGACTGAAAATCTTTCTATGTGGGCTGTAGTAATTACCACAGCCCTTGTTTTTCCTCCAGTTTGAAAACCAGTGTGTGTAGAACACTTATAGCAGAGCTAATGTAGGATTTAAAAAATAAAAATAAAAAAAATAAAAAAATTTAAAAAAGCATTTTCCATCTGTACATACAGATGATTTCTTTGGATCATAACTATATTCATTAGTCTGTAGATACATAGAATTGGGCCATAACTAGATCCTTTGCTGGAGAAGAGTTGATCCTTCCAATGGAAGAAGAGGAAAACATTCCTATCTCTTCATCTTGCAAAAACACCATTGTTTTAATAGTATTAAATCTCATTAGTTCATTCATACTAAGCATAAGATTATCTATGAAGTTCCTTGTGGAAAAAAAAAATGTAACTATTTGCACTTATTATCTTATCCTTGGATTTGTGTTAGATGATAAGAGATCAGCATGGCTTAGCCAAGCCACACTATTAGGTGGTGATGGAGGATCCCACAGAGTACAAATTTCCTAGCTCACTATGGTGCCTATGGCTCACTGAGCCATGGAATAGAAGGGGGTACACTTGAAACCAAAAGAGATAAAATTGAAATGGAGAGCTCTAGAGGCTTACTATCAAAATATGATCTTTGGGAGAGATTTCAGGCTGTGGTCTGTCTCGACCACTAGAGAACATAAGCATATTTGGACCACATGCAACACTGTACAGATGCATCTTGGTCAGTTATAGTATTTCCCTCCATGTGGCACTATATTAAATCCTGGTAGCTACAGGACAAGCTTCTCACATTGCCACGGAACTAAAGCCATAAATGTGGCTTGGGTAAAAATATTAGAAGGAGTGTGTACCATAGGCTGGAAAACTTTACTTAGAAAATATGTCTTAAGTCATTATTACAACTACCATCAAGATGCAGGCTGTGCAGGAGACTCTCCTGGGTGTCATTTAATGCTTTAATTAATAGTTCAGTAATAATTAGTATTTAATTCTTCCTTACCAGTCTAGCAGAGGGAATATATTGTACACTTTGTAAGTGTGCAGGTGCTACCATCTTGATGGGGAATGCAAATAAGTTGAACGATTCAATTAGACTTCAAAGTTGTTTTAAGAAATGTAGCTCAATAGAATAAGTATCAGGGATGCTCTTGGGCATGAACAACCAAGCATGCAAACAGATCAGGAAGGACTGACCAGTTAGAGATGTACATGCCAACACATGTCAATTATATCTCAGAATTGATTCATGTCCAGATGATGTAACTGGCAGATTACTTTTGAAGGACTGCTCCATGGCCATTGACATCCTGCATCTGGACATCTGAGGAAAAGCAAGACACTTCTTTGCCAGGCAGGGCATGTGGGGAGCCAAAGCGACCCCAGCATGAGCTCTGCCTCATGGACAGGCACAGCTTGTGGGACCTGAGCAGGGAAGGCAGAGCCACACACAGGTGATGGGACCCACTGACAGCCCAGGCATGGTGAGGGGATGAACCAGGGCCACCTGGGGAGGATAGACAGGAGCAGACAGCAATACTGATGTTTTTCAGTGACATTGAAAAAATCCAAACATACCAGATAAAACAAGCAAATAATATAATTATCCACTCAAGAAAACAGGAAATTCAGTCTTTAGAAGTCTAATATCATTTTGGTCTTCGTAAAAGCTGCATTTAAGTCTGCTTATTTCTTTCCTAGGGAAATGACTTACGTTCTGTCCTCACTAACACTTGTATCTACATAAACAATATTCTGTATTGGGCCTGCCCAACATAATGGCATCACTACCATCTCCTCTGCACAAAGAATTTTTACATTAAGGTTATAAATTAAGCTCTTTCTCACTCTGCCTTTTACTGAAGGCTTTTAATTTTTTTTCTTTCAGTCAACTCTCACTCCCCGCAAGGACTGTACTGTGGGACATATTATGAAATTACCTGAAGACTGACAGTTGCCGGTGGCAAAAAAGGCTCCTGATGTGTCAGAAATGATGAAATGTGTATTTCCTTTCATCTAGACCAGGGTGGTTGTGTGTATGTGTTTGGTTTCTTTCTATTAATGTTGTGGGTTTTTTTTTTGGTTTTGGGAGTGCTTTTTTAGTTAATGTTTATGTTTAGAATAAGGATTAATTTTCCATTATGAGGGATGATCTAGGGATATGTTTACACTCACTTTCTTTATTTGTTCTCATGTCCATATCTCCTGATCATCCAAACTGCATCAGTGCTAGTTTGTTCCTGCACCTTGCTTTGGAGCAAAACCAAGTGTCATCCAAGACAATAGTCAGATGTGGATCCAGAAATTATTTGATGAGGAGACCATACCCAGACCTTTCTGTCCTACATTGTTTTCTCTGCTATACTCCCTTCTGTCCTTTATGATTCACAAACCCCCATGCCACACCCATGAACATGCAACCTATCTCTCTCCCCCTTGGAATTATGTTATTATGTCTGCCATTTTTCTGGGTCATTTCTCACACAAATTCAGCTATTTTGAACCATTAAACCTCTGAAATAGCAATAACATCATACCTGTTTTAGGTGTGATGCAGTGTGGGCACAGCTGCCTCCACTGCTCTAAACGGAGATTAATGTGTGGGCACAGGCCACACTGCCTCTTGGGCTTGGGAGCAGGGATCTCTCAGCAGTACAGATATGTTTTTCTGTTTAGATATGCTTGTTTCTGGCTTAAATTTTCTGTTCACATTTCAAATTTCTACACAGGTGTAGAGATACTAAGCTTTCTCCTGAGGAAAGTAGACAAGACTCTTTTCACTAGGACAAGCCGGTTACTGCTAGATTGATGACAAAGTGAAGAAGCAAGATGAGCAGACTCAAAGTGCCTCCATTAGATTTTGGCACAAAAGTCAGTGGTACTTTGAACCATCTCTGAAGGCAGATTTGACCTAAAAAGACCTATTTTTGGCTATAATTATGAAGGAAAAACAAGTAAAGAAGGCTTAAGAATAGTCTGTTGATGGCAGCAGATGCTGTTATGTGGTGGGCTCTCCAGGTCCTTAAGTAAAAGCAAAGAACGGGAGCTTCCCTAAAGTGGACACTTTTTCTGGAAAATGAACTGCTCTTCAGTAAAGCAGTTACACAGTCACAAGAGAACAACAGCCTGCGTATATGATATTGTAACAGGATTTGATGTTCGTTGTGGAATTCTCAATCCTTTGTAACCACCTAAAAATTAAATGTCTCATCTTCGCTTACTTATGTGATCTTTAATCACATAATGGCATCAATAACGGCTCTATGTGTATATTTTGTTTAAGATGACCTATTAAGCTGTCATCCATAGTAGCTGTTTGACCTATAACAGGTAACACCATCAGGAGAAACAAATGCTAAAATGGAAACCAGCTTTACTTGCTAGTTAACATTCCTAAAGGTTGCTACTTGGCAAACACAAACTCACACAGAGTGTGTGTTGACCATGATGGCACTCCTTAATGATCTCTTTTAAGTGCACTTTTGTTTCATTCCTCTACTCTCATCTAGCAAGTAAGGCTTCCTGCTCTTTAGCTTCATCCTTGATCTTGTAGTGAAACTATTTACTGGCTCTACTGGCAGTTTCTTAGGCTAATGGTACACATCTTTTGTTATTTACAGCTATATCTAAGACATAAACAGATCAGATTTTAAAGAGAAGGCTGCAGGAAGAGCTCACTGTGGCCTTCCAGTACATGAAAAGAGCTTATAAGAAGGAGGGAGAGCAACATTTTAATGGCCTGAAAGTGACAGGGCAAAGGAGAATGTCTTTAAACTAAAAGAGAGGAGATTTAGATTAGATGTTAGGAGAAAATTCTTCACTCAGAGGGTGATGAGGCACTGGCACAGCTGCCCAGACAAGCTATGGATGCCCCACACCTGGAGGTGCTCAAGGCCGGGTCGGGTGGGCCCTGGGCAGCCTGAGCTGGTGGGAGGCAGCCCTGCCCACGGCAAGGGTTGGGGCTGTGTGCACTTTGAGGACCCTTCCAATCCAAATCGTCCTGTGATCCTATGATTCTATGATCATGTTAAGTCATTTTAGTCACTTCAAAGTACAGAATCACTACAAGCGAACAATAACAAAAACAAAAACAGAGAAAGACTGAAACTTCATCTGGTTTTAATATAAAAGTACCAGGAAAATATGAATGAGGAAAACCAGGTATTAGACAGTAATATTCACTGATTCACTGTTTATTTGGTTGTTGTTGGTTGTTTTTTTTTTTAAGACATCACTCTTCCAAATCAGTTGCTGTCTCAGTGGTGCGTATCACTAGTTACCTGAAAGACTTCTGTCTATAGCATAATGTTTAATTTCAGAAAAACAGCCATTAATTTCTAATTTCAACTTAGGGGAAAAAAAAAGTTAGGGAAAAAAACATATCAATCACATTAATGACAACTAGGTAAAATTCTGAATGCAACAATAAGTCATTCTTTAAAAACAGAAGAGGAAAATACATCTTGCACATTTTCAAAGCAATATAGCACAGTATCCTGCTGTGATCAATACTTCTGAATCTTTAAATACAATTTATTCCTTGGATACTGGTGGGGAAGAGGGAGAAAGCAGAAGGAAAAGGTTAGGTTATGAAGTCAAAGAGAGTAAGAAAGAAGAGTGGGAGGAGCTGTCACTCACACAAGCAGCCCTCAAACTCAATTAACTAGGTAGGAGAATATTGCTGAGGTACAAAATACAAAATCTGCAATGACACTTAAAATTGAAAAATAAAAATCTTAACTAAGGGATGCTAAACTAAAGAGCAGAACTATGTTGTTTTGGAAACATATTCTGCCACCCCCTTCCACATTAAAACATTTCTTATCTGATAGTGAATTTTGTCATTTTTTTTTCTTGGTAGTTGGTAGCAGTATTCATGCATCCAGCCAGAGGCAAAGATCATTCCTGTCTCTGACGGACTTGATAAGTAGAAACAGATGTAGTGACATTTGTACCAGCATTTCAAGAGGGTTTTACAATTTCTACTGTTAAACTAAAGCATGTCTAAGCCCATGGACAATGGGAAACTGTACGGAAACCTTCGAATCACAGCCTGAACCTCTGATTGATCACCTGAGGCTAGCATGGAGTCAGCTGTGGAAGCACAGGTGAAGGCAATTCATCTGTGTGATCAGAAGGGGTGGAGCCTGGCTGCACCTCTCCTAGACCCCATTTAAGGGCTGACTGCCACTGAGGAAGGATCTCTTCCTGGAGATTGCTCCCTTTGGAGTTTTCCTATGAGCCTGGGACACGGGTGAGCATTTTTATTCATTTCCATTTATTTTCAATTATCTCTTTTCACCGTGATAATCTTTCTAGCTGTATGATCTGTAGACACCAGCCTAACCACTCTGTATATTTGTTGATTATGCTATTACATTATAGGGCAGGAAGTTGACCTGTGGACATTAACTGAGCTTCTAAAATCATAGATATATACGTACAACTTTGTTTTCAAATTTGTGTTTTGCTAAATATTCAAAGACCAGGCTTGTGATCATTAGCTCTGTGTGTTTGTGAGGGAGACTTAAATAGAGGTCACATCAAGTGCAGAAGACACAGAAACATCACTGATGCTGCCTGGATTGGTCACTGGCTTTAATCACAGACAGGACTGGAAGATGTTATGGTAGCAGACTGCAATGGACAAGGAAGTAAGCAAAGGAGGCAGTGGGAGTATGCTTATTGTGGGGCTCTGTTAAATCAGAATTGCTGCAATGAGCCGGAGCACACACAGTCAAGGTGAACAGCTGTTGCAAATAGAAGAGGCCTCCAGAAACTGCAAAACCCAACACATTATGGCTCTGCCTGAATCATCTTCTCTGTCTGAACTGTTTCCACAGCAGGAGCAGCCTAGGTTGTCATCTTTCTGGCAGCTGAATTCATTTTTGCCTTCTTTACTAAGACTTCACCTGGCTGGGTGAATTCCTTTCAGTTTCTCCCATTTCTTCAGCACAAATAATAAGGCAATTGCATGAAGCATAGTAATAGCAAATAGCTATGTGGCAGTACTACTCTTTAAATGAAGCTCTTAAGCTTCGGGAGAAAACAGGGTTTACTTTTCCTTCTTCAATAAAATAGCTGGGCCGTTTTGTACTGTGAAGTACTACAGTTTTGACAGGGTACATCTGGGGCTACAGAGAGCACTCAGGTTTTGATTTAATCATCTTACCTCAAGCCTGACAATTGGTTTTCAAAAAAAAAAAAAGCTGACTTCCATTCTTCAAAAATAAATTGTGTAGTCTCAGCTGAGTCTCCCAAGGGAAGAATGAGTCTCACCCAAGCAGCCTCTCTAGGTTTTGATGTCCATACTGCAGGACTGGGAGTCCATTCTATTGTGGAGAAAATAACAGAGCCTAAGCACATGTACGTACAATTGTCAGACACAAGGAGATGTCTTTTATCAAGACCAATTAATTCTAAAAAATACATTACACTGAATATTTCAATGAAGGTATTTTAAATGTTGGGGTTTTTTTTCAGTGTTTAAAATGGGGGGGGGGGGAAGGGGGGTTTGTTTGTTTGTGTTTTTTTGGTTTTTTTATGGAAAGTCAATGCATTTACTCTTCTGCATTACCTGCTCTGTGCATCCCTTTGTCACTCTTGCTGTGTGAGGCCTTCCCAGTTCCTGGACCATTACATATTCTTGCACATAAAGATTAAGGTTGATACTCAAAGCACAGAACTTGTGGAAGTCGGGGCACCATGAGGAAAATCATGCCCTGTGACTTTGATTTTTACATGCTGAAATGAGCCTAAGATACTTAAGAATCCCCAGATTAATTCACTGATACTTTTTATTTTAAAGAAAGATTAATATTAGGAAAAATGAGAAGTTCAGCCAAATTAAGCAAATGGTTAAAAAATAAAATCAAATCAAACCCAAGCTTTTTTTAAATAAGACTTTCAACTGCTTTACATTAAATTACAGAATACAAATGTTTCTTCTGCTAATAGCGTTTGAGCAAAAATGGATCAAATTCAGATATTCTAAATATCACAGCAGTAGTTCTATGGAAGACTTGCCTGTTAAATGCTTTGATACAGAATGTTAGAGAACTAGATAAAAATACGTAAAACATAGTTAACTAAGAATAGGAGGGAAGATATGCTGGGTGTGGAGGGAATTTGTTGCCTTTTTCTCCTTTTGAAGAGTGGCTGCAAACTTGCAGTGATGTCAGGATTAATTCAGTAAGCACAACCCCTCTCCACCAATCTACTATATTTTCTTCATGGCAGTTCTGTATTTATCACTGATGCTCAAAGGTGTGCTATACTACTGTGGATTGTCTTCAGAGTCCATTTTTTGGCAGAAGAAAGGCTGGTTTTGATTCCCCTGTGCCTGTCATGGATGTATCACAAACTTCCTGGTGTCTTCCTACTCCAGTGTTAAGATTCATATTCTCTATGCTGCAAGTTTACATATTATTTAAACTGTTCAGCAGAGAAGTCCATCCTATATGCTACATAGAGGGAGGGCATGCCTGTTTCCCATGCACTTTTCAGCTACTTAATGATCTTATATCATTCTATGAGCATGGAAAAAGATGTTTACCCACAGGTATTCATGTTCTGAAGAGCTGCCACTGAGTATCAACTGTAAGTGGTGAAGATGGGAAAATGACACTTATGGTGAACCATATATTCATTGAAACACTACAGTGTAGAGTGGTAAATTTTCTGTGAATAAGTCCAAGGAGTTTTGCCAGAAAAATCTTTGACAAAACATTTTTGAGCACAGAGACTTTAATGTATTGAGTAGTTCTGATACAGCACGTAAAGAAGATAGTTACAAAAGAATGATAGTAATTTAGCAGCAAGGAAGCATGATCCAGGCTCAGCTTCCTGCTCTTTGGGACACTCCCTTCTTTCAGCCTCCAGCAGAAGGCTCTGTCTTCACATACAGCAGAGGAGGATCTAGCACTTAGGTTCTCTTGCTGTTCTCAGGCTTGGAGCCACCGAACAGGAGCAGCAACAGCTCTCCAAGTAGCTTCTTAGGGCACTCTTTAAGGTACAGGTAACCTGGTTCAAACCCGTTTTTTTCCGTATAAGAAGAATGACTGAAATGAGCTTGGGGTAGAAGCTGGAAGAAGCCAGGTCTTGGTGTTGGCAAGTGTGCATGTTGGAGCTGCATTACCCTTCCCCAGCACCAGCTGGGGTAAGAGTGATTTAAAAAGAAAACTAAGAAATGCAGTGTCCAACATTTTTTGGATTTACACCTAAATGAAAAGAGAAATGTTTTTTTGCAAAGTTTTCTTTTCTTTTTCCCCCCTTAATACTCATTATTGGAAAGTCCCTTTAATTTAATCTTTCTCTATGAAGAAACACATGAAGACCATGGGGAAAACAACACACCAGAAACCAGAAGTGCAGCATCTGGATTACACCCATGTAAATCTCTTGCAAGAAATACGGGTATCTGCTGTATTTAGATGTATCCTGAGACAAGGATGAAGAAAGAGAGGAATGAGTCCCAATTATCTTTGGCAAGTGACTTCAGTTATGAACTTACATGGTGATGCTGCTCTTCTTTAAAGGAATCCTAATAGCACCTGGCTTCCACTGGTTGTGTCACCACAGTCTGTAAGATGGAAAAGTGTCTGTACAGTTAGTTCATTCTACACCTTCAGAGGGTGGTAGACCTATGGAGAAAGCCAAGGGTGATACAGTAGATCAGGGTTCTCAACTCTCATCTCCCCAACTAATATGGCAATGGTATTGACTTCTTGGGTATTCAGTGATGCTAAGCTGGTGACTGTTAAATAACTACCAGGACCACTGCAATGTTAATGTCAACTTGTAACAGCCAAAGGTAACTTGGTCTAGTGGTTTAGGGGATTGCTCATCTCAGAAAATTCCTGAGAACAAGTTTTATGTAGAAATATTCGGGGGACAAAGTTTGGACAGAGTTTATCTGGAGGAAAAAATTAAAATGAAATTAAAATCCAGAAAGATGAGAAATTAAGTATTTTTTTCCTATCTGGTTGCATCTGTCTACTGAAATCCAACTTCTAGCATGCATAAAAGAAGTACACAACAAAGAAAGAGAACAAGGTGAAAAGTACATTTATATTTCTCCATTAAACCTGTGAAGCACCTAGCTGGCACAAGGTAGCAGCATAAGAATCTAAATAGTTCCATGCTGTTGTGTTGAATTTCAAATTTAGAGGCAGACTGACAGAGAGGTGTTTTAAAATACACGTAGGATGAGGCACATGAGCCACACAGGAAGGAACACTGTAAGCGTCAGAACTTTACAGCACTTATTTCATCAGAACTGACTGTATTTATAAATGGATTTCTGACCTTCTCTGATTCCTTTCATAGAAGCAATACATAGTCTAGGTGCGACCAAAACTTTTCTATCCTTAGCTGAGTGAACTACTTGTACAATGGTAGTTCATAATGCCTTTTCTGCTAATCTAATATGTAGTAACTCTGTGATTAACTGATTTTTACTTTCTCATTTTTTATTAGGACACTGTTGCATAGACTTCTTTGGCAGCACCGTGACATAAAGATTTGTCTGTTGAGCCTAAACACACTTGCCTTCTGAAAATTCATTAATTTAATCTGGAGATTTATAGGTCATTTGATGAATGATGAAATTATATGGTCAGCTTGAAAAGTAAGGCACTTATATAAAAAGGAGTTTACTCTTGTATGGCTGTAGTTATGACTCACTGACCTAAGAAGTCAAAGCACTGTAGGGATATTAAAAATATAAAAACAAATGTTGTAATAAATTGAAGTAATTAAAGAATACAGGAAATACAGACTTGTTTGTCCTAACTGAAACAGAAAGCTTTTCTTTGTTAATGAGAACAAAGCGCACTCCTCATGTTCCCTGTTACAAATCTTCTGAACCTACACCTGTCAAGCAAATGCTCTCACTTGATTTATTGCCTTTAAAGAGTTGTGAGAATCTGTGAGTGTAAGAATCAAGAAGTACTCTTGCTTTCAGTAAGAAAAATGCTGATACCCTGACTCCTTAAGACTCCCATCTTCCTGCCTACAGTAGTCATCAACTCTGAAACAGCTGTGCTGCAATGAAGAAATACCCTGGAGGAGTGAAGGGGTCTTGTGGGTAGAACTTTTCTCAGAGCACAGCTATGTTCCCACCAGGAGAGGAAAAAGAAGTCCTTCAGCTTGAGGGTGGAGAGGGGGATGGAAGGGGAGGAAAACACCTTCCTTCATGTTTTCACCTCCTTCTAAAACCTATCCTGAAAGTGAGAATCAGTTTTTCTCTGTAGCAGAGGGAACTTACGCAATCTGTCCTCACTATTCTTATTCATTTAGTGCCTCCAAGAGCAAGCAGACTTACACCAAGTGCCTCACCTCCAGCATCTGCAGATCTGCTCATTTGCTGCACTAAATTGGCTTAGATTCAGTTCAATTCAGATCAAGTGATGATAATGTGCTACAGCAAAGAACTAAGGAGGTAACTCAGAAGGTGTTTATGCTTTTTGAATGATTTACCAGCTAGTTACTCTTCTACTTTTTTTGGTTGGTTTGTTTTTAAGTTCTGTTTTATGTATGTGAGAGGAGAAATCAGTAGGAGGTAGAGGAAGGGTCCATATTAGAACCAGGTGAAGATACAAACAAGTTGAAAAACTAAAAATATTCCTAATGTAGTCTCTGCTTTTTGAGTTCTCCAGGGTGGTAGCAAGGAGGTTGTACTGCTGACTGTGTCACTGGGCTGTTTGTGGGAAGTGATGGTAAAAGCAAAACCCTGTTTGAACAGGCAAGCTATCTTACTGCAAATCTCCAGGCACGTGCATACAACCACCACTACTATTTTGTGCTCACTGCTGACTATAGCACTGCTTGCAAGGAAGATCTGAAGGCTTGTCTAAGACAACAAGGTTTTGCATCTTACTGTCTGAGAAACTGCCACCTTTTCTTCATGCTGAGGAAGTCAAGCTATCAGAGGTGCAAAAGCTGCTTCTGCCTCCTGTAAGGAAATAGCATGAGCAGCTGTGGGCTGGGAGTGATCTGATGGTTCTGAAGTTTCCTGCCCTGCCTGGTTCTGCTTGATGTTGCACAGTATCCCTGCTCTAAAGAATATGCTCCATACTACCATCTGTGGGGGGAACTGGGTTATATTATGGGGCAATATGTGGTGGTTGCTTGTCTGGTGCTGGGAAACAGAAAAGTCATTTTTGGTTTAGTGGAAGTGCTGATGGGTTGCAGAAGTTCAGCAGGTTTCCACTAGGCATTCTGACAAGAGTGGTATTCAAAAATGTAAGTATGCTATTGAACAAGATTTTAAAGAAGTTGCTAAATCAGAGTAGTCTATTCTACTCTGATTGTTCAATATGAAAAACACAGGTGGTGAAAAGGTGTGAAAAAAATCACAGGTAAGATACTGAAGTGGAATTTCTATTGTGTCATCTGTCCATTTTTTCTTCCTTGATTTTTACCTGTAGCCAGGCATAAGATTAAAGGATGAGAACTGAGGGATGATGGTTCAGTCTTGCAGTGCTTCTCCCAGCAAGGTGGTACAAGGCATTCACAGCTTGGTTCTGTAGTCCTATCCAAGGCTTCTGTCTTCCCTGTGTGCATCGATATCAACTGAACATTGATTTTCAATGCAGCTTTTCATCATGAAAATGTTGACAGTTTAATTATCAGGAGGCCCTGGACAGGTTTGAAGAGAGCATACAGAGATTAGTACAGTAGCTCCCAACAAGTTCTGTGAGCAGTGAAACTTTTGAAGCTTGCTTTCCTGTAGCTCTTGCTTCTACAGCTGTTTTCAGCCCTTCTGTTCCCTCATACAGATTTTTCTGATGTCTAATAGTAGGTAGAACTCGTGCTGCAGCTTTTCCATTACCAGGGGGTTTGCCTTGTGTCTATTTGGCCACGCATTTTCATGAAGCATGTAAGAACTCTTGATCTCTCTGCAAATGCAGTTAAAAATGGGCAATGAGTTCAAGAGGAGCTCATGGGGACTGACAGACAGCACAATCTTGTAAACACCATTTCCCTAGGAAACCGAATTAAAGGACTGGTGGCTGGTTATGTGGCAGGCTCATTCAACCCTTCCTTTTCTGTCACCAACAGATTTTATTTTTTTTTTAAGCAAAGTTAATTACCCCCATTTTAGTTACAAGCAGCCAGAAGGAAAAAAAAAAAGTGAATTTTTAAAGTGTCGTCTTAAAATTATTACTGCTGATTTGCTTGGTCAGAGATTTCCATTGTATGGTTTCTCCTTTGAAAAATTTCAAAATCACCATTTCTTTAAGGTTGTTTAGAGCAACATCACAGAAACCTCCCTCTGCCTGTTTTCCTACTGGAACTTTTATCTTTCTTGATTATCAGCTATGTTCCCATGACAATTCCTGCACTCACACATCCCAGAATTAGCTCCTAACATGTTCCAGCCTGATGGTACATCAAACCCACTCAGTACTCTGGGCGCTATGAGTACGCAATAGTCTCTGAATGTGTGGGGAAAGAAAGGTCTCTAATGTGGGTACTGAGACTCATATACGTGATTGAAAGATGGGAGAAGGGATGGACAGAAACAAGTGGAGAAAGTAAAAGACGCTTAGGTTTATTCCCCCCCAAATTAATACGTATAATGTGTCTAAGTAATTGGTGTATACCTTTGGTGAAATTGAACACTTGCTTTAAAATGGATTATCATTTCAACTTCAGACAGATGATAAAGCAAGAAATTGAATCTACCTGTCCTTTGAACTAGCTCCCCTGCAGCTTTCCTTCACTGAACTCTCACTTTTCCTGGGAGCTCACTATTTCTATGGGTTGAGCAGCTGCCATTTTCACTTTAAATGCTGCTGCGTAGCTGTATGTGCATTCCAGCTGCAAAACTGTATGTCTTTCTCGAGATTGTAACAGTCATCAGTTAACAGCTAAGAGGGGAACACCTGGATGCTCCACTACTGCAAGATAAGTAAATGACTGCTCACAGAAAAGCTCCAGGTAGGTGCTGGTTTGTCTCCATCAGTGCTACTGGTTTGCTAGGAAAGCCATCATTGCTCTCTCATGTTTTGTGGCCAGCTCTAATGTTTCTCAGCCAAGGCCCAATAAATTCCAGCCAGGGCTCCTGGCAGATCTTTGTGGATAGTGAGAACTGTTAGAACGTGTTCAGCTTTAATACAGCTAGCTGCAGAGCTGCTGGCTAATTCTGTCCTGCCAGTAGTTCACCAATGAAAGCTGCTCTGCT
>JAOWBP010000001.1:76551710-76587163 GCA_028571105.1 Tragopan temminckii | reverse complement strand
AGCTTTAATACAGCTAGCTGCAGAGCTGCTGGCTAATTCTGTCCTGCCAGTAGTTCACCAATGAAAGCTGCTCTGCTCCTAGCTTTTCTCGAGAAGCTGTCCAGACTGGAGAAGTAAAGCTCTTCAACTTGCCTCCATCTGAGAACTGCCTACAATCTCACCATCTGTCACAGCAGCATTTTCTAAAGTTTTCTTCTCCCTCTTGGTGCTTCTTAAGCCTTTTCAACGTTTGCCCCTGGCATTATCCAAATGGCACAGCAGTGCTGAGCCACAAGAAATACACTTGGGAACACTCACATTTATGGAACATCAGAAAGTATTCCCTCCCAAGTGATCACCATCCCTATGATAGTACCAGAGGGGATAAAAGAAACCCCACAAGCTTCTTATAATATAAGCATAGTTACCACAACATCAGGTATTGGAGAAAGCGTAACTGAGAAAGTACTTTGCTTCACTGTTCGAACAATACTCTGAGCTTTCAGCTACCTGCAGCTTTTATAAGATATCTATATAAGATCTAAAGAAAGATATTTAAAGATGCACAGAGATTTTAAGGTACTCAATTTGCTTTATTCATAGCCTCAGCACTATAAATGCTTTAATTTCAGAGGTGTTACGGCAAAAGCCTATTTATTTTTGCTGTGCATTTTTTGTGATAATACATTCAGAGGATGTCTTTTCAGATGTGTCACCTATGTAAATAATAGTGTTCTCATGCTGATAGGATCTCTGCCACAATACTAATAAAAGCACTGCTGTCTCTTGCACTGCATAGCATCTATCCATCTCTGCAAGCGTAGAGTTGCATAAAGAGGTTGCTAACTGTTTCTGTGCCTCTCACCAACATCCCAACAGCCCTTCCACCAGTTCAAAGCTGGCACCTCCCAGACTCTGTGCTGGAGAGATGGGTGGCCAGCAAACATGTCCTGCAAATCTACAGGCTGATCCCAGGTTCAGGTCAGCCCAGAAGACCGTAGGAAGGGAATTCCAGTTGAATGAGAAAAATGTTGCATTATTGTTGCCATTGAGGTGGGAATTAGCACAATAACTATTGTGGTGTGCTTCAAAGCTCCCTGGTTTTCATTTCTAACTCCTTGCTCTGCTCCACCACCACTTCTGCTTCATTCCAGCAACATCCCACCTCACCTGAGAGACTTCTGGGTCAGGAACTGGAAAGAGAGAGGCAGAACAAAAAGATGAAGTCTGGTTAAGGGATCAGGAAAGGGAAAAGAAAGATTAAGAAGGTGTTGAAGAAATTAGAGAGGGATAAAAAAAAAAAAAGAATTATGGGAGGCAGGGAAGGGACATACAGTAATGGCCAGAATATAGGAAATATTTTGGTACCAAAGTGTTATCCTCTACCCTTCATTAGCAAAGCTCTGCCCCTCATGGGGAGAAATGTATAGGCTGCCCAGCAGTCAGTAGTATAGACTGGAACGGTCACCTTCTCTCCCATATGAAGCAGCTTCCTCTTCTTCAGCACTAGGAATTCTTCTACCAAGCACAGATAACATTGAATTTTCTTCTGAGAGAAAGAACACTAGTATCAATTTGACAATTTAAAACAGTTTTCAATTAGGTGGTTGGACCATTTATTTTGGGGTGTATGTTTCAGTGTCCTAAAGTTTGCACTGCTTCTGTGTGAGTTCTTGCTGACATAGACTTGACACCTTTCCATAAAACCACCTGTGCAATGTGTTGCACCATTCTACAGAAACACCGGAAAAGCATTAAAAAAGGATGATGATAATTCAGAAAACTAAGGGGACAAAGCATTCCTGATCCACTAGGCGTCACAATTAATGACAGGTTCTGGAGGCAACATCACTGATCCTGTAATGAATCTCTGAACACGTCTTTCAAGTGTCAGTAACAGCATGTTGCAGCCCTTGTGCAAAACCCAGCAAACAAGCTCTGCTCTGCTACCTTTGGCCCTGAAGTAAGCACAACCTTTGCTCTTTCAACCTTCCAAAACATACACCTTTGCAATCACCAGAAGTACAGCTAAGCTTTTTATTTCATCTAGGTAGTGAAAGACATCATAAAGCAGCGACACAGAGGGTGAAACCCACTCCCAGAACAGCAGCAGACTGCCTGGTTGTTCACGATCAACCCTTCGGGGAGCAGGGCTCCAGCCCTGAAACATGGGCTGCAAAAAGGGTCCAAAATTCAGCTGCTTGGTATTCACACTTATGTCCTCCTCATCACATCCTTTCCTGAAAATGACAGAGCAAAAAAAATTCAAGATAAAAAATTCAAATAAAAACATAATTTCTAATAATGTGTTCTTGTAGCTATGCCTTCAAAACCACAGCAACAAATGCTTTAAAAGGGAGGTAGTGTCTTTACTCATTTGTTCACCTACACATTGTACTTTGTAGCAGCAAAGAAAAGGAGTCCAAAAGCAGAACAACATTCAGTGGGGCTCTGAATTACAGTGACCGTCACACACTCTTATCTCTCCTCCAGCCTTGCGAAGGAAAACACCTTCAGGTCAGAAGTCCTATATCTGCTACTTCTGAAGATTCATTCCCTTGTCTTTATAGTGATGACCTCTGCTTTTTAATACAGCTTAGGTAAGGAAACACCTTTCTGAGAAAACGTAAAACTAGACAGAAAGCTAAGAAAAAGTTCAACCCAAATCAAAACTTTGGTTTCATCTGTCTCTTCTCCATGCAAAAGAATATTTGACTACCTTCTTATATACTTTTTATTAAAAAGTTATCTCAGTAGCAAATAATTTCAATTTGAAACACAGATGCACTATAGAATGGATAAAGTCTGAAAATACAGGAATCATAGAGGTACATAAGGACTCGTGCTAATAACTGCGTTCACTGAAAACCTTTTTTCATGAAACTTAATAAAATTGTTACAAATAACTATGATTTTCTAACTCTGAAAATAGCCTGAAGGGGAGAAGCAGCAGGGTGTAGATTCTGCTCACATGCCAACAGCATGGCATGTGAAAATGTCATTGTGAAACTCCAAAATCACAGTCAGGAGAATCCCTCAGCAGTCATTTAGTAGAGGAAAAGACTTACATGCTTAACTGTCTTACAGTGCAGTAACTTTGACCGTAAGCTGAAATCATCTGTATTTCTATTGCACTTCCCTATTAATCTTCTGAAAACAGGACAATGAATTCCTTTTTTTTTTTTTTCTGAACCTTTAACAAAGACAAGAGAGACAACGGATAACAAACAGATTTTTTTATTTTTTTTTTTGAATCACACCCTGACTTTTCCAGATTTCTGAGAATTTTTGTCTTTAGTATATTTACTTTTATCTCTGGATTTTTATATACCATAAATAGAATTTTTTAGAGTCATAGAGCCACAAAGGTTGGAAAAGACAGCCAAGGTCATTCAGTTCAACCATCCACCTACCACAAATATTTCACTTCTAAATCATGTCCTTTAGTACAACATATGAACATTTCTCAGACACCTCCAGGGATGGTGACTACACCACCTCCCTGGGCAGCTGTTCCAATGCCTCACCACTCCAAGAAAAAATGTTTCCAAATATCCAACCTCAGTGTCACCTGGTGCAACTTAAGACTGTTATCTCTCATCCTAGAACTAGCTCCCTGAGAGAAGAGGCCAACCCCCACCACATCACAGCCTCCTTTCAGGCACTTGTAGAGAGTGATGAGGTCTCCCCTGAGCCTCCTCTTCTCCAGACTAAACAATCCCAGTTCCCTCAGCCACCCCCTGTAAGACTTGTGCTCCAGAACCCTCACCAGCTTCGTTGCCCTTCTCTGGACACCTTCCAGGACCTCAATAACAGAGAACATACTTATGCTTCCATTCACTGGTCACAATGCAGATAAAATATTTGTATGAAGGCACAGATTAGTTCAACAATCATATGAAAAGCTAATGGGACTTAAATACCTAAACTAAAAAGGTTTTTTGAAAAAATGCTACGTTAAGATGGGGTCATGTGGTGTCAACCTAGACAACATTTGCGCCCAGGTGATCTCACTGAGATGTTTGTCTTCCCTCTAACCTCATGAATGGTACTGAACAACCCATCTAATTGAGTACGCACTCCCTCTTAGCCAGGGCCAGTTTGGAGTGCGTACTATGATACAGAGAGAATCTGTTACTCACAGAGACATATCTTTGGCTCTGGGTGATAAAACAATAGCTTCTCAGGGTACTACGTTAGCTTTATCCTATAGGAAACATCCTACTTTAAGTTCTTGACTGCTGCTAAGAATGCCATCTGATAGTAAAGCGTCTGTGGTAATGTTAAACAAAACAAACAAACAAACAAACAAACAAAAAAAAACAGTGACCCCAGAATCAAGGCTGATTGATATTGGCTCAAATCCTGAGCAGAGACATGTGATGCCATCCAGCAGAGAGCTGTGGGATGGTAACAACATCTTATATATTCCAAGGAGCACTTAGCAAAATGAGTTAAGCCTTTGGTACATAATGGCACATAGGGCGGAAAGCATTGTTGGCATCTATTCAATGTCATGTAAAAATCCCAAAGTTGCAGGAAGTGCTGCACTTTGATTGCAGGGTTTTTCGAGCCCATTTTCATTTTTCTTTGCACTTGCCTTTTAAGCCTTGATCACAACACCACACAGCTAAAGGCACCTGAGAAACAGATTGCTAGGCAACAGATGCTGCAAAGGACAGCTTCCCCTCCCTCAGCACCGAGATGTTAAGAGACCTTGTAGTGCTCAAAGTTGCCTGTTGCAAAATATCCGAGACAAAAATGGCTTAGAATGTATGAATTTATGAAAGTAATCAGGTGAAGCAAGGAAGGACTTTGTAAGTAGAAGTTAAAAACAAACAAGAATAGAAAAAAGGCAATTCAAGAACAAGTAAAAACATGATGGAAAGCTACAAAAGGCAACAAGAAATAAGGAGGTGCTTTGAAAAGTATGGGAGCAGGGAGAGAATAAGAGAAAAAATTATCAAAACAGGTAAAATGTATATAAGCTTATAAAGTTACTGTTATTCCTTTAAAAGTTTATTTATTGTTAAGAAGCTGTTTATTCTTCATTTTACACCACTGTATCAAAAATTAGAGCTACTGTGAGTAAACTGACCTTACTGCTGTCTTTTTCTGCAGAATTAACAAAGAGAGAGCTTCATTTCTACTCAGTCCATAAATGTCATCCATGGACTAAATAGAAAAGCTTAATTTGATCACTATTTAGGAGGGAATGCAGAAATATACATCATCAGTGACCCAGGCTACATAAATCCTTATAGAACATGATTGGTTATTTCACCCAGAATACAATTTCAGGGCCAGTATATAACAATATATAAATGCAAAATGGGATATACTTGACAACGTTAAGCAAGCAAAATATTGCATCTACCTAATAAGACCTTCTTTAGGATAACAGATGCCACTAAAGTAACCTGGTCTGGAAGCATAGTTTAGTACTGCATTTTGTACTGCAAAATGCCTTTTCGTCATCTAAATACTTAGGTGTTGTTTTAAATGTGTAAATAGAATTGATCAGTAGGGTACACAGTGGCAACAAAAAGAGCCACTGCATATGCAGAATGAACAAGATTCTGAGCTGCAATCAGGGCCGAGTGTTAAAGATTGAGAAATGCAGATATACAGCGAAAATTAGACTGCAAAGGATATTAAAACAAGCAGGGGGAAAACTGAATTGCTATGCAGAAAAAATGGAACAGAGATTAAGGATAATCTAGGTATAGCATTAAAACTTAGTAAATATTCTGCCTCACTTCAATCAGAGGAGATGTTGAGTATGGAATAAAAGGCAGAATGGCTGGTGGGAATCAGGTTAGGGGAATTGCTAAGAAGCTTATTTGGTCTTTGGAGATCACATAATCTTCACATCAGAATTCTGAAAGAACAAGACTTAAATGAACATAAAATTGTAAAAAGGTTCACGAAAGACTGTTTCAGTTTGCCAAAATCCTGGCCAAGTGAAGGACAGGGGTTCTATCTACAAACACATCACTGAAGTTGAAAACAGAAAGGGGGAAAAATGATTTCACTGAAGGGCAATCTTCACATGAGAACAAACACATCCTGACATTAGGAAAACATTTCCACCTTCAAGGCAACAAAGTTTGGGAACAATCTTCCAGTGAATAACTGTCACAAAACTAGTTAGAAATGGAGACCGATCAGTCTGGAAAAGCGATCTTGTGACAAATCTGCCTGAGACAGGTAGAAGAGAGAGTGTTTCTAGTCCTTTTATCCATAGGTTTCTCTCTAATCAAGCCTCTGTGATTCCTCCACAGTGTCATAGACATTTCACTGTTCCTATTACGTAACACTCCAGCACGCATTAAAAATCCTTTGCCATCTTACTACTTGCAATCAGCTTAACTACCTTCCATCCTACATATGTCTCACTGTAGCAAAATATATGTATATACACATAGGTGTGAGATACACATTCTCTCACAACAGTTTTATGTTGGACAAATCAACGTAGTTTGCACTTTTCCTGCTCTGTGACTTGCTCCTTAAGCTGAGAGAGAAAATGGAGGAGCCAAGCCCTGACACTCTGGTGACAGCTGAAGTTCCTCAGTGGCTCACCACTAATGCAACTGACTGCATCCACGCTGCCCAGAGAATTGACACACATCAGGAGAAGCAACTAAGGATCACCCCTCAATCCATTACTTTAAAACTTTAGCAGAGTTTACAAAAAGTCTGTCAGAGCCAAAACGATCACTACTGTTGAAATATAAGAATAGAGAAGAAAGCACAAGTCTTTTTCAGATAATTACTTCTATGCTTTTCAGGTTTGGAGTACGTGGAATGTTCCTTCAACAAATTTAACTAAACCTGAGTATATGTTTTGTTTGCAAGTTGTTCAGCCTGTTTTATTGCCACTGACATATCACGCTGGTAAACTCCGTCTTACTTTTGCTTTAATATACCTATTTAAAATATATGACATTTCAGAAACATACCATAAGCTACCTTATTAAAAAACTTTACAACAATCCAAGAGGAAAAGGGTTCTGCACTTAGAGTAATGCTAACTATTCTATTTTTCAAAACTTGAGAGCCAATTAACCTGCGGTAGTCTGAAGCCAAAAATCCTCCATCCCCAACCTAATGTGCTACGTGCACAGGAGCTGTGTGCACACATGCTGACAGAACCTTTTTCCGCGTATATTCATTTCAAATAATTATTTTGTATGCCAAGCTCTATCTTCTTTTAAGTTCATTTCCACTCCATGATGAATGGCTCTAAACCCAATTTATTCCATTTTTGTCATGTAATTTTTTTTCCATGTCTACTATTTTCAGTACACATTATACTTTCACTATTTCTCAATATACCTTATTAAGCAGCAATTGTCTATATATATATATATATATGTATATATAATAAATTTCAATGCTGCAATCCCTCCTTTTAGTCAAAACTAACTTTCTTCATTCTTGGAAAGACGGAAAAATTCTGCAGAACAAACATGCATTTCAGTTGGACTCCATATCACAGCCACCAAATATTTCAGACCTAATTTGTGTTCATTCATTCCTAAAACCAATTCCATTTCCTACTGTCTCCTCTTCACGTATTTTGACTTTACAACAATTGTTGTATAGTCACGCAATTCAGTTTGATGACAGAATTTTTTTCAAAGTCAGAAATAAAAGTTGATATCTTCTTTATCCTCATCCTCAGAAGATCAGTTTGAGTTATTTGAACCTTTACAAACCAGACTTAAAAAGACAAACAAAAGAGTAGGGAATTTTGTAAAGCCCAAGAGTACCAGCTCCATTTCTTCCCCAGTGGAAATGTGAAAAGAAGCCAAGACATCATTATTCTCAGATACCCCATAAGGAGGGTTTGGGTTGGTTGGGTTTTTTTTTGCTTTGCTGTCTTCATATGAAGTTCTTCCTATTCATTCAATACCAGTTATTTTAAAAAAGATTCAACTCCAGAAAATTCTTATAATCATCTGCTTCAGGAAATCTTACATCTGACTATTCCACAGACATTGAGACTTCTGTTAAAATTGTTTTTGTCCTGCACTTGTGTTTCGCAGAAGGGACAGGCTGCTTATCAATAGGTTTTCTGCGTTGCTTTTGAAGGGGTTCTGGATCTGAACACCCCATTCAAACCAGATTTTGCATGATCTCAATGAAACCATCAGGAGAGCACGGTAATGCTTTTTCCTTCCATGTCAGTGATAGCTCTGCTAGTAAAGCAGCCATAAAAGCAGCAGGCAGGAACTTTGTAAATTCTTGTAAAGTTATTTCCATGTCAAGTATACATTATTTGCAAGTTAAACTTGTTTCGTTTTCTGCAGTGTGCCAGCTCTATCAAATCAAGCTGACAATCAAGAAAAGTTCTTCTCATGCATGATTACCATTAACAAAGGATCTTGTGACCAAACTGACTTGCTGACACTTGAGCATTTTGTTTCCTGACAGTGTTGTTTTTTTTTGCACAGCCAGTACAGACTGGAACTTAACAAACAACGCAGATATACAAGAAAGCATACGATTTGTTTTGCTATCAGCAAATCTCCTGTGCTGGGCTTGAACACCAAAGCAAGCAGTTGAAACATCAGCTTTAGAAGCAAGCTAGTAGCTACAACTTCAAATATACACAGCATATCGAGTAGGAGGCAATTTTGCATCAGAGAGGGAGATGATAGCAAAAGACTCTTCTTGACACAGTTTTTGAAGTACCTGGGACCTAGTCTTTACTTGTATTCACTCTGCCTTTTGCTGTACACTTGTAGCACTTTCATTTTACCAAACTCGAAGAAATAACTCAGAGAAAAAGTTCTCAGGGCTTGGGAAGAGAAAGACAGTTAGTTTGTATTTTTTTCTTTAAGAAATAATGCATGTCTTAGTACCTGAATTTCCAGCCTGTGTTTTCATCTACTCTGGTCTTAGACAGGTGGAAATAGGTATTTTGCACAGCAGATAGCATGGTTTAAACACAGATAGGGTGTTCTTTACCAAGCATAGGCACTTTGGATCAAAAGTAACTAATGTAATTGCCATGTGAAGAATGAAAAACATATTTTACTAAACACTTCTCATCGTGTTCGCCTTGTGTCTGAATCTGAGAGTCAATTTCCAAAGCTGATTTTACCTTGGGAATCCTTGCCTGCCTCATTTCAGTATTCAAATGAACATCTACAGGAGTGGAGTGGCATCTCCCTTTTCTTTCTTCAGACAGAGTGACATACACTAGTACCTGCAAACATAATTTACTTTTATTCTACTGCTATCATCTTTTCATAATAACTATTATAACCATATTATATACTACTGGTCTATTAGTAAGGAAACACCCATTAATTCTGCTTTGATGCAATACCTAATATCTGCCAGACACTGATGTTCTACCCCCTAACATCCAGAAGTCAGCCAATCCTTCATGTCTAAGTGATTACTCCCAGGGGCAGGTGAAGCTGCCTTCCCTACTTCTCCAGATACATTAATTTGTCAGCTTATTGCCTTTCTGCAGAAAGAAGGATCAAAGTAAAGATGATGACAAGTATCTCTAACTCTATCCAAATCTATATCCTCAGATGTAAGATTAAGTACTTTAAATATGTTTGCATAAAGATTCTCTCAGTGTTATACCAATCTGAAAGAAATTATATACATACCATCAACACCACAGAACTTTATGAATGTACTCTGAGAGGAAATTGTCAGTTAATAGCAAATAATCCTAACATTTGCTAACAGTCAACAAAAGACTGTTTAAGATAGACAGATTGTTATTTGCAGCTGTGCCAGATGGGACAATTTGAAAAATGCTTAGCTGCTCTTTAGTTAACATTTAAAATATATTCCTCAACATGCTTGAACATTTTTTAATTGGGTAGATTTTATTTTTCAGTAAAATTTATCTGGAAGTGCTTTTATGTTCCTGCTGTCATATACGATTTTACGTGACTATGAATAAAAGACAAATTGCTTACAAAAAACTACCACTGGAGCTTACACAGCAGAAACTTTAAATATTAATAAATGAATACATCAATTTTAGTGCAGAGAGACAGAACTTTCTGGGAAACTTGTGCGCTATTTATTGCAATATATTATTTGAAGAGAACATTTATGTAGTTTACATCTGGGGGAGGATTAGTGCCATCTGTGTGTCTAACTCTCAAATAAATGGTCAGCAATAAAATCTTTAAGGAAGGGACATTGAGGTGGTGATGTTTTCATTCAATTATCTTCAAATTTCTTTAGACTTGAATCCGCTGCAGGTATCTGCTGTTTTTTTCCACGCTTCTGCAACATCCTCTCAGAAATATAAAAACATTTTAACCACACAATTGCAGCAGAACAACTGTATTGATATAGGATGGAAGGCCACAGCACGTAGAACTGGACAGAGCTTTATGGCTTAAAATTAAATGAAGCGTTGTTTTATTGTTGTTTTTTTTTTTTTCCAGAAAGGCAAAAGCAGTCAGCAAAATCATACCATAGTATCATAGAATGATTTGGGTTTGAAGGGACATTTAAGACCACCTAGTTCCAACCCCCTGCCGTAGGCAGGGACACTTCCCTTTAAACCAGGTTGCTCAAAGCCCCATCCAGCCTTTGCCTTGAATGCTTCCAGGGAGAGGACATCCACAACCTTACTGGGCAACCTGTTCCAGTGTCACACAACCCTCAGAGTAAAGAACTTCTTCCTAATACCTACTCTAAATCTACCCTCTTCCATTTTAAAGCCATTTCCCCCATCCTGTCACTACACGTCCTTATAAAAAGTCCCTCTCCAGCTTTCCTGTAGGCTCCTTTCAGATACTGCAATGTTCTCATCAGACCTTCAACAAACTGCTATATACTGCTTCACAACCTTTTAACAATTAACTGTGAGCACGTGCAGACCATGCAGCTGATGAATGTGCCTGGGAAAATATCCTTGTTGATTTCCACCTCCCCCTCACCTCCACAACCACAGTACATAATTATCCTCCTCTCCCCTTGGTTATGATGCAGCTTAGATCTCTAGTGGATCTCTGAAGACATCGAGACTTCAATCTTTGGGATATCCTTAAGACTTGTATCAGTGTTACCAATTTTTGAGGTAAAGACTCTGATCTACTGAAATGGGGGGAAACTAACTTTACAGCCACTGGAACAGCTGTTTTTAGCCAGGGCTGCATTGGAAGCACCAGCCAAATGAAGAAGCTAACCCATGTTCAAGCTCCATGGGGACTCTGCCCCAGAGCAGGTCCAGCCCACTTCACTCAGCCTGTGGACAAAAAAAAAACAAACAGAAGAGACCACATCTGGCCCTGAGGGAACAAAGCAAAAGGCTGAGGGCTGAATCCCTTCCCTACAGACTGGTCTTCAAGAAGACAAAACAGAGCTGGGGACCCTGCTAACCATCAGGCAGCATAGGCAATGAAAGGTTCAGTGCCTAGCTTTGCTCTGTGATCACATTTCACTCAGTACCACAGGCTCAGTCTGCTGTTGGCAGTTTGTGAGAGCAAACTGGTATGTATGCAGCACAGACATCAAGGAGCAGAAGCAGAGAGTCAGCCAAACAGGGAGCATCCATACACCTCTTCTCCCCCACCTCCAGTCCTGTCCTGACATCCCCTTGCTTAATTGCCATCTATTTCACTGTGAAAACTGCTGCTTTTAAATCCTGTGCTATATAGTTGTTGGTGCTATTTGAATCTCACATATTTAAAGAGAAAGATGAAGCAGTTTTTGTCATTAGATCTACGTAATGCATTAGTAGGGTATCAAAATGCATAAATAAAGGCCATAAAGTCTTCATTTTGATGCACACCTTGTGCTTGTGTTTCTCTAATGGCATTGTATTAAAGCATGAATTTCAGCTTGGAGAATAGGATCTTCAAATTTCCATTGACATTTTAAATACTATGCCTTTCCTACACAATTAATTGTTATCTCTAGAACAGGCATTTTGGATGTATGAGAAAACCAAGCAAGAGCTTGGTCTAATCTTTTGTTTGTATTAAGAAATTTGAACATATTCACTATCTTATTAGCTATTAAATCATCCAATCTGTGCACTACTACTATTGTTACAAGCTGGGAACACTAACTGTAAGATTCTTGCAAAGGAAAAGCGATATCTTTTATTCATTTTCCCCTTTGGATTTCAAACTTGCAACCAAATTGATTGTGAGGTATTTGGTTTTGTTTTGTTTTAACATCGTGTATAGAGAAGTAGTCTCTACCACTCTGAGATTACGCAAAGTCAAAAA
This sequence comes from Tragopan temminckii, assembly GCA_028571105.1. Classification (NCBI taxonomy): domain Eukaryota; kingdom Metazoa; phylum Chordata; class Aves; order Galliformes; family Phasianidae; genus Tragopan; species Tragopan temminckii. The sequence goes on along the minus strand of JAOWBP010000001.1, from coordinate 76,574,954 downwards.
AATGCAGTATTATTACAGTTGGAGAAATGTAAGGTGAATAATTCTTTTGCTTTATTTCCCAAGTACACTAGCCCTAATTGTAAGACCCTGGCACATTAAACAAGAGTACACAGTATTTTGCAATAATAACTGTTTCAGCTGCTAAAGAGTAGAAATACTAACACATTGGATTAATATCCAAGCGACTTCTAATCTTCTGGCTTTCACTCTTCAGTAGATGAGCAGGGCTAAGGAAGAAAAGGAAATAGAAAGAAAAAAAGCCCCCAGAGAGCTGGAAGATGGGTTTAAGTTGCCTTGCTCTCATTTGAAAATTAAATTTGTAAGGTGATAAATTCATAGGAGTTAATCGATGGTAGTTTCAGAATTGGCACAGTACTTTGAGTACTGAGCACAGCTCAGGAAAGATCTATATCCTGTTCACGAAGTTCCTTCTCGAAACATATCCGAACTAAATGTAGATTCTGTGTTTTAGTATGTCTTCCGAGACTGTGATAATTACAGCAATTCACAGTAACTGGAAAAAAAAAAAACTCCTGGAACAAAGAAAAAGGGCCTCTGAAAGAACTTATTTCTAATGGTGTGATTCTCATAACAAGCTGCTTCCAAGCACATCTGCTCTCTTAGATCAGAGCTGTGAAGGTCTACACAATCCCAACAATGAACCTTATATATTTGATTCCCGCAGTAGTGTTCTGTCAAAGTCCATGAAAATAATATAATAATACCTAGCACCTCAGCTGCAAGGAAGGTTCCGAACTATATTCATTATAAAGGACTTGAATTGCTTTGTCCCCACATTCTCAGTAGGTTACAAAAAAAAACCCAAAAAACACAAACGTATCAACTAGCTTGAGTAGGTGAGATTTTCCAACCGTTATTGCTGATCCACTTTAAAGTGCACCAGGTATTTCTTTTATGAAGTTGTATCCATTGGTGCCATTGCTTGAGAGGCAAGATTTTCACGCATACCTTACTTACATATCTATGTCTGAGTAGGTCGCCCTACCCTCTCTTTGTTGCCAATGGAAAGAAAAGGACAGAATGGAATTCTTCTCACCAATCTTAGACATTTGATTCTCCGTTGCAAAACGCTGCACCCTAGAAGGATTACTGATTATAAATGTAAGGGGGAAAAGAAAGAAAAAGATTATTATAGATTTTGGCATTGCACGCATCTGCATACAACAAAATTAATCTCTTCCCAGAAATTTCTTAGACCAGACTGTTGAAATTAATATCACTACAAGTAGAAACTATTTCTTTTAAATGGATGAATTAAAATGGTTTTAAAATCATGCTCCTATTAGTGTTGTATATAACATGAAATTCCATGTTAAGTCCGCCGCATAAAGGGACAACTTTACAGTAAAATATTCTCATTAGCAGGCTGAGCTGGCCTTGGACACCGAGCACAGTACAGAGATCATCACAGCTGATTCACAGAAGAGTTATTTATCATTACAACTTTTCTAAAAGTCAAAGTGAAAAACTCATTTCGAGGAAAATGAGAAAAAAAAATAACACTAAACGGAGCAAAAAGTATGTCCATGAATCTGAAAAACTTCCAGTTGTTCAATGTATTCTCTTCTATATGTAAAGACTGCTCAACAATGCTGCTTTATGTGATTTTGATTTTTAGCTTCTAGACTATGAGATTAATTAGCTGCTCATTAACCAGGATGCATACTGAAAGATCATATTGTTGCTTTTAAGTAACATATATCTGTTATCTGATATCTGTTACTTGTTTAGTCCTATCTCTTCATTGCTTACCTACGCTAACAAGTAAATAGTCATATTTACACTTTTTCTTCCAAAAAATCCTGCTAGAAATTTGACATACTGAACAATTCTCACACAGCATATTTCAATGCAAACATTTCACGTCAGCACTTTGGATACCATTTTTGTATGCAACAAGTTATTCACTAGCTGTCTGTGAGTTTGACTCCATAACACGTAGGTAAAATTCTTCTATTTTCAGATGAACTTTTCTTCACAAGGCTCTGTTTACCTAGTATCTTTAGCTGTCCACCTCCTCCTATCATCAAAGCATCTACATGTACATGTCCCAGGGGAAGCAACACTGTTGTTTAGTTGGCGCTATTTTTAATCAAAAGGCTTCACAAACATAGTCTTTAGAAATCACATGAGTAAGAGTGCAGAATATCATTAGTGTCTTTCACCACAGAAATAATGAGAAAAATTGATGTCATTAAGCTGCTGAAGGAGTAAAAGGTTACTATTAGAGCTCACAACTCTGCATGTTCCAATTCTGTTTGAGCCTCTTCTTTTCTTGCCAGGACTCTGCTGTGGAGATTTAACTCAGATGTCATACAAACTCTTTTCTGAAGTAGCTTTAAATTACATAGCTTGTGGGGTAGAATTGGGCTGCCTTGATTTTGCACATCTCATGAAGGAGACATCATCAGCCTGCCCTCCCTCTCCACTGCCAGTCCTCTCAACATCCCTTGCAATTTGTTTTTCCTTGAGAGAGTAATCTCTTATTTTTGGTCTCTGCAAGTTTATTGATGTAGACTTGTGGGAGGTTTGGACTGTAAACTTTTGTAATTTGTTGGTCTTGAAGGAATAGAATAATAGCTTCCATTTCATTATAAATAATCTATTTTAAACACTATTTGGGAATAATTTCAAGTTTTTGCAATTAAATGACAGCTGCATCTTGTTTGATGTGCCATTAGTATACCTAGCTCCTTTTTTCTCCCAAATAAAAGATTACCTGAAAATTAAAAAAATAAAAAATCAATATTCTAGTTACAGACTAGATATATATAGATACCCTATATAGATATATAGGGTATCAGAGTAAAGTCAGGTTTATTTTATTACAAAGCTACAGTAAAACTGTGAGATCACACAGCAATACAGCAAGTCAGGGTGATTCTTTTAACAAGTATCTTCTATTTTGGAAGTACCTAGTCAAAATAAACACTATTGGTCAATTTGTGTCTACGTGATAAGAATTCGTTATCTAATTTTATACAATTTTTGATATTTTCAATTTTGTATTCATTTTATCTTTTATACATTTTGCAGTACATCAGCAGGGGGAAGAACTTCATGCTTAACAGCCTTTCAGACAAAGCTTTTGGGACAAGAAACTCACACTATTTTAAAATTGAGTTCAATCACATTACACTGGGATTTACATACTTCAGAATTTCTACAGACAGAAAACTAAGTCTATTCTACAGGCCTTTCAATAGCTGGTGTAGTAGTATAGCCAACAAAATTCACTTGCATGACACGCTGTATTAGACCTTAGCTTTGGTATTTCTTTTGGTTACTTGCCAAGAGCAAGAGAGAAGGTTTTTTTGCCTATGACACATCATTTGTTTTCTGAGCTTTCCTTTCTCCTTCCTCTAAATCCTGTGAGATGAAGCCTGAAGTGCTTTTCAGCATTCCACTTTACTGTCCCAAAGCTGGCCTCATCTGTTGGCTACAGCTAGAGACGAGCTGCAAGTAGCATGAGCCAGCTTGCCTACCAGCATTCAGTTCCCAGGGTTAGCATAGCAATTCCTCTCCATTTCCCTCAAACTAAGCCAAACAACTTCAACCCAAACAGAAAAACAAAACAAAACAAAACAAAAAAAATAAGCCAACATAGAAGCAGACTGTTACCTTTGGCATGAGGCACAATGTTAGGACTTCTGGGCATTCTGCTCATCAAATCACCTACAATTGCAACTACTCAGGGTACACAAAACTTTTCTTTGTCCATAGTGTCTGTTACTTTATCACATATGTCCTGTCCTATGCTTGTAACAGCATTATCTAGCAATTTTTTCCTGGACTGTTTGCAAACATGCAAAGTGGATGCTTTACAACCTTCTGAATCAGACATCTGTGGTCCAATAGTCTGCGCATACAGGAAGCCAGCATAACCCTTCTAAACCATTAATGGCACTTCCAAGAATTTCATTCTAGAAAACAAGTAATTGTAGATGTGGAGCATATGTTTACACAAGTGCTCTGAAGCAGCAGATAGATTTCTTCTCAAGTAGATAGTATTTATCCTAGGCAGAAGCATTTTTCAATCTCTGTTTGAAATAATTGGCAGCAAGCCCCATAAGAGTTACTCTAAGAATTACGTAGATCACTAAACACAGTAAAAATGGCCAAACCAATTTCCTAATACTCTTCCAGCCAGCAGCCTAATTTTAACAACTTCCCCTTAACCAGCTGGAGCGACCAACAAAATGTAACTCTGGAGAATAGTCTCCTTCTACTTATGATAATATATTCAAATACTTACAGTATATAGATAGCCCAAAGCATTTCTTCCTCCCTTCTGAAAGGCAGCACCCTAACCTTAGTTTCTCCATACTATTCATTCTGAAAAATTTCTTCTCCCTATGCAGCTTCCAAAAACCACTTGGCTCTACCCAGTTCCCCAACCAGCCAATTCCATCATCTGCCTCTGCACTTACCTCCAAGTTGATTCAGCTGGAGTTGGTCTACTCTGCCATGCTCCTTAGCTAAGTCAACCACTCAGAGTAAGAGAAATACGTTCAGCATACAATATTATGACACTCTTAATCATTACAATTGTTTTTTAGTGAATAAAACATGCTCCAAAATCTTCAGGCAGTAATGCCGTTATCATTTGTTTCATCTACAGCAGCAAGACAATATGACCTAACTACAACGCTTCTGTAGCTCTTCTGCTGTAGATATCACAGCTGTAATTTTGAAGAAGAGCCTTGGGGGTTTAAACATGCTGATGACAAAAATAAAACATGAATTAAGAGTTCAGTATCCTAGACAGCTTTAAAAATGAATTCATCTTTTGGTTATGTTTACCGAGATCTAAGATCTCCACTTTTAATTTCATGTAATCACCTTACATGCCAAAAGAAAAAAAAGGAAACTTCTCAGGATGTATACAGAGGACTCCATCTCCAAACAGGACCAGAAAAAATGAAACCACCCTGCCGTATAAATGAGCAATGAATCCTGCAAAAGGGAACAGTTAGTATGCTGACTGAAAGCAAACTGGAAAGAAAAGAAAAAACAGCAACACCTCTTTGTCATTCATTTAATGGCTTTTCACTAAAGTTTCTTAAATTGTGATCTTTTCTAGCCATTCGTTACTTCTGAAATCATTTAAATCATGTGGTAGAAGATGCAGGTGTGAGAATTACAGTTCTACCTCCCAAAGAAAAAAATAAACAAGAACAAATCATAACAGAAGAAAATGAACTATTTCATTATTTAAATAGGGCTTCAATACATCACGGTTTCTCATAAATATCAGTTCCTCTAACAAAAGAAGTTAGTTTTCCTCATAGATTAGTACCTGGGATTCTTTAGTCTGGAGAAGAGGAGGCTCACGGGAGACTTCATCACTCTCTACAACTGCCTCAAAAGAGGTTGTGGTGAGCTGGGGATAGGCCTCTTCTCCCACACAACTAGCAATAGAACAAGAGGAAATAGCTTCAGGTTGCATCAGGGGAGGTTCAGGTTGGATATTAGGAAACATTTGTTCTCCAAAAGAGTGGTCAGACACTGGAACAGGCTGCCCAGGGAGGTGGTGCAGTTACCATCCCTGGAGGTGTTCAAGAAATGTTTGGATGTTGTACTAAGGGACATTGGTGGTAGGTGGATGGTTGGACTAAATCACCTTGGAAGTCTTTTCCAGTCTTGGTGATTCTACAATTTCAGAGGCAATCACATGCCAATTAATATTCATTAAGATAATAAAAGATGAAAAGTCATCGAGGAAGCAACTCTTGGGTGGGAAATGGTGCAACATCAGTTCTACAAAGCATCAGTCTGCTTAATGGGTTAAATCACTGTCGTGTCTAATTCCTCAAAACCACCCTGCCATGTAGAAAGGTATCAGCATCTGCACACACAGTGTCTTGTAAATTAGCAAATGGGAAAGAAGTAACATAGAGGTTCATTCAAGGTGCCACAGTTTTTGTGTTATTTTTTTTTTCAGTGGAGCTGGAAATTGAACTTCCTTATGCTTTACATGTAAGAGCAGCATTCCCCAAGTACAACAGATGTCTTTAAATAGTGAGTTGTAGGTGTTTTCCTGCTGTCCAAGGAAAGCAGACAGAGGTCTGTGAGAACAACATTTTAAAATACTGCTTTTTACTATTTTGTTGGGAGTGATGCATCTTCTCTGTCCACTTATACATCTCCACACTGCGTTGTCATAAAGTGTGTTGTTGGTGCACTGCCATCAGGAAATAAAAAACAAAAACTTGGAAAATAAGAATATCTACAGATCATAATTTACAGTAACAATGGGGAAGGACAAGAAGCAGAATCCTTGTTAGGGGAATTAAGGTCACCAGCAGTCCTTGAGATAACATACAGTAAGTAACACTCAAGTGAAAAAAATACCATGAGGTACCAATGAATGTCATAGCCCTCTGCCAAGGCAGTCAAAGCCCTCAGAAAGAGATGTTGCAGAATGTACTTATGCACTCACTGCCTTGACAGTAAGTCTAACCCTGTTCTGAACAGATTGTAGGTCAGAGGGGGCAAGGTAAGGAGATAATGCATTCTCAATATATATATATGTATAGGAACAGAAGGAAGAGATGAATCTGTTTATTCAAAGAAAGCTGAGATTTTCTAGGAGGTTGAACAGCATGTGCAGAAAAAAGAAAGGAAGGAAGGGAGGGAGGAAGGGAGGGAGGGCTAATTATGAAAAAAAAATGAAAACAAGGAAGGGGAAATAATAAGATTCTAGTGTCAAAATCGTTTATTTGTTGGAAGAAGAACATCAATTCTTCTGTCTTCAGTCTTCTGAAGACTGGACTGCACGCTGGCTGAGAAAGCAATGAGGAAGAGGGAGGAATGCTAAGAACAAAAAGCAGCAGCTAACAGGACAAGTTTATGTGAGAACAAGCCCAAAAAGTTAGAGATACATAGGTAAACAGCCCAGCCATGTAGAGGTCTAGTGGAGAGTGTTTAGGAGAGGAGGAGACTGACACAGGCAAAATCTGATGTCAAATCGAATCTCTCTATCATCCAAAATTTACTGAAATTCCATCCTAAAGAAAGCATGCTTTTACAGAGATAACTTTGTGTAATTTCTTCTCATTGGACCCTGAATTCTTCGAAGAAAGTCAAGAAAGAACTTTTAAAAGTCAGGATAGAAGTAAACGCTTGTATCATTAAAGGGTACCTCTTAAAGCAGATGTCGCTATAGTTTTTGACTTGCTAAACACACAAGGAATAGTGTGAAATGGAGCATGAAAAACTAGAGAGAAAGAGCTCTTCACTACCTTAAACCAGTAGGCTTCTTCCAAAATGTAAAGCAACTTCAATATTATGTATCCTGAGGCACTCAGCAGAGTGCCAGCAGTGAGAGACCTGTTTTATTAAGCAGATATACATCAAGACTATACCAGCACCTGAAAAATTGAGAAGCACTTATTTATGCTTTTATATTTTACAATGATCACAGAAAAAAGCATTCTGTGGTTTCTAAGTCTTAAGCAACAAATTTTATCCATTTTGGGAAGCAGATCTAAAAGTTTCTCCTGCTGATAATCCAGTGAACCTGCAGAGCAGAGTAACAAACGCTGAGTCTTATTCATGGCCATGTAGTTCCACTGACTCGTAAAGAAAAAGCCACACATACATTGGAGATCAAAAGTACTCAGAGACAGAGGCCTAGCTCCTCAGAGAGAAACTAACAGCAGAAGAAATGCTCTGAGGCATGAAACAGCCAAAAGTACAACTACAGAAGGTACATAAAGCCAAAACCTGACAGAGTTTGGGTTTTGGCATTAACAAAGAGGTTAAACAATTGAAATAAATCATGTTAAACACCTGTTCCTTCTGTTTCCTGCTGTTGCATCCAAATGTTATTTAAATTCTGTTCTTTCCTGAATTAGATTTCAAGTTGCAATATCATGTCAGACTCACAGTCAGCATCTTGCTTCTCCTGTTATTCAAGCCAGAAGCAGATCCGCTTTTATTGAGAGCTGACTCTTTCACCTGCATACAAACATATATGTAGCACACTCCAAAAGTAAAGCCTCCTATTTATTTTCATGGAGAATATGACAGATAAAAGAATGCAGTAACAGTACTTGATAAATTCTTTGCTACAAAACACTATTTTTCAACATAGTCACCACCATTATCTATGCATTTTTGCCAGTGATGAAAAAGAGCTTGTATGCTGCACTCATAAAAATCTGCACCAGTGGAGGTGAACCACCGTTGCTGTCACCACAGCTGAAACGCATCATTCACCACCTCACTGTGCTCACATTCACTGTTTGGTTTCCAGAAACGTTCAGCAAGCATCAACAAATGTCACTGAGTGCCATTTATTCTGCATGGAGGAGTTCAGTGACACACCTTTGCTCCACCCCCATTGGGTGCCATTGTGTCAGACTGCCCCTCTGCTGCCATCTGTCACACAGCAACAAAATGTAATGGAATAGTGGTGAGAGGGTTCAACCTCTACTGCCTTACCAACAACTGCCTTTGACACTGCAAGCCAACAAAACAAAATTGAATGCATTACTTTTGAAGCAACCCTAATACATAGATACACATCTATAATAGTCCTTTATCATCACCTTCATGATCTATACTAGATAGATTATTCCTTAACATTCCTGGATATTGAAGCTCTATTCCTGTACTGGTGAATTATGAGGGCCAACATCCAGAGATTTGAAGACACAAAGAACAAAAGCCTTTTTCTCTCTCTCTCTCTCTCTCTCTCAAAAAAAAAAAAAAAAAAAAAAAAGCCAAAAGCCTGCTGTGTTTTGTCTTCTAAAAAACACTGGAGAAAAACAGGCTGTAGTGTTTGCAAGATGCTAAAAAAGGCCAGTTCTTACAAGCAAATCTGAGAGTATTTACTGTAAACAACACAGAAAGCTGTATCTCATACTGTGCTTCATTTTTGAGAGGACAGGCTTTGAGTTAGTGTGTACCCTGAAGATAGGAAGAAGGACAGGGATGAAAAGAGAAGCTCTAGGAAATTGCATCTGTCTTTTGTCTCTTCCTTCTCACTTTTCTCCCTTACTGTTCCTTCTTCCACCAATTTTTTTCTTTCCACTTTCACCAGCCTCCCTTGAAAGCCTTGATCTTACTGACAGCATGCAGCATCCACCCCTGCATGCATCTATCCTCCTCCCAGTCCTTCTTGCATAGCTGGAGCCAGCTGTTCTTTCATCAGCCCATCCCTTAACCTGCCATGGAAGCCTCTCAGGAGGCAAAAATAAGCACAGTTATTCAAACCCTGCTGCCAAGCTATTTAGCTGTAATCCTTGCCTCAAGTACAGCCTCAACTAGAGTGCAGTGACATGCAAAAGCACCCACATGCCAGTGGGTTTTGTCAGCAGAAATACTAAAAGTCCTTCAGCATCCGTAAATAGACCTTAGTCCTCAGAGTAGCATCAGTTACAAGCATACACAAAGCTAGCACTACAGCTTGCATGCTCGTCTTCCAGATCCGCCTGCACCAGAGGCCTAGAAATCCTATTTGAGTGCTACAGCAATACAGAGTCATGAATGTGCAGGAGGTCCCTGTCCTCTCTCTTACTTCCCATACAGCAGCCAAAGCAGCAACTCTCCCCACCTCATCTTACTCCCTGTCCCACCACCATCCTTCCCCCCTGCTACGTCTCACCCAGACCTAACCCTCATCTTTGGGCCTGGGGATTTTGACTTTGTCTCTGCCACTGATAATCCTTGAGCATATTGTGCCTCAGATGTTATTACCTTCAGTACTAGCCAAGGCATTATCCAATGCAGAGACTTTTCATAGAGTCATAGAAACGTTAAAGTTGGCAAAGATCACTAAGATCAGCTAGTCCAATTGTCAACTCATCCCCACCATGCCTGCTAACCATGTCTCTCAGTACCACATCCACACAGCTCTTGAGCACCTCCAAGGACAGTGACTCTACCATCTCCCTGGGCAGCCTGTGCCACTGCCTCACTGCTCTTCTGAGAAGTTTTTCCTGATATCCAACACAAACCTCCCCTGGAGAAACTTTCCCACAGCATAAAATCCTGCCTGACATCAGCCTTCCTCCAGCCAGAGGGTTCTCTGATATTCAGGAATAAACTTACTTCCTCAAGCTCTTCAGTTACAAACCACAAACCCAACACTAGCACTAACAATAGCCTCAGCAACACATATAGCAGTGCATGGCTAGTTATAGGCCATTTGTCTCATCATCACCATTCCTCAACCAAACTCTTCTTGTCCTGCAGAATAAAGCAAGTTAACTCCTCTCTTCTACCCTGATTTTTCTCACCTGTTAAAAATGAGCATAATCCTACACCTAAACCTAACTGTATCGATATTACAGAAGTCTGTGCTCATCCCAGTGCTAACCAAAATGAATTGCTTCATCCAGAAAATAACTTTCTGGGTCTAACAGGAACAAAATCTTTTCTGACCTGCTGATCAGTGCCTTAATCTCAGTTCTAGTGCTAACCATGGTGTTAACAACACAGTAACAACCATGTCCAGAAGTTAATGATGAGACATAAGAATAGACAAGGCCTCAACTAACTCAACAATAAAATTTTTCCTTCCTATCATTTCAGACAGGCATTGCAGAGCCAGTTCTAATCCTGGCTTTGTCTGGGGACTTCCTAGAAACCGTTAGTCACTTCAAACTGTATTGGGGCGGTGGAGGAGGATCATCCACAGAAGTAACAATATAAATCACGTCCACACAGATTTAACAGCATGCTACAAAAACCCACCTGCTCAGATCCTATGCCTTCCAACTCCCTGTGTGGGAATCAGGTGTGTTTTTTTCCAAAATAATCACTCAGAATTAGCAGAGCACCTGCATATCCTGCTGCTTGAGGCTTCAGAAAAATCCAGTAAAAACGTAATGTCCTGCAGTATCATCTCACTGAAAGTATATTTGTTTGCCACTCACCATATTCAGAATGACTTCACCTCCTGTGTTTGCCCCCTCACATCTTTGCCCTTCTGGTAGTCAGCAAGAGGTTTGGCTTTGCTGTTTCTTATCTCCAAAACTTTAAGCTTAAGCTCAGCTCTGACTGTTGCAGGATGGCATCAATGTCCTGTACAGGCAAGAGTCAGTGGCTTCAACTAAAGTCAGGTTTGGTTACAGTTAACCTAAGAGCAAACAGGAGCCCTCTCTTTTTGATGCAACTCACTCTGGTGAGGTAGCTCCAGAAGAATGAGCCCAGTAGGTCAGGGGAAGAGCTTGACTCACCTCAATCCTTCCTAGGCAGATAAGGGACATCCAGGGCACGTTTTGGCTGGTCAGCTGTCTGTCATAGTCCTCACAGGCAGATCAGATGTAGTCTGAGATGGAGATGACAGCACTGCTAAGAGGAGTTCCAGAGCAGTTCCAGTCTACAAAGGAAATCCCTTGGTACTAGTGTCAGATCTCCTCTGCATCACAGGAGGTGAGCTGAAGAGACAGTACATATCAGGTCATGGGTTGCTAAAAACACACAAGCAGGTGTCCAAGCTTCCTTGACAGATGTTACGTTGGCTAATAGAGGCATCAAACAACAGGGTCTGTCTTCGAATGCTAGGTTCGTTTCTGTTTAAACTTCCTTTCTTATTCTAAGAATTATATCCTGAAACATAACACAGAAAAGGCAAAAAACAGTTTTTTGCTCCTGACTAGCCAGACTTACAGAATCACAGAATCTTTAAGGTCAAAAAAGACCACTAAGATCACATGGTCCAACCACTAACTCATCCTTACCATCACTGCTAATCATGTCCCTCAGTGCCACATCCACATAATTCTTGAACACCTCCAGGGACTTGCAATCCTTCCTCAACTCTCCACTCAGGATAATACATCTGTTGGTTAGACTATGGCTGTGGAAACTTTTGCCTTGCCTAGGCTGCACTGTATGAAGAGGGATTGTCTTTGGCCACATACACACACGTTGAATCAAAAGTAATGCCTCCTATTTATTTCCAGAGAACTACAACTGATACAGCGAGCACAATAACAATACTTAACAGAGCAAATTCTCAGCTAGAACACATTTTTCAACAACAACCACCCTATCTTCCCTAGCAGGGGAGCTAGATCTAGATGATCTTCCAACCCAAGCCATTCTGTGATTTTTATGAACATAGTAACCACCAGTAGCTATACATTTTTACTAGCAATAGACGAGCCTGTATGCTGCAGGCTCCACTCATAAAAATTTGATCCAGAAGAGGTGACACAGTACTGCAGTCACTGCTGCTGACACACATCATCTACCGCCTTGCTGTGCTCACATCCGCTATTTGGTCACCATAAACCTTTATCAGCTGTCAATGAATGCCATTATTTTCACATACAGAAATTCAGTGACACCCCTTTGCTTCATACACACTTCCACATCAGACACCATTCTGTCAGACTGCCCCTCTACCACCACCTGTCATACAGCAACAATGTATAATGGAATACTGGTGGGAAGGTTCAGCCTCTACTGCCATACCACCAACAGCTGCCTCTGACGTCGTGGACAAACATAGTAAAATAGGAAGCATTACTTTCAGAGCAGCCTTCATGAGATATTTAATATAGTTATTGCATATAAATAACAAAAATTATTTTAATATTTAATAATTTTCATTAAAAGAAGAAAAAAAAAGAGGGCAACAAAAACATTAAACTAGTTGGAAATTTGAACATGTTTTTATGAAACTAACACATCAGTATGGTTCACTGGCAATGGTTGCAATTCTCAGTGAGATCTCAAGGTGTTTGTCAGATATTTTTTATTAAGTTTTACTCTTTCTGTGCTTCATCCTTGAAAGTGGATGAAGTCGCTAATCATGATGGTGCAGCACAGGAGGACAGTCGCAGGATGTGCGGGGCCAGGCCTGCAGGTTGGACATTCGTGGGTTAGACCTCACTGCTTCTAGCCTTAGTAGGTACCATGATCCAACTCCAAAAACTACATTAAGAGCTGGGGAAAAGGTTTTCCAGGAAGGGACATTTTGCTCATGATTGACTAGTAAACAGTTATGCCTTCAGAAGCCAAAGGGGAGCGTGTGAGCCTGAGATTTAGGAGAGGAAAATAACAAGATGAAACATTTCTCTGCCTTTTCATTACACAACCAGATTTCTTAAAACTGTTTTTCTCTGTGGGAATCTAAATATGAAAAGGTGAGGTGGTCTGCATATTGCTCTGTTTCCTCAGAGCTGTTATCTGAAATTTTACAGCATCCAGTCTTGGCTTCAAATTCTTGAAATATCTACAAACAGCAGTGAAAAATTTGTGGTGGAGTGAGTGCAATAGAATTCTCATAAAAATACAAAAGAAAATATTTTCTTACTCCCAAAAATATGCTCCACCAGCACTTTTGTATTCGCTAATCCTCTGTATGCACGCTGTGCACTTAAAATCAATTGTATTTCTTCCATTTTAAAATGTTTTTATATTGAAGACTGACTTTCCAGTTACCTGGACATTCCTATCATTTGCAGTGTAAGGGGACGTTGATGACAATGAAATATGTTTTCCATATGCTGGAAAGGAGTGAGGAATCTTGTTTCAGTTATGGCTGATTATGGTAGATTTTCCTGCCTTTATGCCCTCTACTGAAAATTGACATTTTATTCAGGCCTCTTGTCCTTTTTGCACCTCTCTTGCTCACGTTATGTTTTATTCATTAGTAATATTTGGCAGGAAATGCAATGTCATGAACGTTGTATTTGTCTACTTTGAAGAACATTTACCACCTTGTGACAGCTGTTGTGGATTCTGCCATTAGTGTAGTCAATTCTTTTAAAAAGTTTAACACAGTGTTACTACTTACAGTGCATAGCTTCTTCGAGATATATTTAAATATTGATCTGTCCAGGTGAAAGTACCACAAGAGGTCTTATAGTCTGATTAGAAGCTGCTGTCTGTCTCCCCTTTCCTTATTGTTAGATGTCTAGTTTCTCAGATGCGTTATATATAGTAAATTGGTGAGATATATCTTGAAATTCCCAACTTTTCTATCATATACATCTGCTCGAGAGAAGTGGTAAGTCTAGTCTAAAATGTTCATCTGCAAAAGCATCAGCCTGAACCTAGGAATTACAGACTGGAGACAGTGACTCATTATTTCACAATAGGCTACCTTTGGGGAGTTGCTTTTTTTCTGTGTTAAACAGCTCCAGCAGAAGAAGTTGGAGTATTAGGGGTTGTTTTCTTTTTCTCTGAAGGAGCACACAGATACCAACCCAGAAACTCTCACCGTACCAGCAAACCTGGACACTGCAGTAGGAGTACCATCAGCTTCTATGAGACTTTGTTGCCAGTGCAAAGGTCTGCTGATGTGCACCCTACTGCTGTGCCAGAGCGTTCATCTGGAAGTTTGGAGCTGACTGAGTAATAGTTCAGATACAAAAGACTCAGGAAACTTTCCATCTCTCCTGAGTTTGGATTTCTTTCTCGGTATATTCGTAACAGTGTCAATCATAAGGTAAAAATTTTCAGGTGTTCTATTGTAAGACCTATGTGAAATTTAAGGACACTTTTTACCAGTTTGGCTTAGTTTGGGCAAAGATTTTCAGTTATCGTAGGCATTTTCCTCGCTTATTTGTTGATTTCCATTCCATATTAGCCTACGTCTTCTAAAAGAATGATGTAAGTTTAGTGTTCTTCATAGCAGAGAAAATTGTCACAACTAGCAATTATTGCTCTATCATTCTTTTTGGTTTTTTGTTTTTTCTTTAATTTGCCAAGATAGGCTTAAATATGCATAGGTCTCCTCACCTACTCCAAGAAGAGAACAATAAAGTTTTTGTAGAGACAGCCTGCTCTCTGGCTGATCTGTGTGCATTTATTTATGAAGAGAAAAACTGGATAAGGTGTGATTGACCATCCTTAGCATTGAAAAGTTACGTGGTTTCTGATCCATAGTGAAAGAAAGCATAGGAAATCTTCAAATCTTTCCACAGAAAATGGATAACAGATAGTGCAGCTATCTCAGTTGTCACAGGTGAGGGGGCCCACAGCTACTGAAGCAAAGGAGAAATAATGCAGTTTTTACTCATAGCAAAAGGTTAGCAATTGAGAATTGTATCCAGTAGCTGGAGGGACAATTGTTTCTGCCTGAGAATAAATAATAGCCGCAATGATCTGTGGCTTAAACTGAAATATAGTAATTACCATTCCAGATCAGATTTGTGCTTAGTTTCTAATCAAAAACAGGCAGAATGCTAAGTTGGCCACCCTCCGTTAAAGAATGGAAAGTGGAGGGCATTTTCTATACTTGGCACTAGAAATGGAATGCCTTATTTTTTGAGCTCTAATGCACCATTTTTAAATTAAGCCACACTGTTAAACTTAGGCACTTTTAATGGATAGGAAAATGTGGTTTAGTACAAGATTAGGGGAAAGACTTCAAAAAGCCTAGCCTCAAAAATATATTAATACAGATAAAATCCAGAGATCCTCACCTGTATGTGTAGTCTATTTAATAAATTTTGCCTCCTGAATGTAAAAGAAACTTGGATATTTCTAATTCCACCCTGTTTTAGAGAGAAACAAACACAAGAGGTGCAGCATTAATATACAGAGTAAAAATAATCAATGCACAATATTTTCAAAATTCCTTAACTAGTACCAAAAAAAAATTTCTTCATAAAAGAAGTCTTACTTTATCCTTATGTAATTATAGACCTCTCTACAGTATTCTCAAATACATCATCAAATATTCTTTGTGTAGAATGGTATAAAGTGACTTTCCACTGCATATAAAAATGTTGAGCTTGAGTTTTAAGATCAGCCAGGCTGCTGGCTAATTTTTCTAATTCTTTTTTCAAGTTTCAATTTTTCCAAGTGCAATGTCTTGCATCTGGATCACAAGAAACCCTGCTACCAATACAAGCTGCAGGATATAAGGATTAAGCACAGCCCTGCAGAAAATGACTTGGGAGTGCTGGTGGATGGCAAGCTGGACATGAGACAGAAATATGCCCTTGCATCCAAGAAAGCCATCTGCATCCTGGAGTGCTGCATCCAGATGTGGAGTCCTCAGTACAGGAAAGACATGTACCTGTTGGAATGTTTCCAGAGCAGGGACACAAAACAGATCCAAGGGATGAAACCCCACCCCTACGAGGACAGGCTGAGAGAGCCCCGAAAAGAGAAGGCTCCAGGGACCTCTGAGAGCAACCTTTCGGTATCTAAAGGGGGGCTGTAAGAAAGAAGGGGGCAGACTCTTCAGCAGGGTCTGTGGTGATAGGACAAGGGGAAATTGTTTCAAACTAAAAGAGGGGAGATTTGGACTGGATATAAGGAAGAAGTTGTTTCACAATAGGAGTAGTGAGGGAAACTGGAACAGGTTGCCCAGAGAAGTGGTGGATGCACTGTCCCTGGAGAAATCCTTGATCAGGCTGGATGGGGCTCTGAGCACCCTGATCAAGCTGCAGGTATCTTTGTTCACTGCAGGGAAGTTGGGATAAATCTCCTGTAAGGGTCCTTTCCAACTCAAATGATTCTACGGCAAACTGTTGTAGCTTTTGGTATAGCTTCACTTAGTTGAAATGAAACGTGATCTAGCAGAGTGGAGAGGAATTCTTTGCACACCATCATTAAATAGATCTGTTTTTGATAGGGGAGATGACATCTCTGAAAATGGCATCTTTCGAGCTGTATTTATTGAGACCCTACAAACACCAGTCAATTTGGAAAATAGAGTAGAAGTTGAGATTTTTAAATTACCCTTATTATATCTTACTTTTACAGCAGTACTTTCTCTTACAAATACCTGGTTTGCTTTTACCTATATGAGTTGTGGTGATGGATCTTTCTGGTACGTTCTTGCAGCTTTGAGGAAACTGGTAAGAAATTGCTTTGGCTGAAGGAGAATTTCCACTCCATCTGCATTCAAGTACTTCTTCCTCTTCCTCCTTGGCAACAACTTTCCCCATTTGCTCCAACACAACCTAGCATTGCTGAAAAACAGATAAAAGAATGATGAAAATATTCCATGCCTAGACTATCCAAAGCCATTTGTCTTCAAAAAATACTTACCAAAAAAGCAATCCAAATCAGTAAAAGGTAATAAAAATGTTTCCTGAGATATTAGGTCTACAGGGTATTTATTTGCCTCCTCTAGAAGAAAAAATATAATCATTACCTTCAGCAGACTCCAGCTATTCTGCCATGTCTGTGTCCCACAAAGGAAATTTTCCCCAAAGCTATTTAGACAGCAGCATCTGCATTGAGATGAAAGGAAGCAAAAAAATCTGAGCAGGCTTCTGTAAACCACTGTGTTGTTCAGAATCCCAAACTTTGATAGCACAGATGAATCAACAAAATGTTAATCTGTCTCCCAATAAGTTGCCAAGCCACTGACAAAGTTTGCAGCAAGATTTCCTTCATTTTTCCCAGAACTTTCCCTACATTAAACCCTGCACCACCAACAGCTATACATTAAAACAGAGGCAACATTCCAGGAAAAGTTGAACTACATGATCACTTTAGCAAAAGATTATTGTAGAGAACTCAAATGCTGCCAGCTCTGCAGGTATACTCTTCTGATACATAAGACATTGCTTCGTCAGAGAGACAACACTCTTACTGTGTCTGTTATATCTTTCACAAAACGTCATACAAATTTTAAAATCTTATGCACTGTCCTCAGAAAGTGTTTCTTCCTCACAGGAACTGCTCTGAGTAAAAGTCTAAAACATTCATTTTAGTAACATTGT
The DNA here is from genome assembly GCA_028571105.1 of Tragopan temminckii. Lineage (NCBI taxonomy): Eukaryota > Metazoa > Chordata > Aves > Galliformes > Phasianidae > Tragopan > Tragopan temminckii. The sequence goes on along the minus strand of JAOWBP010000001.1, from coordinate 76,557,282 downwards.
TCTCATAGCAAGATACTGATTTTCATCATGGGTTCAGATGATCAAGAACCAAAATGTTACATCAACAACTATTTGATACAACTGAAATTTTATTTTCCTTTAATTGTGAGAAACACATAGCATTTAATTCTACTCTTAATTCAAATCACAAGCTGCTTTCTAAATGACCCAGAAAAAAATACATATTCTTTCCCTGAAGAGAAAAGACAAAATATGGCATAGGAAGAACATACAGAAAACTGGAACCTTGGTTATAGCTCTGTTGATAGGTTAGATAAGGAGGTAGCTTTACTGCATATTTCCTTGTCTTTATTAACAAAGGTAGAATTTTAAAAATATATATATAATTTCTCCTTGAAAATGAATTTCCTCTTCAGACTCAATCAGGAGACAGTCCTTTCCATTTTCCAGATCTGTCAAGATTTAGAATCATGGAATCATAGAATCACCACGGTTGGAAAAGACCCACAGGATCACCCAGTCCAACCATCCACTGATCACCAATAGCTCTCACAAAACCATGTCCCTCAACACAATGTCCAACCGTTCCTTGAACACCTCCAGGGTCAGTGACTCCACCACCTCCCTGGGCACCCATTCCAGTGCCTGACCACTGTTTCAGAGAAGTAGTATTTCCTAACGTCCAGCCTGAATCTCTCCTGGCACAGCTTGAAGCCATTCCCTCTAGTCCTATCAGTTGGCTAGAGAAAAGGCCAACCCCCAGCTCACTACAACCTCCCTTCAGGTAGTTATAGAGAGCAGTAAGGTCTCCCCTGAGCCTCCTCTTCTCCAGACTGAACAATCCCAGCTCCTTCAGCCGCTCCTCATAAGACCTGTGCTCCAGATCCCTCACCAGCTTAGTTGCCCTTCTTTGAACCCGCTCCAGGGCCTCAATGTCTTTCTTGCAGTGAGGGGCCCAAAACTGGACACAGTACTCGAGGTGCAGCCTCATCGGTGCTGAGTACAGGGGCTGAAAAGTCCTGAAAATTGTAACAAAATTCTGTTTATCATTAGATGACTGAAAATAATTAAATTCCCTCTGGCTCAATCATATTTTGAAACTGCTGAGTCACTTTTTTGTCTTGTTGAAAGGCCTGAGGTAGAATTCAAAAGAAAATGATCTTTTTTAAAGCAAATGAAGGGATAATAACTTCTGTCCTATACTTATGTGATTTAGCGAAGAATGATCCATCCAGAGAACTGCAATGTAACTTGGACTACTTGATCTTACTCATTTTGTCTTAGTCATTAGTTTTTAACCCATTAAAGAATATAATAATATAAAATGTCCTTCCAAGTAGTTCAAGGCCTCACATGGGAGCTTTTTGGATCTTTATTGTATAATATTTATCTTTATGAGAGAAAGTTCTCTTGGTCATTAATGCTTGGGACCCAAAATTGTTTTCAATGTGTATCCATTACTTTGATTTGTGTTTTGCAATTGATTTGTCTTGAAACAAAACAATGGGAAATGCAAGCTGACATTATTTTGTTCTATTGCTACTTATGTAATTCTTAAAGCATATTATTTAAATTACTACTACCTGTTGTTGACATTAAATAACAGTAATACTTACAGATGGTTTCTATCATCATATGATGCACTCTTATGGCATATTAGAAGATCAATGCTAGTACTCCAAAGTTTACTGTCTAAAAGAAACAGAAAAAAAAAAGTAGTGGTGGAGGAGGAAAACATAATTCTGCAACTGCAATCTGGGACTTTTTTTTTAATTCATAAATTATTCCTTTTTCCACCTTCTTTTTTTTTTTGAGTGTGTGACCAACTATTTCTTTGTGGTTCTTATGGCAGAAATGGATCTTCAGGAATGACGAGTACAAGCAATAGAAAAATCAGTCATTCATTATGTTTAACAAAAATTTTCTCTTGCCATATAAAGATAAGACATATGAAATCCAAGCAAAATTTCTGGAGCAGCAGAGGCAGAAGCAAAATATCTGTGCTGTCTGAATAAAGACAGGTGGGGCAATCTCATTTATCTGCTTCTCCTGACCATCTCTGCATTAAATCCTCATCTGCAATTAGTGATGACATATTCTAATCCTCTTCATACAAGCTGCATAAGGATTGTAACTTTACATGGGAAATATCAGGGGAACAAAAACTCAAAAAATCCTTCTTTCTCACAAAAGCATTCATTAAAAAAAAAAAAAAAAACTTAAAAAAAAATCCCTAAAATTATAATAGTACTAGGAAGACAAATTATGCAAGAACGTACGTTTAGAACTAAATATCTTCAGAAAAACAACTGGGTTTTCAATTTATTTCTGTTCCTCTGTGGGACTGAGATCTTGTCTGAGTGTGCAATTTATGCCTGCATATAGAAGTAGTCATCCCTGTGAGTTGCTATTCTTTTCCAGTAATAAAAGAAATAGTAATAATCAGGTTTGTTTCTACAATTGAATGGTAACCTAAAAATTGTCAAGAAAAATAACTCCTAAAGAAGACCATCTTACCTATTTAACCCTTCACTTACTATTCATTTTAAATTTTGCTTCATTTTTCCTCACCATCAGATGTGTAATAGGCTTCATTTATTTTCATGGCAGTGATCATCTAAAAAGGATTTATTTATACTCAGATGATATCATGTAACACTGCATACTCAGCTTTGTGCTCAGAAATATTTGCCATGATCAGATAAATTAACTTTTTTATTATTATTATACCCATATAAAATAATTTGAGAATATTTATTTTTCTTTCAATTGAGGCAGGGATTTTATGACATTTGAACACAGGCTCTTCTTTCCTTTTTTTATGCATTTGCCCTCTGGTCGTTGTCAACCCCTGCAGTCAGAATAACGAATTCCTCTTTATTATACTGTCAGTGCACTGTCATTATTTTGGGCTTTTTCTTCTCCTGAAAGGTTGTTTTTGAAAAACTATACTTGCTGTTCAGGATTTATAGGACTGTACTGATCTGTCAATTTCTGGTGTATCTAATGCAGTCAGTGTACATTTAAGTCACTGTAAATTGATGTCCCCAACTGGGGACATCAAGCCATTCAGGGTAGCATTACCTTCTAATTCCTTGTCCCCTTTATACAGGAAACACAAACATCTCAATATCACAGATTGATTTCTATTTGCCTTTGCACTAAGGCTGTCATTTTTGTTATGCAATCTCGAGTCTTTGCTGGCTTTTAGAAGACAAGGCCTTATATGAGATTTTGAACATAGGTCTTCAACACTATAGCGAATGGTTGCCAGTTGAGCTTTTAAAACAGCTGTCAAATTCATGTAAAGCTGAATTTTTCCCATAATTATCTTAGCACAAGATACTACTTAAAAAGTCTTATTTAGCATCCTCCACAGAGTAAGAAAGACACTTTTAGTTTTGTCATGGAATTATTGCAGATGTTATTTTTAACCACACACACACAAAAAAAAAAAAAAAAAAAAAAAAAAAAAAAAAAAAAAAAAAAGCTTGTCTTTGTATTCCATACATTTCACAGGAATTTTTCCACTGTTTTTCATAAGATCAAAGCCTTCACAATTTCAATGTCATTGTGTCATTGCTAGGACAAAAGACTTGGAATTGAGAGTTCTGCTTTTTGATTACTGGCAGACTTCAATTGGAGGTAATAAACATTTAGACCTGAAGCAAAAGAACTCTGAGGCTCAAAAGCCATGGAAACAATGAATGTGCTTCAGAGATGAAGGCAGGTCCAGAAATTCTTAGCCTCCAGAATTACTTCTGCTGCATGAACTACTTCCCTAAATGTAGCTGCTGCCATGCATAAATTGAGATTATCTGTATTTTGAGCAGTTGTGAAATGTTTTTATATTGGGTAAGAAAGAAGTTTGTTTACCTTTAGAGATACCAGTTCCTAGTAGGCAGAAGTAAAACCTGTTCATCTGCTAAAAGTTTGGCTACCATTTATTTAATGAAATGATGAGCTTAGAGGGTTTGGAGTAATTTCCTACGTTTTCCCTTTGCCTGAGGATTTTCTGCCGCAACAAAAAAATATCCTGGTTGTAAATTACTTCTCAATGGTTCCAAAAGTCCTAATTCATGCAGTTTTGTATTGCCTTCCTTTCTATTCTCAATTTATAGGAGTCACTGCTCCAAAAATAGCCCCAGTTACTGATTGAATGTTGCTTATTTTCTCAGCTGTTCTTAGAAAGCTACAAGAAATAATCCCATATGAACTATACCTGCTGGCTAGCTTGGATTCTCCTAAGGCAATGTCTGTTCAGTATACATCTGAATCTCTAGGTCCTTATCCCAAAGTACTTACATTTTAATTAGTCTAAAACAATGAAAGGTAAAACAGCTATGTTCATACCGCTATATCATCAACAAGGGCTCCCGCATCCGTCTTCCCCTCTCCTTCAAACAAGGTCTTAGCAAGAGCTGGTAGGCAGCCTGTAAATCTGTCTTCCTAGGAATGCTTAGCAGAACACCAGGCTAGATAACAAGATCCCAATTATCAATCTAAGCACCCACGTGACCTCCATGTCTCCTTCAGAGGAGTCTCTCTCCCTGCTCATATGAGAGTGTGGCTTACTGGATTGTGAGCCAATTGGGAAATTCTCAACTAAATAAACACGCATATTTTGAAAATACTTCTTGCATTAGAGGATCAGGAGAGGGAAAATGGAGCACTTCTAGGAAGGGTTTGTGTGCAGTGAGCCATCTTATTGCAATAAAAATTGAGATAATTAAGACAAAAATATAAGGATACAGAAGCTGAAAGGAAAGGAAGATAACAAAAGGGTAGAATATTGAGAGAAGGACTGTAGTAAAAGGACCTAGAGTTTGGCAAGGAACAGAACTTTTTTTGTCTCTCCAAAAAAGTCAAACAAAGTCTCTAAATTGTCTAAGTGCAACCTGGATGTTCTATTAAGAATAATTTATGCTTGATCCCACTGTCTATTATCCGTCAACATCTTTATCAGTGAAGATGCTGAAAAGCACCAGCCCCAAGACAGACTCCTGGGGGACATCACTTGTCACCAGCTTCCACCTGGACATTAAGCTACTGACCACAAGCCTTCGGCTGAAACCATCCAACCAGTTCTTTACCCACCAAATAGTCCAGCCTTCAAATCCATCTCTCTCCAATTTAGAGATAAGGATGTGCTGGGGGACCACGTCAAAGGCCTTGCACAAGTCCAAGAAGATGACACCAGTTGCCCTTCCTTTGTCCACCAGTGCCATCACTCCTTTGTAACAGGTCAACAGATTAGTCAGGCACAATCTCCTCTTGATGAAGCCATGCTGGCTGTCTTGGATCACTTCCACATGTGTACCTTAACAACTCTTCCAGGAGGATCTTATCCATTATCTACCCAGGCACAAGGCTCATCAGCCTGTTGTTCCTCAGGACTTCATTACTCTGTTTCTTGAAAATGAGTGAGATTCTCTTTTTTCATTCACCAGGAACTTTACCTGACAACCATGACATTTCAAACATGATGGAGAGTGGCTCTCTTTTTTCATTCACCAGGAACTTTACCTGACAACCATGACATTTCAAACGTGATGGAGAGTGGCTTGGCAATCACATCATCCTCTAGTTGGTCTGTCCAATATCTGGACCA
>JAOWBP010000001.1:76534206-76551610 GCA_028571105.1 Tragopan temminckii | reverse complement strand
AAATTCAAGTTAAATTTCCAAGGTCTTCTACCATTAAAAAAAAAAAAAAAAAATTGGACCTAGAATTAGGAAAGACACTCTCATAGTAGCCAGAAATTATTGCCCAAGCCATAGCAGACTCAGTAGTGGATTTCTTACTTTATGTTGTTCCGACAAGACACCAGAATATAAAGGTATTTTGCAGAATCCTTATCTGTTAAATATTAAATATATAAACATTTAAGTTTTAACAAGAAAAAATGGAAAAAAAATGCATAAGTATTCACTGAATGGAGGTTTCCTTACACGGTCTAATCATTATCATAAACCAATTTCAACACAGAAAGAAGTAGTTGCCAATTGCATAGACATCTTGACCCTCATTTGTTTAGCAACATAGAAGAAAAAGTTATGTCAGCTGTATCTTCTAAAACATGTAAGAATTTTGTCCTTCACACTTTTCATTCCTTGGCCATTCTTAACCCCTCACTCATTCCCACTGAATGCTGATGAGCACTACCACAAAGGATCTGTGGTAATCCAAACACTATCCCTGCAGCAAGTATGACCAATTATTTCAATGTCACTTACCTCTGAGGGAATAGTGACTCTAGATGAGTCAGGAGCTGACACAAGCATTAGCTGTTAGGCACCCAAAGCATTGGGTCACGCAGGGTGCCTGAAACATTTGTCTGAATCTACAAGTTTACTATGGCTGCAGGCATCTCTCAGCATCTTAACAGATAAGAAAGTCTTTTACAAGAAAACATCCATAGAGAAAGGGAAACAAAGTACATGGTATACTTGGGCTTCCACAAAAACAAAACAAAACAAAACAAAAAAAACAAGATTGTGTAGCATATCCACACTAGAACATCAAAAGAAAATGCTTCTCCCCTCTCTTATTAGGTTCTGAGCCTAACAAGGACCTCAAGCAGCAAAGCCTGAGCCCAAAAGTCAGTCATACCTTTTGTGCATGTAAAAAGAATGTATGAGCAAGACTAGTATTACCTAGGAATCAGTTTGAAAAACAAATAGCTGAAGTAGGACAATAGATAGCTCAGCTCAAAAGACAGGTAAAAAAATATATCTCCACAAAGATCTGAACTTTTTCTCTAAAGGTCTTTGGTTCAATCAAATGAAAATAAGTCAGCATCTATCAACCAATATAATTTACTAATCAATATATTTTATTAATAAGCAACTTATCAACTGGAGTGAAAACAGCAATTGAGAATCCTTGCACAGCTACATATAAGTGAAACTTACCCATACTGACATATGAGTGGGCAGCATCATCAGATCTGCCTTTTCAAAGTCTGCTGGACCCAGGAGCTAATGATATACTGTGTATATGGTTGCATACAAGTCTCACAGTGTTTGAAGCCTCTGGTACTCGAAGGCCAACATCAATACCTTGGGCTCTTTGAATCTCATCAGATTGCTTATTACAAGTGAAATGTTTCCTTTTCAGTGGACATTTCAGAGACCGTAACCTGAGCAGCTTCAGCCAACCATATTTGCACACAATTGAGGCAAAACAAAGCACTGACAAGTCTAGAATTAATTCCTCACATGTTCATGTTCTATTAAACAAAGTCAAAACAGGAAGGAGAATAGTTATGCCCTAAATATTTCCATACCCCAGACCATCACAGTTAGGAACTGGAAATAACTTTTGGTATGATAAAACAACTTTTTCATGAAACAACTTATTCGTAATGTTGCGCTTACATTTTTCACTGTACTCAGAGTTTTTATGGGTAAAGTCTTTTAAACAACACTGATCCTGGTTTACCTTGCATATGGAAATAAACCTGTTACAGAATTAGTTCATAATTCAGTGCTCACAATACTCCAGTCAGAGTCCTTCCAAGAGCTCCCAGCCCATGCTGGCTGGAGCAGCCAACACCCTGCAGGCAGGATCAATCAACCCTTGTAACACTTTTTCTTGTATGGCTGTAATACTAACAGATAAAACATCTTGAAATAATTAATAGTATTCACATTTATAAAGATCAATACTTGACAACAACTTAAACATCTTTAAGTGACTAGCTGCTATAATTCTGGGGTTATTGCTGTTGCAGCATTAGAGTGCTATAAAACCTCTTCTAAGGAGGAAAACATTGCATCATACTACTCAAATAGCTTTAATTCAAATGGTTCGTTTCAAGAGAGCACAAGTAGCATAGCAGGTGAATTGTGATGCAAGATCATCCTCGAATGCCAAGTAAAGTGAATTTCACAGTAATTGAATGAATTAGCCACGCTGACAGATGGAAGTAAGATAAGCAGAAGTATGTTAATTTTGTAAGTCTGTCAATGACTTCATCAAGTTCAATCTCTCCACACACTCCGTGGCAAGACAATTCAATCTGTCTGGAATTATCAGATATGTCCTCTCTTTTCTTACTGGGTGTATCCCTATTAAACAAGCAGCAAATATCAGGGAGAACTTCAAGTTATTTAAATGACAGATTCTCAGAAGACAACTGATTTTCAAAGAGAGGCACAAATCAAGTGTTAGAATTTTCAGTACAAAAAAAGCACAGAAAAGTTAAAATACCAAATATGGCAGTAATGAACATACAGTAAAAGAAATACACAAATAGAGCACCTAATTGTACAGGGTTTGGTTGAGATGGAGGTAGATTCCTTCACATCAGCACATATAGTGCCATGTTATGGATTTGTGACTAACCCAATTTGATAACATGCCAATATTTTGGCTATTGCTGAGCAGTGCTAGCGAGGTTTTCTGTGTTTTGTTGTGTTGGTTTTGTTTTTGGTTTTGTTGGTCTTTTTCCCCATTCTGTCCTCACATCTAAGTGGGCTGAGGATGTGAAAGAATTTTGAAAGGGACACAGCTGACCCAAGGCAGCCAAAAGGATATCCCATGGCACATGTCATGCTCAGCAATGAACAGTCAGGGAAAGGAGAAGGAAAGGGGCTGCATTTGAGGTTGTGATGTTCGTCTTCCCAAGCAAGGAGGTTTAAGACACAGCATATGCCAGCCAAGAAAATGAGAAACTTTCTAATTAAATGCCTATATGATTTGTTAGAAAAGAGACTGATCACAACTTTCAGCTTCTACCTAGCAGAAAGGTACAGGCTCAGTCCAGCGGGAGCTCTGAGGTAATTCCATTTAACTGCCACATTTGCCATAGTTTTTCCTTAAAAGCCTGTGAAGTGGTTTAATGAGCAGCTTTATGAATTAAGAAGATAATCAAATATGCGTTTGTAACTAGAGAAAGAATTACAGAAAGTCTGGACAAGAATAAAACTCAGTTGCTTGTATCATTCCAATCAATCAAGCTTATAGAGAAATTCATGTAAAGAATTTCATGTTTCAAAAGTTGTATATCCATGGCCAGTCCGCTAATATAAATTGGAATTTCAAGGAAGAAACAGCTTTACTATTTTGTCCAGACTAAAGCAGGTTAAGTCTTTGTGCACATATTATTGTTCTATCAAACACGAACTCGAAGAAATTTTGGATACTGAGCAAAGGTATGTAAGAGGACCTCAGGTTATCAGAGCTATCTAGGTTCACCCAGATTTAGGACACCTGGTCCATGCTTCTCCCCTTGCTGTTACTGTACAGGATCTCCAAGGCCCACCCTATTCTCCCTGGCTGCAGTCCCTCCCACCGTGACACCTGAAGAGTGTTGTCCCTGCTTGCACTCACCATGAAAGATATGCTGATGTCCACAGCTCTCTGTCTGACCCCCCTAGCCAGTGGAAGGGGAGACTTAGGGATGTACAATACTGTTATCAGATGACTGAAATAGTTTACACATTGCACAGCCTGCTTAACAGGAATAAGAAGGAGGAAGAATATTTAGTGGGTTTTTTTCTTTCTTTTTTAATATATTAATTAATTACACTGTAAAGAAAAGAACTTTCTACTCATAATTATGTAATTTTGTATTGTGAATGCTCTGAGGAGTTTTCCATGATGAAACTGAGCATTTTAAAGGTATGCTTTCATCTCTTTATTGTATATGCATGAGCAGATACCACAGAGAGACCACCTCCTTATGGAACCACAGGAAGGCAGCTATGCTTTTCCTGGTGTTACTCTTCGGTGCTGTACTGACTCAAAGACCATACACAACCATCATGAGCTAAGAGTGCTTGGTACTACAGCTTTTTTCTTTAAAAGTAACCTACCTACAGTCTATCAAAATAGCTGAACATATCTCAAAAACAACAGGAAAAAAAAAAGCAAAAAAACAAAACAACAAAAAAAAAAACACTAAGGGCAGGAAAATGATAAAGCTCTTGCAACACTGTTTCTGTAGCATGAATATCAGCATTAAGTGCTGCAGTGCTTCCATTTTCAAATAGTGCTACCGATTTGTACAAGACCATCAACTTTTAAATTCTGAAGGAAAATGTGTCTTGCCTGCTAATCATATCTACTGCAAGTATAATGGGATAAATTCTCCTCTGCACAGTACAAGATACTGGATCAAAGCAACATCAGTCTCCTCTGCCCTCCATCAACTCCTGGCTAGCTTCAGGAAAGAAGAGCATTTCCTTCAGCGAAATTAAGAAGTCATAGAAATTGCAATGTCAAGCATTAGGCAGTTGGAAGCTAACTAGCCCTGTTTGAAGTTCGAATGTAAGCTACTGCACTGGTGGGATACCAGTCAGTTAAGTGATCAAATAGCTGGCTTTAAAATCTTTCAGAGCATACTAAAGGGATGAAAATGGCAATTGCTGTCTTAGGATCTCACAGGTAGGTGTATAGGCTGCTGTCAGAGTAAGTGACACTGCACATCACGCAGGAAGTTCCTTGTGTTTCTATGATGACGTTTAGTTTTAAGCACCAAAAATCATTCTTAAAGCATTCTAGCTTCCAAGCATCCAAAACTGTACCTTGACTTCAGGTATGGAAGAGGACAGAGGATCAGTGAGTTTGTCAGAAACAGCATCACAAAAAGTGTGCATTTGATTTAGCAGGCATAAAAACAGAAAGCACTGGCTACAAAGCTGAGCAATAACAGCAGAGACGTAAAGAAATACTTGAGATGTTGCATCACAGAAGACAGACAGACAGACAGACAGACAGACAGGAAGGAAGGAAGGAAGGAAGGAAGGAAGGAAGGAAGGAAGGAAGGAAGGAAGGAAGGAAGGAAGGAAGGAAGGAAAGAAGGAGCGTGTATCCATCTGTTTGCTTCTAGATCTGCAGCTCAAACTAAGATGAGATGATGGTGGGAATGAAGCATGTGGGCAGTACAACATGCCTTTGTTTCATTGCTGCCTGCCTTTGTGCCCCTCGGAAAACTTTTGAAGGAGCTTTCAAAAGCCCTGTTTGGAACATGCTACTATATATCTGGTTAGTGCAGAAGCACTGCAAGTCATTCAAGACAGAACGTGATTACCAACATACACAAATTCTGTCTCGGACAGATTATTTTCTTTTCATGTGACAAGCTATATGAATAGAAAGTCTCAACCTGTGACATATTAGTAAGGCTGGTATTATCTTGTAAATTTCTAACAGTAGGAAGAAAGTTAAAGAATCTGTAGAATGTTTCTAGGCCTTTAACCATGAAAGAAAGAGAGAGAAAAAACTAGGGGGAGAAGGGCGTTGATACCTAACACTTTCCATGCAGCAGAATGAAAATAGCAGAAGAAATGTCTACAGAACACCTATTTAAAGAGTTTTTAAAAGCTTGTCTTTCATCATATTAAGTGCCGCAGTCACCAAGGTATTATTCCCCTTCATTTCCCTACAATATTACCGTGTTATACATACCGATGAGCAGTCATGTTTTAAAACTTTACTCAGCATATGTCAAAGAAAAAAAAAAAAAGATATTGAGGTAAAATACTCAGAGGTATTAAGGCTTTTGTTGGTAGAAGAGAAATTTTAATTCTCTTGACTTCAAAATTTTTTCTTTAACACATAGTTGCAACAGGTACCTGCCCTGGCTTTGCTAGTGAGTAAGCGTTGCTCGTAGTCACTGCAGAAGGAGAGTTTTCCTCTACAGCACTACTCTACCTCTAAGATTGCAAAAGTGCAAAGGTCAGAATGAAAGCAGGTTCAAGGCCAATTACACCCTGCAATAGTGCTGTCTTATCAGGAAGCTAAGTGTTAAACAAAAATACTTTAATGTTAAGAGAATGCTTGCATACATCAGAAACACGTAAGGAAACAAAGACACTTGAAATGCAGTGTACAGCGAAGGTAATGGTAATTCATAGGGATGTATGGGAAAGTATTGGATCTGAGCATGACACAAATGATATGGAATAAGGTGTGGACATTGTCCTGATTTCAGCTAGGACAGTTGATTCTTTTTCTTCACAGTGGCTGATATGATGCTGTGTTCTGGATTTAGGAGAAAAACTCTGCTGATAACACACCAATGTTGTAGCTATTACTGAGCAGTGCTGTACAGAGCCAAGGGCATTTCACTTTCTCAGCTTCTTATATTGTTCTGCCAGTGAGGGTGCTGGTGGGGCACAATGAGCAGAGGGAGACAGAGTCAGAACAGCTGACCTAAACCATCCAAAGCGGTACACTATGCCATATGGCATCATGAAAAATGTCTTGAAAAACAGTGGGGAGTTGGCCAGAGGTGCAGCCACAGCATGGGGACAGGCTGGGACTCAAGGGGGTGGTGAGTAATTGAATTGTGCATCGCTTGTTTTATGCATATATTGTCATTACTATTATTTTTTTCCTCATCTTTTCTGTCTTAGTAGTTTTTATCTCAATCCACAAGTTCTAGTTTTTTAGTTTTTTTGCCCAGTTTTCTCCTCCATCCCAGTGGGATGGGGAAAGTGAGTGAAAGACTGTGTGATGCTTAGCTGCCTACCAGGTTAAACTGCAACACTACCTTAAAGAGCACTGCTTAAATGTAAAGCATATAAGTTCAAAGCTCATCTCCGTTTAGCTGCAGATGCTGCAGAGTTCCTGCTCAAAAGCCTTCTTTTGTTATATGACTGCTTCACCCCCAAGCAGTCTCATTCTGTACATTGACTCATTCATCCAAAAAAAGCAATAAAATTTCAAAAACCTCATTTATCCCAGTGTCAAGTCATCTTCTCCGTGAATGAATAAAGCTAGCTGTTAGCAATCAAAGGCTTTCATTGAAGGAGCAGATACACTATTAATTAGGGAGGACATGCACCTTGCCAGTAAGGTTCACCAATATTTGCCGGTAAGGGAGGAATGGTACAATTTAGAAACTGTAGGCTGTGGCTAACACAGTGGCGAAAAGCATAGGTTTACTACATCACAACTTCTGTCTTGGTGGAAGAACAATGTGTGACCTCATGATTAAAAATTATTGTAGTGTATGAGCATGAGGAATATCAGGAAGTGTGGTATTTAATGAGCAAGATGAAGAACAAAATGATCGCCATACAAGATGTGAGAAAAAGTTTAGGAAAACTGGTCCAAAGTAAATAAGTAAATAAGTGAAGATGTTATCACAGTAACAGAGGGAGGGAAGTATTTTATAGAAGAAAGTTTTCGTGCAATGTTGACATCCAGGAAGCAGACTTTCCCCCTTGTCAGCATCTTTAAGTCTCTGTAGAATACAAAATCCTATGCTAAATATATTACTACTCTAAGCCAGCATAGTAGTTTCTATGTTCTAGAGTTAAATACACTATTTTCAGCATAGCATGTTTTCACTGAAATTTGCTCTATATTTTCCAACAAGCAATGAAAGCCATATGGCTACTTCAGACGTGAAAAAAGCAAATGTAAAGACAAACAAACAAACAAACCAACCCACAAACAAACAAAAAAAACCCCTTTATAGTGGAAAGAATAATTTCTTGAAAACCCCAGAAATTTCTTCAATTCTAATTGAAAGAAAAATGGGGTTTCTTAATGTGAAAAACTTATGACTAAAAAGTAATTCCATAGTCAGTTTTCACAATGTTTCCTGTCTTGTCTTTTTTGCAGATACCGATCAGATGTTCAGCTCTTCCACAGTTTCTAGAGGAATCAGAATTTCTGTACGGATGCCATCTACATCCTGCCTCCAATGTGGCCAAAAGCCATTTTGGATTTCAGAGGTTTCCCCACCAAACTTCCACCTTCACAACATGATCATTACCTAAGGAAGTGAGAGAAAATAGAAAAATATTTTCATTCATAGTATTTCATATGTGAGAAATATTAAGAAAACGTCAGGGTAGAGGAAATGCTAATTCATTGACTTGTTTAAGATAGATAGGAATGTAGTCCCTCCTTTACTTTATGACTTGTAGTCAATCTCACCATACTGCAGCTCAGCAGATTCCTGCCCCACCATCGTGGTGAGAAAACTGAGGTTCAAAGCAGGGCAGCTAACAAAACCCACCATAACTAATAAAGTAATTGAAAAGAAAGCCCAATACCCTCTTTCATGTAACATGCTGGTGATGGGAATGGCCTTAAGTTGCATCAGGTTGGATATTAAGAAAAATTTATTCTGTGAAAGAGTCGTTAGGCACTGAAATGTCCAGGGAGGTGGTTGAGTCACTGTCCCTGGAGGTGTTCAAGAAATATTTAGATGTTTTGCTAAGGGACGTGGTTGAGCGAGGAAATATTGGAGGTAGATAGAATGTCAGGCTGGATAATCTTGGAGGTTTTTTCCTACTTTGGTGATTCTGTGATTCTATGTTCAAACAAAAGAAGTTGCTAAGTAAAACCTCTGTAAGCACTGTTCCCTATCCCCAAGGCCAAATGCTTGGGAATGGTCACATCCACATTGTCACTCACAACAGAAAACAGAAAGAAAAATGCAAGGACATTTAAGACATTCATCTTATCAAAATGATATGCAATCCTAAGGAAGACAGGCAATTACGATGTGAACATTTTACTTTATCCTTAAAATATGGATGACATTTATTCTTCTGCATTGTCTGCTTTTCATTGTCTAAGGCTTAGAACTGCTTTCATTAAAAGTGTAAGCTGCCTTCTTTTATGAACAGAAAGATGCAGAGTTACTAGGAAACAAAGTTATGATCATAGCGTAAACTTTCATGACAGCTGGAGGAAATACTTTATTAGAAATCCAGGGACATTCAAGGAACAGAGAGAGACAGTGGATGTGGGAGTCTCTTCCATATTTAGTACCTCAGCATTAATAAGACATATCGTATAGACAAATTCCTGCATGTTATGTTGAGAACCTATCCTTGAGGCAACAGCCTAATGAGAAATATTAAACAGAAAAGTAAGTTTTCCCTGTCACCTCCCTACCCTTCCCCACACTCAAAATCAACTGAATACACTTATGCCCCATGCAAAATCACTACTGAAACAATTACAGACTAATAGCAAGTCTTCAGACTGCAGTTCAGGAGCTCATCAGCTGAAATAGTCTGAATGGGATCGGAATTGAAATGCAACCATGAGATGGCAGTGACCAGACCTAGGAAAGGAGTGTTTCAGAAATATATCAGGCAATCAGAAGGACTGATTACCATATTTTTAAGCACTTACACGATTTCATCTTTATCCAGATTATTCCAGATCACTATGGAATCATTATTCCAGATTACATTCATTAATCACTGATGTTAAGTTTGAATTAATTCAGAAAGGTCCAGGCACACGTGAAACACTTTGTTTTCTCTCCCTCTGTTGTTAGAACAAATGAATTCAAGAGCCATGTCACGAAAAGAGTTGCCATATATACATGTATGTAAATACATTTCTAAATCAATAATATTGAGTGTAGGAGAGGTTTCTAAGCAAGATTTCACCTCCAGTCTAGAGAGAATAATTGTTCTGTCATTTTAGTTGTGCTGCCTCTAAATAGTTCAGATGGTTCATTTTGCATTGGAAGACTAAGACTTGATTAGCCATGGAAAAAATATATACATAGATCATATATGGGGAGCAAAGCATAAGCTACACTGGAAGAGAATACCTGCTTTCAGATTCAACATAAGTCATCTAAGTTTATGTTATTTCTCAGTCCTTAAACAAGCCTTTGTGACCACTGATCTAACATGGTACAGGAGTATGTACTCATCTGAGACTTGCAGATGTGGTAATGAAAAAATAACCATACCTGCCTGATTTCTATTTTGTAGTCATTGCACGTTTTTTAATTATTATTTTTCCTGCCATCTGAAGAGAAAAGAAGTTCTGCAGGAACACAACAACAACCATCCTTGTGTATCAGTACAACTGTGGAAGAACTGCCTTTTGCTCTTAAGTCACCAAGTGCTACAGAAGACTGCAGTGTGCTGAATGCACACAGAAGATTCTGAATTCTTTATTCCTGTCCCCTGAAGGACTCACAGCCTCTTCTCCCCACTCCTTGACTTTCCTCCAGCATGGAGTTCCAGCATTAAAACCACAAAGTGAGGCAAGGAGATCAAAGCAGGATTTAGGCTAAATCCATGTACCTTTCCAAGGGTCCTAGGGCAGGTTGGCACCTAGGCTCACCCCAGACCATCATGCTCCAGTGGAGTGCCCTCCAGCTTCAAGGCACTTCCACAGGGTTGTGATTGAGCTGTGTCAAATCTGCTATTCCATATAGGCAGATGGTAGGAATGGTGGAGAAGCAACATCATGCTTTCTACTTTTTACCATTGAGGGTCTTGGTACAACTACTATTTTCATCAACCCTATATCAATCAAATACCATACCAAATTAACAGATTTTCCAGTCTGTGCACAGTGATGAACAACCAAAGGGCAACACACATATAAAGGATGCCTGCTTTACAATCCATTTCACTCTAAGGATTAATCCTAATACCCATCAGAGGGATCAGGAAAAAAAAAAAAAAAAAAAAAAAAAAGGCTTGGTGAAACACATTTAGTGTCAGCAAAGAGGTGAACAAGCACCAGCACTGCAGCTAGATTAAAGTTCATCAGTCTCAAACAGGTGTTACAGATACTTGGTGTCTCTAATTCTTATTGCTGCAAATTCTTAGTAGAACTACACTGTAGTTCTAAGAAAAACACACAATTCAGCATTTTTCTTCTGTCTCTCTCCACAGGTGGAAAAACCCATTTTACACAGTGCATTCTAGAGAACGAAGTGGCAAGCCTTGCAGGTTTTTGGGGTGAATCAGAAGAGAGAATAAGCTGAAAGATGCCATCTCAAATTGAAAACCTCAGATTTGCTGTCATCAAAAAAAAAAAGAAAAATAAAAGGTGGCTTTGCCTTCATGACATTTCACCTTTTTTAGCAGCTGGCTCCTTTCCTGAGACATTTACACCTCTCTTGGAAACTTTGCCCTGCGCTTACTTACCATAAGTAAAAAGAGACTCAATTAAAACCATGGAGAGAAAGTGGAGTAGAGCAGGGTAAGAGCCAAAATGAAGGCCACATCGGGATTCCTTCCAAAGGGTGTCCAAAAGCTACTTACATATTTATTGACTCACTCAGAAATTTTCTACTCTGGCCTCCAAACATTTTGTTACAGAAATAACTTATTCTAGAAATCTGACAGGGCAGAACAAGTTATCAGTGAGTCTATGAACACCACTGCTGCACATGACCTTTATCTTACTTTTATTCTCAGATCACCACTGTTGTAATAACCCTATTAACATCCTCTGCAAACTCAGCTAACAGCTCTGTCAGTGCCTAAATACACTTTTCACTATTGCTCTGACCAAAAAGCAACTCCCTCAGACATCATTATAATCAACGTTCATTTTAGAGGACAGGATGTTTTGTCAACACCTTTGTGGTGCATTCTTGCCAGGCTTGAAATCCAACTCTGCTAAGTAAAATCTGTCGTTTAAAGGGCTACATGATGCTTCACAGCAGGGGCTTGGCAAGGTTTGCCTTTTGTTCCAAAGACAAATTCCAAAACTCCTGAAGTTTATGAAGATTCACAACTGGTACACTGACCACTTAAAGGAGGCACCAGAGGAGGTGCAAAGATCAGATTTAAAACCTATTTAAATAAAGTTTGCTGATGTTAGATCGAGGATTTGGATTTTTCACAATGTGTTCAGAATATATTTAGGGTGGGTCTGCAAAGCCCAACTGACAAAACAGTAAGTGTCTAAAGAATGGTACTCAAATATGTCAAAAGCTGGAAGGAGTATACTAGCATACATATGACAAAAATAAAATAGCTTTTCTATTGTTTTATGTCTGTGAGGATTTTGAAGACAGACACAGCATCAACAAACAGGAGAACAGATCAAAAAGGAGACAAAACTGAAGATAGACTTCCTCCACATTTTAATTTTTTCTCCCTCATTTATCAAGACAGGATCCAGATTTCAGAGAAAGAAGAGCAGCAAGTGGCTCTGCAGAGACAAAAGGGACAGACAGATACCTCTGGCAACTGGCCCAAAGCAGAGGCTGGAACCCTGTCTTCCTCACTCCCATCCATTTCATTGTGAAAGCTGCAAGATTCTAGGTAGGGAGACATGTAGAAAATGCTCTCCCTTCTATGGAAAGACATCTGCTGATAAAATCATGGACAAGACAACAATTCAGAGGCCCATGGAATTATCATCCAGACATCACATCAATAAATGTCCTCATGCTTCAAGATGTGTATCTACTTCTTCATGTTCAGATTATTCAGATTGTATCTTAGGAAAAACTTCTCTCAAAGAGTGGCAGTGGGCACAGGCTGCCAAGGGAGGTGGTGGAACCACCATCCCTGAAGTGTTCAAGGGCCATGTGGATGTGGCACTGAGGGACATGGTTAGTGGGCATGGTGGAAATGGGTTGGTGGTTGGACTGGGTGATCTTAGAGGTCTTTTCCAACCTTAATAATTCTATGAGTCTTCATTTGGCACATTTAATCCTGTACTCTTGTAAATACTTGCAAGAAACCCTAAGAAAAATCACAGTTGCTATTTCTGATCAAAATGTGTGAAAGTCACTTAATATCTTCAAATGAAGAAAAAACTTTAAAAAAGCAGTTCATAGAACATAGAGTGAGAACATTTTTTGCCATACAAATTATTTTATTTACCAGAGATTTCTGAACATAAGGAGTAAAAGTATAGTTTTTACTGATTATCCCTTGTGCGGTGAACTAAATTTATGTCCTGTTCTTCAAACATCACTGTTTTGGCTCTGAATACTAAGTAACTCCTGTAAGCAATACAAAAGTCCCTGCTGAGGCAGAAAGATTTTGGAATAAATTACTTCATTCAGTTCTGAATCAGTGTCTATGTAGCCATGTAAAATCAAGACAGAGACATTCGCAGGTGTCAAGTCAGGTTCTATAACTCATAATGTACTTTGAATAAAATGCCAGCAAGCTATCCTGGGACATTCATACAGTGATGACCAAAAACTACTCTCTCTTAAATAAAATAAATAAAATAATAATAAAATGAACAAAATCTAAGATATTGGTGTGCCCAGAACAGAGCTGTTTTGCAAGCAGTCTGACAAGTCCTCCGGTAAAATTGCCTGGAGGATGTCAACTAACGAAGTTTGATTCTAGAATTATAAACATTTTGCAGATGGCTGAGGACAGCATGAATCAAGGCCATGCTACCAGCTGAAACCTCTGGGCCACATTAATTACTTTTTGCCATTTGCATTTGCTCCATGCTTAAGGTATAAAGTTTAGATTGTCCCCTCTCTACATGAATGCTCTGACCCTCCAAGATGAAATAACTTAGCAATTTTCAGGACTACATTAACTGATGATTAGTTGGGTGCTAAGTCAATTAAGCATGCCTCATTTTCATTACTAGATATGGCTAAGTACTCCATTTATTCATTAAGCAGGCTGCCAAGGTCATTATACATATTCTGAATGTAGTCTTCCACAGTGGAAGAGTAAAAATCTTGTGTCTTTGTTTAGTGATTATCCGTTCTGTACATAAACTCTTCCTAAAACAAACAAAACAAAAACAAACAAACAAACAAACAAACAAACACTGTGGCATTCTCTATTAGCTTTACATAGCATAATTTTCTTTGAGTGGATGATTATCTTACATTATGTTGTAGAACTCTACATAATTTTTACTACTCTGAATATTATAAATATTAATGGGTTTTAACTTATAGTCATATTTTTTCAGATTTTTCAAAGATCAAAACTGTACTTGTCTGCACGTTAATCAATTCCAACTATGCTGCATGCTGCAGAGATAACAAACACTGTCGCTGTGCAGATAAAGGCAGCCACCCCAGAACACGTCTGGTGGTTCATGGGACACTCATCCAAGATGTGAGGTGCACAAAGAGGCACAAAGGAAGCCTGGAACTGAGGCTCTCCATATCTGAAGTATCTGTTCTTACTTTGGATGTAGTTCTGAAAGCCACAAAGTCAAAACATTTCACTACATCAAACAAACATTTCAGCATTTCTGAAATTGTTAAAACAACTTGGTCAACACTTCTTTCCTGTAGATATGAATCGAGATGAGACTGCCAGTAAAATAGCACAGATATAAATCTAAATCCAAGCTTAATCTTTACCCTGAGTGTGGCAGGAAAGTCATGGACTCTCTTGCTGGTGCAGAAAAAAGACCTTTATTTTAGCTGCTTACAACCTTTTATACTCGCACAACAACCCCTTGGTCACATGTACCAAACAGGCGCCTCGTGCATGTTTACGTCTGGTGCAAGTAGCTACCAATCTTTTTTACTCATTTGCAAGGTAATGACTTTCTTTGTCCCACATCTGAACCTGCTAAAACACAACACAAGTTGTTCAATCTTAGATTTGTGTTCTTAGTTCATAGCAAAGTCTCTCTTCAAAGCCTAACTTTGAAGCTTCCTAGTAGATCAACTGAAACATGATCACAGAGCTATGGTAATTTCACCAAACTTCAGTACCTCTAATGAAAAATTAGTTAGCTGAAAAAGGAATCAGGATTTCTGTCACAGGGAATCCCTATTTCTATGAAGCAATTCAGAAGGAGGTAAGAGCAGAACCATGGTGTGGCTATTTCAGAGGCTGTTGTAAAGATCCTTCCCTTCTCCGTCCACCTTC
Source organism: Tragopan temminckii (assembly GCA_028571105.1). Classification (NCBI taxonomy): domain Eukaryota; kingdom Metazoa; phylum Chordata; class Aves; order Galliformes; family Phasianidae; genus Tragopan; species Tragopan temminckii. Next base: position 76,536,715 of record JAOWBP010000001.1, on the reverse strand, counting down.
TCCGTCTTTCTCCATCCTTCTCCACTAAGTATCCACATACAAATACATATTTTAAATGTACAGTAAAAATACTGAGAGAAAATGTTTTGGAAGTCAAATCAACATCTGTCAACAAGATCCTCTTTAATGACTCTACCTCTTCAATATTTGTATTTAAATAAAATTAAGGAGTACATATATTTCTGAGTCAATGGCTACCAGTGATTTCATGCAGCTTTCAGCTAAAGATTTTGATATTTGATGAACTGACGTTGGAGAAAAAATTGTGATCACTTCTCCAAGTATTCAGCAGGATATTAAATAAATAGCAGAATAAAACATATATAAGGACTGAAAATCACTCAGAAATAAATCTGCGTTATTTGTGCAGCCACAAGGAAGTTATAATCTGATAATTTTCAGAGATGACTTATATTCAACTCTAACTTGATATTTCAGACAGAAATAGATTATTGATTCAAAATCTTTTCTGCACTTACACTATTATTTATTTACTGGGCTTGACTGTTTCTTACAGTTGTGTATGGGCATGGTATTGAACCAGAACTTTTGATCATTAGAGCTTATAGTTTTATACTACATTCTAGTACAACACGGGAAGAGTGGGGACAGGGATCAAAGTTTGGTTGGAAGAGAGGAGGACAAAGACAAAACACCTTGTTTGAACAACTCATGAACTATGTCACTATCCCAATTTTCCCAAGAAAGGAAAGATGTCAAAGCTTGCACTGTTTTACCTGCTCACTCTGTTTATTCATTCTGAAGTAAAGTCGAGTGACAGCTTGACACCAGATATACTCCAGGAGGGAGAAGCCAGTTGACAAAAAGTCATAGTTTCATCTGTCTTTACTGCTTCTCAGCTTGTCAGTGTTTTATCTGGCTACAGTCACAGTTGTTAGATATTTGTCATTTATAGGTATGGCATCTCATTTCTGTAATTCCTTGGGTTTTTTTTTGTTTTTGTTTTTATTTTATTTTATTTATTTATTTATTTATTTTTTGGTGCTATGATAAAGAGAAATCTCTCTTCTGTGAGAAAATACCAGGAGAAAAAATAAAAAGGCAAATTTGGGCATACTGAGGTCAGATGCATGTGAATATAAAGGGCAAATTCACATTAACACTGAACTGAGCTAGAAGTCTATGTTCAGTGAAGCACCCAGAGGGTGTTTCTGGACACCCCAGTATAGCTCTCCACCGACCAGACAGGGATCTATAGCTTTTCATTCCAGGCTTCTAATCTAGTTAAAGGTGGTCTCTGAGGTATTCATGCTATTCAGGTGATAAAATAAGGTCATTTTCATTTGTCTGCTGTTCACCTAGCATGCACCTAGCAAGCTTGAAGAATAAAATTCAGCCCTGTCACGAACAGAATGAATGTTAATTGAGGTCAGTAAAGCATTAGTTTGATTACCGCAAGGCTGCCTTCCGTTACTTGAGCATTGGACACCATGCCACTAAACTCACAAAATCCTTATCTCCTGTCTTCTAGTTAGATGCTTTGGCATACACCTCTTTAAATGCATAAACAGCATGACTGCTTTGATTTTTCCAAGCCTGTGGAAAGGGAACTGCTTAAGGTCTAAGACCTGAGGTATATAAGTTGGGAAAGTTCTTTGCACAGTATGTACTCCTGAATGCCAAACCCATGCAGTTATTTTCTGACTGTTGACATAAATAATGGGAATAGCAACTTCCAACCAAGGCTGTGGTTGTACTTCACCTATCAGCTCCTGTGGCATTGGCATTTACTTCTTTCAGGCATATTTCATCAAGGTACATCTTGACATCATAGAAGAGAGAGAGAAAAAAAAAAAGTGCAATACTTTTTGAGTTCTCACAACAGTTGTGGCTTTTCATCCCGATGTTTTGCCCTCATTGAAACATATACCAGAGAATGCGGAAGGAAATAAACAATAATCCTCTAAAATGAAACACAAGAAACTGAACGTTTACGGCGAGACCTTGGGATTCAAAACAGAAGGGAAGATGTGCCATTTTACCAGATGTCAGTTAACTAAATGACAATAGGTATAACCTAAAACTCAATCTGTATAGTTTTACCAAAGGATAGATTGAATCAGTAGATTTGATCATGCTGCCTGTCTACCTAGTATAAGACACCTGGTAGTAAAGAGCTCTAATCTGCTGGATAGAAGCACACCCATGAAATGAAAGCAACACATTCACATTACAGTGAATATGTTTACTTTAAAAAGATTATTAAATAGCAAGAGACTCTCTAATAATTTTAATCCAATATGAGACCTCCTGTAAAAGCTGTGAGCTTCTTGCAGGAACCACCTCTCCAAGCCTCTATAGCTTATTTAAGCAGGAAGATAATCATGTTATTTGTTTAAAATATCTGCACTTTAAAAATATATATATGAAAAAGACTATAACAACTTCAACATTGAAAAAGGGCCTGATGTTTATACCCTCAATATTTTCCTTCAATTAAAAACCCAGACTTGTCCCACAGGGTCATGCTATCACCATTTCTTGGCAC
>JAOWBP010000001.1:76472174-76488350 GCA_028571105.1 Tragopan temminckii | reverse complement strand
ATGCTGGTTGTATGAGAACTGCTGAATCACGGCCTGAACCTCTGATTGACCACCTGAGGCAAACAATGAGTCAGCCACGGGAGCACAGGTGAAGGTAATTCACCTGTGCTACCGGAAGGGGTGGAGCCTGGCTTCACCTCTGCTAGATCCCATTTAAGTGCTGACTGCCATAGAGAGGGGATCTCTTCCTGGAGATCACTCCTTGTGGAGAATATTGTGAGACTACAACATTGGTAAGCATCTTTTACTAGTCTCCTGTTGCAGTAATCTTACTTAGTCCAACCTTCCTGGATATTTTTAAATTATTACATCTGTATATTCATTGATTATACACTGATGAACAATAAATTTAGTCACAGAGGTGCAGGTTAGCTTCCCACATGCTGCATTTAAATCCTTTTCCATGCTACCTAAATCTCAAACTCAGTGGGAGATTCTGTAGGATTTCACCAAAAACTGAGCCCAGCTCTATCCCTTGATTGCTTTAAGCAAAAATCTTCAGTCTGGATCCTAATACTAACTACTCAATCTTTTAGCACACCAGTATTTGACAAAAGCTATTGCAATTTGGCTGCAGTATTCACTGAAGATATTTACATGCTCCTAGCTAGACTGTGATAGTAGTAGACTGTAGTCCACACAATAACACTTTCAGTCAGGGTAACATTTGTCTTTGGAGTAAATGTAGATCAAGACTGTTTCAGCTAGTGTTTTGGTTCCTTAAAGATATGGTAATGTAAAAGTGCTATGTAGCAGATTCTAGTGGATACATTTATTATCAAAATGGTAATACATAGGCTCTTTCCCCAGTAAACAATTCTTTTTCTACAGGTTTGCAAATTTTATACAATGATTTCTGAATATTTTATAAATACAATAACATCAACTGTCAGAAAATGTAAGGTAAGACACAACCTGATTTCAAAAGGGTGGAAAAACAAGTTCAGAAAATCAAGTGGCCATCTCCATTCATAAAGCACAGTTCCCTCTGTCAGGCTGCATTTGGTTACTAACACACAAGGCTGTACTTTGTTCCATGGCTCAATACCTTGTGGAGGCACTTCAGTGATTCCAATGTGCGCTTGTGTTGTGTGAACAGGCTTTCCCATTCACAGATAGAGGAAGGGGACTAGCAGTCGGCTTTGGAGAAAGTGGCTGACGTGGGGATGTGAGTCTCTGGTAAATGCAAGGAGAGAATCTAACATTGGACATCTCTATGCAGACAGAGCAACTGGTCCCAAGGGCAGGCAGTGGACAACAGCACCGTACTCTGCAAAACTCAGATCCTGATATGAATAGCCACTGAACTCCATCAGCTCCAGATCTGGGAAGCAAACTGAAAGCACAGCTCTACTTCTGATGACCTAAACGTGATAAAGCACAATCTGGGATGCCTAATCTTTAGAAGGTCACAGGGTGGTGACCAGTGCAGGACTGCTATAAAATAAAGTCCCTGGCTAGTTGCTGTTAGTTTCATATTTTAGCAGCAAAGAGCAGATGTTATCCTTTATACACTTTGGTATAATCTGAGTCTTGAAAAGATTAAGGTCTGTGCTGAATCTTGTACAACACAGAATACTGCTTTTGGTTTAAAGTGTAGCACAAAAATGACTTTGAAAAATAATACCGGCAAAAAAACTAACAAAGAAAAAGAAGAACGAGAAGAAGATGATACAAATATTGCTTAGATTATGAAAATCCATGTTGTTTTCATGATAGTGAGAAAGATGAATTTTTCATCCTCAGAACAAGGACTGGAATCAGTGTTGATAGCATGGGGTAGAGAAGTCTCTGAGAGAGAAAAGATATCTGAGTACTTTATCATGGGGTCATGCAATTCTGGAAGGCATTAAATTATTTTCCTATGTTTATGACTGCTTACACAGACGTAACATGGACAACCTTACTTGAAGGAACAGGTTTAAAGATGAACAGAAGTGGAAAGCAATACAAGATGGGATTTGGGGAAGCTCTCTAGTTTAAAGACTTGACTAACTCAGGTAAATGTTTTCATATAGAAACGGGTACTGGACAGTACATAAGAACCAGGTTCATTTTACAGTCAAGATCCATATAAAAGGGCATGGAATAAGGACACTGAAAATGGTGTCAGGTATTTTTGGGATAAAAGTTGAGCACCTGGGAGTTAAAAGCTGCAGATACCGCCAGAAGAGAGCACTCAACTTCATGGTAGAGTTGGGGGGGACAAAATATAAAATGGTTTGAAAGTGGATTCAAGGATCAAGTCAGCAAAATAAGTCATTCTTACAGCAATTTCAGATAACCAGAAGTGCTTGAATGGGGAGTACTGTAAGAAAACAGTCTTAAAGTATGCATACTACATACTAAATACACCAATATGAGACTACAATCCTATTTATACATGGCATGTTGACCCACTTTGCCTGTTTCTGTAATTCCTGCACAGCTCTTAACTATTTCTACCTCACTCACCCTGCCAGACCCCGGCCTCAGGTACAGGTGAAAGCAGCATTCTTTGTTTGCACAACATAAAAGGAGCAGCAATGGCAGACCTGTCAGACTCCTTGCATTTAGGGAAACTGGACTCAACACATGAGAGCAGTATCAGTGCTTTATGTGATCCAGAAAAAGGAACACGGATTCCATTACTCAAAACTTAGATGAATCTGCAGGAGGTTCTGGGGTTATTTGTGGTTTTTGATGCAAACATCACCTGGTGACAGGCGGCTGACTGGTTTTGACAAAGTATTCATTTTTCCCTGAGAAAGTTTGTCATTAGAATTCTCCCACATGGCTCTGCTGTAATGCCAGTGAAACAAAACCAGCATAAATTACAAACATCCTGTCTTGGTGTCATGCCGCCTCAGAATTCATGTTACAGTTTTGTGTTTTTCACTGATCAATCTGCTTGACATTTTTTTTTTTTATAAGCAGAAAAGGAAAAGGAAGCTATGCGATGCAGAATGATGTGATAGCAAGTGCATTTAAAATTCACAGCATATATGTTTTTAGTTCTCTTTTTTCCACAGACTTTTGATAGCATGTAATCTAATTGAGTAGTAGAGTGATGAATAAGGAGGAGAATTTGAAGTGCCATATCAATGACAAAATATTCAGCTTGTTGTCTCCTGCTGTCATTTTAAATAATGCAGCAAAGCCCACTTTAATTAATGTTTTATGTAAGACTAATCCACGAAAAAGAATGTAGTTAGTATATCCTCATTTCTACAGTCTTTACTTTTAACTAAATCTTTCATTCCCATTATGGGAATAGAACTTTTAACATAAATAGAATTATAGAATCATTCATGGAATCATAGAATGGCCTGGGTTGAAAAGGACCACAATGATCATCTAGTTTCAACCCCCCTGCTATACGCAGGGTTCGCCAACTACTAGACCAGGCTGCCCAGAACCAAATCCAGCTTGGCCCAGAATGCCTCCATAAATAGGATATTTACTCTTCCACTCACAGAGCAAAATCTTTGAATCTGCTCTCTACTTCTTCTAAGAAAATACTGCTCCATCACTTCTGCAGATCAGAATTCATGCGTCCGTTGTATCATCGCAGTCTGAAAATACTGCCCTTTGAGCTGTTTTTCTGTAATTTTATATTGTATGTTATTATATTTTTATATTGTATATTTTACACTCACTACACAAAAACCCACTGTGTGGTTGTTTACACTCACTACCCAAACTGCTGCAAACAGTTCTTCCAGTTCTCACACAACAACGGGAGAATGTGCTGTGGACAAAAGAAGTTTTAGCAGACTCCAGCTTCTGCAGCCTCTGATTCCTTCTAAGTCACTCCTCTTGTGTGCCTACAAAAGAGATTCTGGAAGGTTTTGAGGAAAGAAAGTGGAACTGTAAAAAGAAAGCAGCTGTACTGTTCCCATGATTAGTTTTCTTGTCTTTTCATAAGAGAAACAAAGTGAATGCAGCAGATGGTAAAAACAGAACAAATAGCAGTATTTCATTAGTGGGAGATAGGTATGTAATGGAGAAAAAGTGGTTAAAATAATAACTAGATCAAATTTTGATGCTTTTTTTCCTGCATTTATACTGCAGCCATATAATTCCAGGAAAAAAAAAAAATTCATCAGATTTCCTTATAGTGAGTTAATTACTTGTTTCATTCCTGCTGCTTATGTTTACATGAACATTAAAAACAGAAATGAAAAAGAAACACCTTCAGCATTATGGTGAGATGTCTCACATGTCCCTGCACAGGAACAGGAACAGGAGCCAGTACATTTGAAGAACAGCTCTAAAAGATGCCACATGAACTATACTAAGTATATATGAGCACCGTATTGGAGAGCCTTCTGCTATTTTTCAAAACCTTCATATACCCTTGAATCATACTGACAACTCCAGACTTTTTAAGAACCAGTTTATACTGACTTGAAATAGGTTTCAGTAATATTTTCCTGAACTACTTCTAGGACTAAAACTTGGAACTGTTTATGATGATGTCTGGGCATGAAGTGAGCTATTTAGCAAGACTGGAGAATGGAGACCTCTTTTTTTCATGTCCTACACTCAGAGCTCAATCCCTGTTCTAGAGTTCAAGTTAAACATTAATAAACCAAAACATTATCTCACTAATTATGTTACTCACTGATCATCCATATTTTGGCTGTGAAGTATTCTTTGCCTGCCTAATGGTAAAGTCCACATACATTCTCAGCTTGAGCATCTGTACTCAGAAAATGCATGCCATTATGTATAGGGTTTATAGACTACACATGCCAGTGAAATAGCACTGATGATGGAAAGAAAAAACAAGAAGAGCCATTTGGCTCAGATATTCTAGAGAATGCAATAAAAGAATCAATTTGTTAGTCAGCAAGAAAGGTTTAGCAATTTTTGTTCAACAAAAAAATACAGCCGCTTTTAGGTACTGGAATCCAGAATAGGGAAAAATGCATTAACTGAAAAAAAAAAAAATAATAATGGTTACTTTTCTCATTATTGGAGTACCATAAAATTATAGTTGAGTTTCAATATGCATAATTGCTCCTTGATGGTTCTTGTTGAACAATTTTGTTCAATAACGATCTGTCAATACAATTTGCTTTCAATTGTCACCTTCTATAATATCAAGAATAATGGGCTCACTCAGGTGCACTTTGAAATTGTAGGAAAATATTAATTTTAGAGGAAAGAAAACTGATAATCACTTGCTTTAGTATTCTACAGTTGTCTGAGGTTTTTGAGAAGCTCCATATAAAAAATGTGAATATTACCACATATGTGGTTTGCTGATGTAATTTGAATACTGAACATTATGGAGGCAGGTGGGGAGATTTGCTTAACAGGGACTTTTCCATAGTTACTCATAGCCTGACGCTCATTTCTAGTTCTTCTTGTTAACAAAAAAAATTCAGAGCTTGAAAGAAACAATAGTAAAGGTATTTCATTTCCCTCACTTTCCTTCTGATCCATCAGGTTTATAATCTTTCCAATACCCTCCAACGACAGCAGCAAACCATACCATTTTCTATATCTAATTTCTGCCAAGTAATATGGGTATACGTTCACATAACAAGCTTTATGTATGACTGAAATCAAGAGCTGCAAATACGCAGCTGGAAAAGGAAACTAAGAGTTCTCCAAAAATGGAGCAAACACTACTAGTTTGGGAAGGTAAGAATTTGAAAAAATAGAAGCAGCACTGCAATTTAGCTATTTTATATTATTTTCAACATGCACACGTATACATGTGCCTCTGTAGATATGAAGAAATGGCTAAGCTTCTTTGTTCATGCCAACATATGTATGATGAGGATGTAAACTGTTAGACACTTTAAAATTTCTATTCGATTTTTGCAAGGATTTGAGAAAAAGTATATTTTGCTTTTGTGAATCCATTGGTGATGAACCATTACATTATAGACTTGCATCAACTAAGTCATGCACTGCTAATAGGTGGGATAATAAGAGACTAAAAAAAACTGCGACAAAAATGATGGCTAAATAAAAAGGAAGCTTTTCTCTTTAAAGGGACTTTTTTTTTTTCTTCCTCCAAAAACATAGGACAGATCTCTGCAGGCCTCCTGAAGGTTTTGCTTCAAATGAAACACTGTATGGAAGTGACATACTTCTGATGATCTATCAAATATAAATGCTATTGCATTAGTATAGCTATGACTAGGTTTAAAAAACAATCTACACTTGTGGCAATCCTTTTATGAAGAAAGATGTCAAGTCCCATGCCTGCCACACAAATTCATCTTTAGCCTTAGGTTGGCTATGTGAATATACCTTTTACATACATGAACTTCTGTGCGATGTAAAATCCAACACCAGATAACACCCAACTGAACATTGGCTGTCAATGTAATAATATAAATACACGTACTGCCTCCTCTCCTTGCCTGAGTGGAAAAACATAAAAGGAAAACAAGTGCTATTCTGCTCTGCCAAGATGTTTTCCAGGTGCTTCTTTGGGAGGCTTCCCAGTTTAGTTTTGTATTTAACTTCAACAACATATCTGGGGAATTCTGTAGAAAAATTACTTAAATTTTTTTTTTTCTTTAGTAAGAAACTTTTTTTTTTCCTGACTATTTTGGAGTAAATCCAGCACACAGTTTGAGTTAAATGTTTTAGTAAATAAAACCATCTCACTGTCTTTGTTCCCCATGACCCATATAGCAGAATAATGCAGGCATTTTAAGCTTTCCACGTAGTTTAATTCACTGAAATCTTACACAGAAGCTATATGTGAAGCAATTAGGGTGTAATTCAGCAAAGTTATTAAATGTTAAATACTTTTGTTAGGCTTATGACAGGTAGTGTCCAGTATGAGCCCAACAATCTCAGATAATGGAGGTGAGGTCACAGTGCTACCAAAGGCAGCAGTCAAACATTCTTTCCTCTAGTACAAACACAAAATCAGCAATTCTCTCACTTTTAGTAAGAGAGGGAAAAGGCTGGGGACAGGGGAAGCATCAAGACTCCAGTGGACAGATGATTTTGCCCACATATTATTGTTCAAAGAGCCAGAGACTGCCATGATAGCATGGGTATTAGTCCTTGAAAACCTTATGGGTGAAGTTCATAGAATCAGAATGGTTTGGGTTGGATAGAACCATAAAGATTATTCAGTTCCAACCCTCTTGCTGTGGGCAGTGTTGTCCTGGATATCTGTTTCTTAGTAAAGCAGTATTCAGAAAAAAGGTCAGGTACTGAGTGCAATGTTTTTCAACAGGAAGGGACAAAGGGTACATTCCTTCTCTTTGTGCTCAAGTGACTACTATTCAAGGATGAACTTTTCTACTGAATCATAAAGAGTAAGAGATACAGTTCTGACTCTCTCACATCTCAGATCAGTACTCCTTTCAACAGGAGATTTTTTTTTCCTTTAAAAAAATACAGCGAGTGTATTGGCTTTTGGTTCACACATATAGCAAAGCTGATTTTAGTAATTTAGAAAGTCAGTGTGCAATGAAAGTGGCATCCTCTGGTCATCACTGCAAGAAAAAGAGGCAATACAGAATTAAAATTGTGCTTAACTGTCCACAGGAGAGGAACAAATAAAGAGTTAAAGAGAAGTGCTATGGATAAGGTATTTAGGAAACATATGTTAATAGCAGTTTCTGACTTTTAATGTGGAATTTCTTGCCACCTGCCCACTCCCACACCCACAACCTTTCTCAAAGAAACACAAATCTTCCATTGGATTTGTTACAGATCCTTATTGGCTTTCAACTACCTGATATTCTTTGCTTTGCAAAAGATGGGCAGTATTTGTCTCTCTCTATGGGGTTGGTTCTGGGCTCTTTTTTGTTACTGACATGACCGAACAGCATTTGTTTTCATTACCTTGCTAAGGTATACATTGCTCAACATGTAGCTAAATTTCTATTTTTTCCCTGTTTTGAGTATTTCATCAGATCGAATTCTTAGTAAAAGACCCTTAATAGCAAGAGGTTGTGAAACACTCTTACTAAGTAATCACACTAGAAGTTATGACTTAAGTCCAAAATGTGATGTTTTACAAACATTCAGAAAAGCAGTCGTGAGGATCTTACAAATGGACAAGAAAAACTTGTAGGGAGCTAGGTGAAAAGCCAATTTATTAATGCAGTTAAGGCATACTTAAACTAATAGAATCAGTGATATGCTACACATAGCACAATATTCAAAACAGAGAATTCAGGGGAGGGAGGGTGCTGAGAGTATTTCTTCTTCCACAGACCTGTTTTGTGACAGATACCATTCTCATTGTGATGCTGACTGCCAAAATTGCCTAATGACTATTGAATAATGAAATATTCTTAGGAGAAAAAATATGAAAAGCATTTTACAGACTGTTGTCAAAAGACACCCAAAGAGTCAATGAAATGACATGAAAGTTGCTCAGAAGCTTCTATTCAAAGAAAGAAAGCAAACAAAGAAATAGAATAGTAGCACTTAAATAAACAAACAAACAAATAAATAAATAAATCCCACATTGAGTAACATATATTGATGAGGCTTGTAATTATCACAATGGATAAAACAAGGCACAGAGAGGTAGAGCATTTTCTTTTGTGTAGCAAATCATTACCACGTATGCCACCTTTCAGATTACCTCCTAATTGTACCATAAGACAATTTTTTCTCTTTAACCAAAACTGTAAGTAACGTTACTGGTAAGATGTCCTGAAAGGGCATAGATATGACATTAAGCCACATATGGATTAATTCTGCATATAAATATGTAGTTTGGAGAGGAACAGAACTGAACTTTAATTCCATTTTAACCATAATTATGATACCTTTATTTAGTCTTTGTTTATTAGCTTTGGTGACAGATGGTTTTTAATGGTTCCAGAGAAGAATGGAGAACACAAAAAATCTTCCTGGGAATGCTTCTACCCTATCTGTATTTACTGCTTCAGCCCAGTACCAGAGAGCAGCCTATTTACCTGGCACTGTGTTCTTATTCTCAGCCTACGTTCAACCACAAGCCAACCCTCTCAGTTCTCTGTGCCACTACAGACCCATAGCACTGCCGGAGACCTAGCAAGAGATGGTGCAGTGTACTGTGCTGACAACAGAAACCATGGGATTTTCTCATTTATTGTAAAGGAGAATTAAAGTAGTTCAAATTATTATAAAAGTTATTTTTAAAAATTAAGGCAGTTTTCATGAGATAGAAGTCACAACTATGGAAGCATACAAAAGATTCAAACTCCATTACTTAACTAAATTTTGCCTTTCCAATTTTTGTTTTACTTCCGTGTTTTAGCAAGGAAATGCAAATTTTTAGAGAAGAGTTATAGAGTCACATAAAGATGGGATTTTACAGAGGCATTTTTAAGTGTTGTTTCCCTGGTGTACACAGGTATGCTTCATGAAGCACTTGATTAAAGGGTACCAGGCTTTCTCTTGCAGTATTTAGGTTGACTACTTTCCCTCACACTTTCTCCTATACATTGATTCAAGGAAATAGCTAGTCCTTGAAGAGTAACTTCTCTTTTCCATTTCTTTCCAGTTTGACTTTTTATCGGAAGGGACATCTGATCTCCCCGTGTAAACAGTATCAAATTTTGTTTCCCTGAGAGCTGTGGAAAGATGGTTCAGAGGGTGAAGAGAAAAATCAATGTGGGGAAAAAGGCTGGAATACCTACCAGAGGAAATGCTGGGGGGTAAAGATCCACCCCCTGAGACTGGATGTGAGGTCAGGATGCTATTTAAAAATCCCGCCCTCAGGAATCTCGAAAGAGACTTCACCCCAATGGTCGGAAAGGATCCTTTCAAAGAGATAAAAATGATCATTAATCAAATGACTTGTTCTTTGGCTGATAAAAGAAGCTGTCTGTTTAAAGAAAAAAAAAAATAGCCAACTCTCTGCAAAATTAACAGCGGTTTCACTGGAACAGACCTTACAAAATACAGTTAAATGTTTTTGATTGCTTTTTATCCAAGCCATACAATACACAGCTGTAACCAGAAGGAAGTTGTTTTCTGCATACTTTGCAAATGAAGAATCCCAGCATTTCTAGGAGGAATGGAAAAAAAATGAGATTTTAAAGGAAAAATACACCTCTTGGATATTCATAATGCATTCCAAATGGCTCTACTGTAAAGGCAGTTTACAGTTTTGTATGCAAATCAAAGAGAGACTAGTAGAGGTGAAGCTGTACCAGCAGAGCTGAGTTTTATGTCAGTACTTCCGAGATAAGCCACATGAAAGCACTCATGTCAGGCCAGGGCAGTTGGGGAACCAGAATTAGTGGTAGGACAGCTAACATAGCTAAGCCAGAGCTTCTATCAGATCTCCAAACATCTGTCAATATAGGGATGCCAGCAAAAGCCAGGAGTATAGATACAGCCTCTTTCCACTTTGTTACCATCAGAAGTGTTGCACATTTCACCCTTCCGATTGAAAAAGTCCACGTTTTCACTGCTTAAGTGCATAGATTCATCTCAGATTATCTCATCCATCCATTTTAAATTAAATACTTGTGATATATCTAAGATAGCACTGATAAATAAGAGCTCTATCATTCAATCCACTTTTTCAGCTTTCAGCATAGGCACAGAGATTGAAAGACATCATTACAGTTGGCTCATGTTAGTGCTCAGTGAGTGCCAGCATTGAAGCTGCATCTGAAAGGAGAGCTCTGTATCTTGCATAAAAATAGAGTCAAGATTCTCCAAACTTGCAATAAATTTAAGATGATGATCAGAATAATTTGTTTATTTTTGCAGGTACATCAAGCAGGCATCCATTCAATAATGTAGGCAATGATAAGTTTGTTTTCATCACCTTACAGGTATTTCACAGCTGATTCTGTAGAGATAGAAAACATCCCTCTTAAAATTCATGCAACTATGGGTTTGTTTGTTTGCTTTTTGAACTAATACAAATACAAGTGAGGATTATTTAGGTTTAAAATGTATATATACATTTTCTGAGCTTAAAGTCTAAGTGAGCTTTGAATTTTTACTTTCTAGCAAGAGATCTATTGTTTCTTCTCAATATATTCTACACTTGCCATTTAAATTTGTTAGACCTACCATAGTCTTGGAAAAAAAAAATCCTTTAATTAGAGTTCTGAGCATAGCATTTTCATATCTGATGGGCAAAGATATGTAACAAAAGCATCCCAGAAAAGTCTAACTTTGGTAGTCTTGTCAAAGTGTTTCCAAACTTCATGGCTTTAATTTTAAAATGTATTTAGAAGTGATCATGTATAGAGTCCAGAATACAGTGCACAGAAATTTGATTTTGAAATCAAAAATTGTTCCATAATCTCACATATAAAATTACAACTAAATGAACATATGAAGACTTCCCAAATAAAACTTTGCTCCTTTTTTTTTTGAAACATGGATTATACCAACCATAAAGTACCCTCATGGTGAATCATGTGCCATATATATAGACCTTCAGAAAAAGTCAAACAGGTTGAGGTTCACCACTGACATTTTCCTTCATTTACGTTGAGCTACGCAGCAAATAACTCAAGTTTCCTATCAGTGTTGCTGTAAGTTACTTTGTTATAGAAAGTAACAAAGGCAAAAATGAGTGTATTTCATTTACTGTGCATGTTTGGAAATAAGGAGCAAGCAAATTTTGGAGCAAAATCTGTGAATACTAAGAGCAGAAGGGCTAAAATTACTGAGGTATTCAAGTGTCAAATAATTAAAGGAATATGTACAAATAATGCTTTTTTTTCACTTACTAAAAAGTTCAGTTACTTAAGCAAAGATGTTTTATGTCATTTGAGATATTGCAGAAAATCTCAGACAATCATATTTGCGTGGTAGAGATGAAAAGATCTGGAGTTCTGCACTCTTTGCAAGTGACAGCAAGAGGCAAAGCAGCAGTTGATTACCTTATAGGAAGCATTCAGTGGCATTTTAGGTAACTGAATCCCAGACAAATACTCTGCTGTCAACTCAAAAATGTCTCCTATTAAGCAGAACACATATTTACAAGAACAAGACTTTGCTGCTTCCAGAGGTCTACAGATATGTTCTGAAAAGGATCAGGTTGATAACAATCAGCCTTGACCAGTATCCAGCAACACAAAAATCCAAAGGATGTACTGAAAGTTGGTTTATACCAAAACATGCACGATCCTAGATCAAAACATAGCATATGTCCTAGAATGAACATATGTTGTGTGGTTGGTACAAAGAGTCGATACTTAGTTTGGTAATATCACCCTCACAGTGTGATAAGGGTTTGAGACTATTACATGACTATAGATCTGGAAGTTGCTTATTGTTGTGGGTAACCAGGGAAGAAAGTTAATTCTCATAGCTCCCATCAATCACCACCAGGAAGACTGAGGTCTGATAAGAGCTTTAGGCATTTACAATAGATAAAAGTACTTCTCATTTTTTTATTTGTTTGCATAAACAATCAGAAAACTTTGGAAAGAAAAACTGCAAAAAAGAATTGTGTTCAAGACAGAAAGGGAGAAAGCTCTCTGCCAATACAACAGAGGAAGAATATGACATTAAGCAGAAAACATCAGCTCTGTAGAAATACGTAATTTCTGTGTGGAAATCAATGACAAGAAATGCTTTTCCTTGTATCCAAATATGTAATTTTTTTGCTGGGCAATGAGATCATAGTATTTCCTCTTTTTCTAAACTAGAACTGTGTTTAGCTGAACAAAAAATTAATGAAGAATGTGCCGCATCCTGATGCTTTACACAAATGGCAAAAGTAATATTCATTTTTTAGAGGTATATGCTAGATATAGGAATATAGCTATAGATATAGGCATATAGGTATAGAAATCTTGATGCTTAATTAAAAAAAAAATCCCTTTAAAGCAACGTACTGGACGCTTTCAAGATACTAGGATATTACTTTTGCTGATGAATTTTCTTGAGAAATACAATTCTGTCAGCATACATCATGCAGAGACAAGGTCCGTATAACTATTCTGTTTAGTTGAAAATTAACAGCATTTTTGCATTGGGTGGAATTATGCTAATGGAAAGAGCTTTTAGTATATGGTCCTACTGGTTCTAAACGTGGAAAAGGAATATTTATGCATATTAAGCCACAATTCCTGAATACTGCTGTTCTGTAGAAGCTTGAGGGCATGATTTTATTATGGGGAAAAACAAAACAAACCCCTTCTCCCACTCCACAGTTATCCACTGTGAACATTATGCCACTGAAACATGGGAAACTACATTAGTTACAGATATTAGTTGGAAAAATGCATTGAAAGAGTAAAAATGTATGTCAATACTCTGAATAGCTGGCAGTTTGTGGAGTACACACCATTTACTGAGTTCTGTGTCACCAGTTTATAGCTCAGCGTCAATTCTTCTCTTTCACAATTATTACAGCTAAGTGCTTGTGCTGAGAAGCAATGGGGGAGCGCTGAATCAATTAGCCTGCCGTCTGCCTTCGTCTGTTGTTCCAGGGGGAATATCAACCCACAAATGATAGAATTTGATAGGGAAGTCACTTGTACAGCATCCTACACTGGCATGGTTTTAGCAGCATATTATCCACATAGAACAGAAGAGCAAGAAAAGATAGCTGGGTAAGGAAATACACATGCTTAGTTCAGCTCCAGAGCACATAACATTAATTCATGCTCATTTATTAAAACTTGCGTAGCAACAGTATGGCCTGCCAGAAGGAACATCCACTTCTCCCTGCAGCAAAGGCACATCCCATTGCCTAGGGCTAGCAACAACACGATTTTGCTGCAAAACCCTACATTATTTTTCACAGAAACTAAACATAGTTTTATTCTGATAATGATAGCGCATACCCACTCACACCTGCTGACTTGAGTGCAAACATAGCCACCAGTTTTGCTCCCACACGCGCTACAGAAGTAGCACAGCACCAGAACTCCTTAATGGCCTACACTCCAGCTTTCCTCCTCCTCAGCTGCTGCTTCTTTACCCCAGTACCAGAGCACTTTGGCCAATGTCCTGGAAGCCTCTGGGATGATTTGTTATATTTTTCTCTAGCAATTGTATCTGTATAAACTTAGTGCAGTTTGTGGAGGTTTGCTTTTAAAAAGGAGAACATTTCTAAAGTCTCTGCATTGTGTCTAACAACATGTCTGAAGTAGCTTATTAGAAAACCACCCAAAGATGCAAGAACTGTGTTAAACACTGTTACATATCGTTCAAGGAAAGGAAACAACATAGAACCCCCAAGTGGTCATCAAACCAGATGATGAATTTGGTTAATAACAATAAGCCTATTTTCCCCTTATTTTTGAAGTACTTGACTCTTCTTATTAATGGTATTTATCAAATACATATGCAAACAAAATAGGTCTCTTTTCTATCCCTTCCTTGTTCACAGGAAGTATACTATTGTACCTGGAGGAATCTTTTTCAAAGCTGTGAGAGGTTCTTGTGTTTGTAAGATGTCTTCAATGAAGTAAATGGAAAGGCCTTGTTCGGAGGGCAAGGTGTATGAGAAGCAGCTGAAGTCCCCTGGTTGGTTCAGTGCAAAGCAGAGGAGCTGAGGGGAGGCCTGATGGCGGCTGCAGCTCCTTACAGGGAGCGGAGGGGCAGTGCTGAGCTCTGCTGTGTGACAGCGACAGGGCCTGAGGGAACGGCATGGAGCTGTGTCAGGGGAGGGGCAGCTGGGGGTTAGGGAGAGGTGCTGCACCAAAGGGTGGTGGGTATGGAACGGGCTGCCCAGGGCTGTGGGCACAGCCCCAAGTGCCAGAGATCAGGAAGTGCTTGGACACCACTCTCAGACATAAGGTTTGGATTTTAGGTGGTCCTGTGTGGCCCCAGGAGTTGGAGTCAATTATCCTTATGGGTCCCTTCCAAATTGAGATATTCAATGATTCTATGATTTTATGAAAATTTGTATTGTCATATGACTTGTGCTCATCTTACCTTTTTCAAAGAGTAATCAGCAGAATTTCTGTAGAAGTCAGCCAGGGACTACAGCTTACTCTCCCTCTTATGCCACAGAGTGGTTGAGGGGCACTGTTTTAAGCTGTCCTTAGCAGGAGAACATATACAGACTGTGATTGCACAAAGGCTACAGGTGATTTAGCCTGTATGGGACAGCCACCATCTCATCTTTCCCTCTGCAAGCAACTCATAATTGATTACTAGTATTAGTGGAAAAATTTATTCTCTGAAAGAGTGGTCAGGTACTGGCACAAGCTGCCTAGGGAGGTGGTGGAGTCACCGTCCCTGCAGGTGTTCAATAAATGTTTAGATGTGGTACTAGGGAACGTAGTTTAGTGGGGAAATATTGATAGTATGTGGAAGATTGGAATGGATGATCTTGGAGGTCTTTTCCAACCATGGTGATTTTGTAATTCTTTGGTTCTAATTCAAAGAGCAATTTGGCAACATAATGTAATAAACTGGAAGGATATTTTCCAGAGAGGTCACAATTACTGTCAATTATTTCTGTTTACTAGTATCATAAAAAGGAGATTTTAGCTTGTTATTCTTTTCCTATAGATTTTGTTTACAATTTTAAAAAAGGAAAAATGCACGGTTAATGCATTTAATGTAAAAAATGATGTTTACTTCTATATAGTAAATTGTCTTGATGCTTTTCATACAGGGATTGTAAAATATAGCTAAGATAAATTGTTAAGAACTCTGCAGATGAATGCTTGAGGAAGTGAGTTGAAGGGCTATAATGAGCTTTTTTGTTCAGCTTGACAGGAAGCAACAGAATGACTTCAGGATGTTTTCACTCATAACTGCACTTTCATTAAGATGGGAGTGTAACATTTAGTCATGGCATACTAGAGAACGGAAAGTAGAAAGAGTTTTCCTGTTTCTGAACAGGGGAATTATCCAGTGTAATCATTCAATGTCTAGGCCAAGGCTGGCTTCTGGTATGAGCACCTTCCATTCTCAGCTAAATCCTAGTTTTTATTCTTTCTAGTGTTTCATAATGGAAGCTAGGTTTGAGCATCTTTTCAAAATTATTTGCAATACACCCATTATGGAAAGTACTGAAAACCTACAGACTGTTCTCTTATGTGATCTTACTGATTTATCTTTTATAGACCACTAGGAATTGCGTTTTACATTATAATTTTTTCTTTTTAATGCAAGACATATGGAAGGTTTTATAAAATTTCGAAATTATGATGTCAGATTTTCTAGCACATTCAAAATGCTGACTTTGAATGGGAAAAAAAGAAGAGAAGAGAAGAGAAGAGAAGAGAAGAGAAGAGAAGAGAAGAGAAGAGAAGAGAAGAGAAGAGAAGA
>JAOWBP010000001.1:76436459-76472014 GCA_028571105.1 Tragopan temminckii | reverse complement strand
AGAGAAGAGAAGAGAAGAGAAGAGAAGAGAAGAGAAGAGAAGAGAAGAGAAGAGAAGAGAAGAGGAAAAGAAAGGAAAAGAAAGGAAAAGAAAGGAAAAGAAAGGAAAAGAAAGGAAAAGAAAAGAAGCAGGGCTAAAATTTATCCTTGATGAATTTGTTTAATCCTATTTTCAGTACATACAGAAAGTGTGAATCCATAAAAATTAGCTTAAGTGTTTTTGAATGCACTTATCTGGAGATTTAAAATATGGCAGTAATTAAGTATTATAGAGCTTTTTAACACATGGAAGTAAAGGGAGTATAGTACAAAGTGGTGTACCCAAATTTTTACCCACATAACAAACATGTCTCAGGGAAATCTGAAATTTAAGATCACAAAACTATACTATGGTAAAATGCTATGAAACCATAACAGTTAACAGAAATGAGTGTGCTTACCCATACTGAAATCACAGAATCAGAGAACTGCAGAATGGCTGAGGTTGGAAGGGAGCTCTGGAGGTAATCTGGTTCCACAAAATTATGGGGAGATTTCCATTACCTTGCAAGTAATACAGTGAAAACATTCCAAGGCTAAATTCTGATCTCAGGTACCTAAACCAGTACAAACAAACCCTGCATAAAATGTATGCTGTTGTGCAGAGGGAAATTTGCACTCTTACATTCAGCAATAAATTTTCAGAGGATGGTCTAATTTTATTTCCTCAGATTCTAGTAGAAGTGAATTATATCAAACCAGAGCCCTCAACAAATAATTCTGTTATTCCCGAATGCACTTCCAAGAACACTTTGTAGATCTTTAACAACCTGCATCTGGGTAACTTCTAAAGCAGCCTGAGTTTTTAACCTCACTGAAGTAAAATACAGAACTTGGAATACTAACTCAAAGTAGACAGTACTAGAAAATTTAAAAATCCTGGGTGTACAGCCAGGATGTAAATGTAAAACTTCATTTACCAGGCAGACTTTGAATAACGAAGTTATAAATATGTATTTCCTGATACATTTCCAAAGGAAAAACTGCAATTGAAATCATATCATTTACAAGAATTACTTATGAAAATTAGAAGCTTATTCTGAGTATTGGTGAGCCAGTTGGTTAGCTTACATGAAAATATAGTTTATGAAAATCTCTCTAAGAAATCTAACAAATGACATAATTTAATTATCTTGGATCATCTTAAAAATGGACCAAGAGCTGCTCAAAATTTCACGTTTTTTCTGTATCTTAGAGACAATGAAAATTCACTAAGATACAGTGCACTTGAAAATTTTATTTTAAAACAAAAGCTACTCCCTGCCCCCAGCCCCATTATATTCCATAAAAACGCCTCTTTACAAGAAAGCTCTTCTCCCCAGAACAGCTGAAGAGTAACACTGTACTGGACAACATCCCCTGCAGAACTGCCCTTTTTCAGTCAGCTGCCATTATTCTGAATGGGACTGACACTGTATGTTGCCTACAATTAGGTGACTATTCTCAGAAAGGCAGCAGACTTCCAAAGTTTTAAATAAGACTTCAATGACCAATTGTTCTTAAAGAGAGCTACTATATCATTGGAGCAACAGGATGTATTATCCTCTTGTGGCAAAATGCTGTAAGCAAAATGGCTGAGAAACAAATGTGCCCTAAGAGCAATAGAAAATAATACACATTTAAAGAAGACAAAAAATCCGGAAGCAGAAGATTGTACCTTTGTTGACAAACTGGCCTCACTTACAAACAAATAATGGCAAAACTTCCTAGAAATTCGTAAAGAACTCTTTTAAAAAGTTTTGGATCTGAAATACTTATTAGAAAAAATAGAAGAAAAAGTAGTATAAATTCTGCCCAGCTGTGACAAACACCTGTATACTTAAATAGATCAACCAGTTATAGCTGGTTTGTGAGAGCTCTAATAATTTCAGAAAAAGTGCAGGGAAATACAAAGTAAATATACTTATGATATTTATAAAAAAGATGAAGATTGGAAAACTGAAAATTGTTTTCATAGTGTTTGATTATTTTAGGATAGTGCCATGAGTTTGAAGGGACCTGAGGATTTTAGTATTCAGCAGCAACTTGCTTCTAAACTATGAAAAGCAGTGTAAGATTTTTAAAATCTTTGTTTAGTAGTCATACATGGTATTTTAAATAAGAATGGAAATTTCCATCAAAAAACAGATTTAAGGTTTAACCACTCAGGTAAACAACACTGATGTACCTGGCATGTATGTTTTGAAACCTATGAAGCCCTTCTTCATTTTCTGCCTTATTCAGTGGGCTGAAGGAGACATAGTGTTGGCTCTGACCAAATGTCAGAGGGGTCAGGGACATTGCCCTGATACGAGTTCTGCTGAGGTTCTGATGGCCCAGTGGGAATGTTATACACACTCAGAGGTTTGTCTCTTGAGGAATCCAACCAATATCCTTTCAAAGAGCGGGGAAATTTTCAGATAACAAAATTCAACAAGTAATCTGAAGAAGAGTTTGTTTGCCTGGAAACATCTCTGTTTTCTTCTCCAGTAACAACAATTAATAATTATAATGGTAAAGGACTCAATTTCTACAAGTGCTGCTTTGCTTATTTTCATCACAAAATTTCTGAAAGGTTGCACAATGACTAATTTAGGTGTCTGGAAAATGCATTTCCATGCTTCGCTGGGCTTACATCTCAGTTTGATTTTAATTCTGAATTTTCTTAATTTTACTGGTAAAAAACAAATCATTCACATGTTTTGGCACAATTTCTGAAAGAAAACAACTTTGACCTACTTCTTGTCAGAAAATATTTTTAAAAGCTCAATTTTCTACATCAATTCTGTGCATCTCTGCTCCAGAATCAATTTTATGGGATCTCTCTAGAAATGAGCAAAATGTGCGGATGACAAACACCTTTCAGGGCAAAGATGCTGTTCTGGTCTCCAGTCCTCACAAGTTTAACCTTTCTCTTATTTCTTGATTAGCAGCTTGAAATAAATCCAGATTTGAGAATACTGATGTAGAATGTGACTATTTTAGAAAATCCCAGTTATAGCAAGGTTTGGCTTTACTTAGGACCTCTCCTGGGAGAAAAGCAAATGCTTGAAGAAGCTTGCAATTCTGATAGAGGAAGAAATGAAAGTTACAGAATATTTGAGTGGAATACTAGCATCTAATTCAATTTCCCTTCTGGACAAACAGTAATTTGAAAGAAAAAAAAAAAAAAAAAAAGAAGAGAGAACTGCTTGAAAAAAGTTCTGCATATACTTAAAGCCATTTGTTTTGCGATGTGTCAAATGTCAATGCACACTGATGTTCTGGTCGTTGAGAAGACTGGTATGGTAACATTAATATGATTAAGGCTCATAACAGCAATAACAACTGTGGTCTTGGATCATCTTTGCAGTGTTAATGGAATAGTAACTGGAAATAATGTGCTTCTTTTACAGGATAAAACAATCTAAGTTTAACTTGTCTATTTATTAATTATTTTTTAGTCAGTGCTTAAACTGAAAAGAGCTTTTGTACAATCCTAACAAGAGCAGTGAAATCCTTATATATTTATAGATATGTATAAACTCAGAATGCTGTTCTATGCACTGCATGCTGTGCATTTGGATTTCATGGCCGTGCATGTATCATCAAATTAGCTGGAAGCAAAATACTTCAGAACTGGATTTTTCAAGATGTAGAAAACCTAGCCTGCAATTTCAGCCCAAACCTTTGTGAATCATTTTGTATGCATCATTCTGTATTATGATTTTCATTTCAGTCTTCTTTTGACCACTCTGTTTCCATGATTTTGGAAGGAAAGATCCTCAGTAAAACCTGAAAGTTCCTAAGCTATGGAATTCCTCATCATTCAAGACAGAAACCTCTCATGGGATATCTTGAGGAGATCTTATAAATAGGATGGTTAAGAAGTTTTAGATTTTCAGTTCTTTTTAATGGCATTTCCATGAAAAGAAAGATTATAAAGATTATAATTTTTAGTTTCATGTTTTAAAAGCACAGTGGGTTTTAATGCAATGAGTAAAATAGCTTCTCATGCGTAATATTTAAGGATAGATGTATTGATTCAACTTGCTGAACATTCTGCAATTCTGCAATTAAAATTCTGATCATCTACTTTTCTGCTTTTCTAGACTGTAAGTGTGAACAAGGAGTAGGAGATAAACACTCTCCACTTTTAGAAAGCAACTGAGGACACACTGCTTTCAGTTATGAAAAAGCACTGGGGGCTGAATTTCCAAAGAGTCAATTGACAAAAAAAAAAAAAAATAGATATATATTCTGTTACACAAACATAGATTATAAAAAGAATGTGACGATGATCATGTCAATTTGTAATTCCATTCACTATTCATGATCATACGATTAAGCAATTCATATTTCACTAATACTACTGAAATTAAGTATCGAGGTTTGATTTTTCTTTACATCACAAACACTGACTCCTTTAAAACAGTGATGCCAACATGTTCATTGGTGTTGGTATTACAGGTTCAACATTTACAAATCTATATGCTAGATTAAAAAAATTCAGAAAAACCTTACGAGGCTCAAAGATGTTATCCCAGCACATAGCTTATAAACTGCATCAGAAGCCAAGCTGTAGGCTGCTTCTGTCTCTATCTGATGAACTCTAGCATATGCATGGGCAGTTCTGGTTGCATTTTTGGAAAATGTTAGTGACCAAAGACAATTTGTGCTTGTTAATGATCTCTTTGTGGATATCGTGCATTCAGAGGACAACTCAATCTCAGTGCTCACTTGGTGTAGAAGGATGAATGCCATTAAGTAGAACCTCTGTAATCTGATCTTTGTTATGCTAGTTTTGGCAATAATGATTCTGGCAGGATGAACATTGGGCAGTCAGCATTTAAATAGGCAAAAAAGTCGTATTTTTCTTTGCTTCTAAAGACATTCACTGAAAATTGAAAGTAAATTGCAAATGTTATCTAACACTGCAAAAAACAATGTCTGGATGTTGAAGAATGTACTCACCTACAATTGAGAGAAGAAAGTAGAAAAAGGGAAAAGTGGAGACTCTTTTCCAAAACGGGTAAGTTATTCTAGGAAGAATAATAAGCTTCTGTTGTTTCAGGAAGAAAGGAAATCAATTATGTAAATTCTAGCAACTGTATGGTAGTTTGTTTCAGATTTCTACTTCATTATCAACTTACTTACTTTCAAATTTTATTCAGTAGAAACTACCTTGTTAAAGTTTAGTAGAAAAATGACAATATCTACCAACTGATGTAATCATGAATCAATTTGGGAATGTTAGAATATATTTCCATTTTAAAATGTGTTTACAGGATTACCATTAGTGTTTTGTGCTTATATTAAGAGGAGAACATACTAAAACTGAATACTCTGCAAACTTGCAGCAACTAATTATGGTGTTTAAAAAATATGTTTTTTTTCCACATGGTACCTCTCTTTCATTTGAGTCCCTCCTCAACAGTCTTACCTCCCACTACTGATTTATAAACAGTGACAAGGCTGTATCTATCTGTGAAGAACTGTAAGATTTAAGAAGCAATATTTCATACAAACTGTATTTCCAACCAAAACATCGAGAATCTGGAATGTATCCCAGGCAGTTTGCATCTAAATTATTTATTCATATGGAACCTGAATCACATATGTATTAAGAATCAGAAAGATAATTATAGATTGTGAAATGGGTACAGTGAGATTCACTGCAAAGTAAGGAAAGGAATTTGGGGGGTCAGGAATATACAAAGAACATAGTGACGGACTGAGTGAATAGATGCTGAATAAGAAGCTTACAGATTAACATTATATCAGAGTGATGGTATTATTTGTGTAGGTTTTGTCAATGGTGCTAGAAGAATTGTGGATGCAAAACCAATTTATCTGCTTTGGCTAGAGCTGCAAAGATGAGCAACATGAGGAAGTAAAATGCGGATGTGTTGCTCAGTGCAAACCTCTGTCATTAAAGTTCTTGCTTGTTCTCCAGAGCAGAACACAGACAACACATGGCACATCTCAGCAGCCTATAAATCAAATGACTCTGAACAGATTTTCATTGCATAATGTGACTGTTCCACTTCAAAATCTCAAAGATTTCCTGCTAATTACTGAAAATCACCACTTTCAGCAGCTTTTAGCTCTGTACATTGCAGAATTAATCTCTGCTTGGGAAGCATGTCTCAACTGGAGTTGCTTAGATTGTTGTGTTTGGATGTGTCTGGTTTAAGATACATAGACTGATCTACCTTCTGTTTGCTACAACAAGTTGGTATTTCTCAAGAATTTCGTCTTCCATTCTGACTCCTTTCTGCATCAGTTTAAGTGCTAGAACTACAGTTGTTTGTAGCAATCCTTGCATTAGAAAGGTGAGCATACTGTAAATAACCAATTTATTTTCCTCATGTTTCTGTTAAATTTAATATCAGATGTTTTATGAGATTATCAAATCCATATTTTAATTCTTTTTCTTCATATGAAGCTGCTATTAAAGGTATCTCAGCCTTGTTGCCTTCCATTAGAAATTGTAGACATGAGTCCTTTAAGCTGTTGTAAAGACTACAATACAAATTGAGACAGAGGTTTATGAGACAGAATGTGCCTGAGACCTGGACATCCACTATCATAGCTACTAGTTCCCTAGATATGATGATGTCTCTATTTTAATATGATGAGATATTGATCATGAGGCTCTTTCTTACTCTAGTTCAGGTAAATGTAAGGACCTTACCTTGTCCTTATTTATTAGCCTGTCCTGCACAACTGATCACCTATGCTGCTCTTGCATGCCTTGTCTCATTACAAATTGGGCAAAGTCATAGGTCCAAGCAACACAGAAAAAGAAAAACTGTATTATTTAATTCCTTATTCATATACTCACAAACGAATGTAACTTTTAAAGATACGTGAACCAGAGAAGGGGTACAGCTTTTCTGGAAGAGTTCTAAAGGTTCAAACAGACATTCATTCAGTCAATCCAAGCTCAAGCATACAAAATGACCTATTGAACTTTGTGTAATAGGTGAATTAGGGAATATTTACAAAATGTGTCCTTTCGTTTCTTCTGTAAAGGCTCCAACTCAGACAGCTGGTGACAAGAACATAACAGCATAACATGGTTGAAAGTTGATCCTAGAATGTCCATAAAGATTGTCAGCCTATGCCACATGAGAAAGTACAGATAAATATGGGCTATTTTCACTCATGACACAGGTATTTACATCAATTTTTAAAAGTTACTTTAGGATCTCAATTGAAAAAAATAATAATCTAGTTGCTACCTTGTATCTATTTACTTTAAGAAAACTTACAAGGTATGTAAGTTCATGCATAGTTCTACAGCATGCAGAAGTACTAAGATACATATCCATCCTTTGACACCTACATTCCACCAGACTAGAGAAAATAAATACTCCTTACAACATTCACTACATTTGAAAGCTCTTCGATAATAAAGATAGAGCATTATTAAATTATTTAGTTGTAAACTTCATGGCTTCAGTAACCTTCTGCATTCCCTATTGTATTTCCAAGCACATATCTTGCAAGTATCTTGCAAGTCCTAGTATTCTCTCCACACATTTAAGACAGTGTGCTTACCCAAAGAATCAAAGAAAAGCAAACTGTGACTGTGAAGAACTCTTCAGTCCAAGACAAACTCCGGGCAGCATTAAGATAATACACTGAGAATAATGTTGTATCAAATCAAAAGCAGCAGAGATATATTATTAGTTTCATAAACTCAAGTAAGTTTGAATTTAGGGAAGACAGTGAGAGAGGTAACTGTATCTATTTTAAACAGTAACAATGTGGACCTAACAATTACCATGACTATGTCTTTCATCTTCCATTTTTCATCTTTTCACTTCAAGGGGAAGTTGTGCTCTTGGCTATTAGACATGGATCTAGATCCAGCACTCCCTGTTGTACAGAAACGTCAAATTATCTCTATTACTTTAATATCTAATCTAGATTTCTCCCACAAATATTCAGTCTTAGTGTAAGGATCTTAACACAAAAGACCATGGAACAACATGATGGCAAAACCTGTTATGATAAAATTTATACCCTGAACCAGATACATTTCTTAGATTATCAAGAGCCTACAGTAATTCAAAAAAATGTAGAGATATATTTCCCTTTGACAGTCTATCTGATAGAAAATCTTATGTCACTGCAGCCTGCAATAGCTTTATTGTGACTTCCATTCTTCAACTGACTGGTCATCAGAACTACAGCTAGAAACTAAGAGACTAGTGGTAGGACAAAAGAATGGAAGGTACATAAGTATATTCTGATGCAACGAGGCATTTAGGCCGACTACATTACACCACGGGCCATAGAAACTAAATATTCTAAACAGTATTTAGAATATCCTCTTCTTCCCTGGTACTTTCCTCAAGTTCCCCCAGACAGTACCATAACTTTATATAAGGACTACCATTTTCTACTTTCTGATGATATAATCACTATTTAAATTAGGTAGGTATGTAATAGATATTCTTCCACAATAATGTGTTAAATTTTAAAATCTTATGCTACTCTATAGTAGGAAAATCCCAATCTATATTTCTGTGTCAAGAAGAAATAAGTCAGGATGGGGTCAGAAAAGCCAAGGCTCAACTTGAACTAAACTTGGCAAGGAGTGCCAAGAAGAACAAGAAAGGCTTCTACAGATACCTCAACCAGAAAAGGAAAATCCAAGAGAGTGTACCCCTCTAATGAGTGACACAGGTAAGCTAGTAACAACACACAGGAGAATGCTGAGGTACTCAACAGCTTTTTTGCCCTGGCCTTCTCTGATAACTGCATCACGCAGTCCTCAAATGGTTTGGAAGGAAGGGACTGGGGAAACAACATATCTTCCACTGTAAAGGAAGATCAGATTCATGACTCAAGGAAACTGAAGTCTATGGATCCTGATGAGATGCATCCCAAGTTCCTAAGGGAATTAGCTGATGTAGTCACCAAGCCACTCTCAATGATATTTGAAAAGTCACTGCAGTCAGGTAAAGTCCCAGGTGACTAGAAAAAAGGTAACATCACACTCATTTTTAAGAAAGGTAAAAAGGATGACCCGGGGGACTACAGACTTGTCAGTCTCATTTCTGTGCTTGGAAAGATCATGGAGCTATGCTAAGACACGTGGAAGGCGAGGTGGTGATATGGGAGAATCAGCATGGCTTCTCCAAGGGCAAATCCTACTTGACCAATCTAGTGGCCTTCTATGATTGTGTCACTGCCTGATGGACAAGGGAAGAGCCACTGATGCCAGCTATCTGGACTTCAGTAAGGCCTCTGACATGGTACCTCATAACATCCCTCTCTCCAAACTGGAAAGATATACATATAATGGATGGACTACTCAATGGATGAAGAACTGACTGCAGCATTGAGTCCAGAGAGTGGTGGTCAATGGCTCAGTGCATGGATGGAGATGGGTGACAAGTGATGTCCTGCAGGGGTCAGTACTGGGATCAGTACTCTTTAATATCTTCATCGATTACACTGACAAACAAATGATTACACTGGGGTCGAGTGCACCCTCAGCAAGTTTGTGGATCACACCACACTGTGGGGTGCCATCGACATGCCTAAGGGATGGGATGCCATCCAGAGGGACCTAGACAGGCTTGAGAAGCTGTCCAAAGCTAAGTGGAAGGTCTTGTACCTGGATCAAGGTAACCTTCACTACCAATAGAAGCTGGGGGATGAAAGGATTGAGCACAGCCCTGCTGAAAAGGATTTGGGGGTACTTGTGAATAGAAAGTTGGACATGAGCCAGCATGGGCCTCACATGGGCCCTCACAGCCTGGAAAGTCAGCTGTATCCTGTGTTGCATTGAAAGCCAGGCCAACAGGTCGAGAGAGGTGATCCTGCTTCTCTATTCTGCGCTGGTGAGGCCTCACCTGGAGTTCTGTGTCCAGATGTGGAGTCTTCAGTACAGGAGATATAGACCTGTTGGAGCACTTCCAGAGAAGGGCCACAAAAATGATCCAAAGAATGGAACACCCTTCCCATGGGGATAGGCTGAGAGAGCTGGGGCTGTTCAGCCTGGAGAAGAAAAGGCTCCAAGGTGACATGATAATGGCCTTTGAATATCTAAAGGAGAGCTACAGGAAAGAAGGGGACAGCCTCTTTAGTAGGCTCTGTGGTGCTAGGACAAGGAGAAATGGTTTCAAACTTAAACAGGGTAGATTTAGATAAGATATAAGAGAAAAATCTTTTTCAGTGAAGGTGGTGAGGAACAGGCTACTACAGAGATGCGATGGAAGCCTTGTCTTTGGAGACATTCAAGGCCAAGCCATACCAGACTATGAGCAACCTGATCTAGCTGTGGATGTTCCTGTTCATTGCAGGGAAGTTGAAACAGATGACCTTTAATGGTCCCTTTCAACACCAAGGATCCGTCGTTTCTATAACTTCTTTTAAGTGTATGTAGTGATAGGACAAGGGGAAATGGCTTTAAACTGGAAGAGGGCAGATTTAAATTAGATATTAGGAAGAAATTCTTTACTGTGAAGGTGGTGAGACACTGGAACAGGTTGCCCAGAGAAGTTGTGGATGCCCCCTCCCTGGAGGCATTCAAGGTGAGCCTGGATGGGACTTTGAGCAACCCGGTCTAGTGGAAGGTGCCCCTACCTATAGCAGTGGGTTGAAACTAGATGATCTTAAAGGTCCCTTCCAACCCAAGTCATGCTATGATTCTGTGATTCTATGAAAATAAAATTATTTTTTTCCTGGCAGTGAATAGCACAGAGGTTCTAATGTTGATTTGGTTTTGATTGCTACAGTCTGCACTAATTCAATTGCGTTATCATCCATACTCTGTAGTTAATGTGCTCCAAATTAAAATCAACTACTAAATTCTTAGTGTTTCTACAGTAATTCATTGTTTTGCTATTTTCTGATTTTCTCAGTATTCTCTCCAATCATACCACTTAGTCCATTCAGTCTCTCTTGGCAATTCAAGAACATTATCCATTTCATTTTTTAGTATTTTTACCAATCATGCCTGATTTTACACAGTTTGCAGCCGCAAACTCAACAGCTCCATTCTGAAACACAGACCTATTGTATAGCCTTAACACTGAAGGGTTTTATTATGTTACATAGCGTAAGACACCATTTGAATTTGCACACAGAAAAACATCAGTGAACAATTAACAAAAGCTTGAACAAAATTATACAGAAAACAGCTGAAAAATGAGACATGACCCAGGATGTTTCATTACACTCCTGAAGTCCTTAAGAAAAATATCTTTTAAGCTGCTATAATGAGTATCTAGTCTCTGAGGCTGGAAGTCTTCGAACTGTTTTGAGTCCAAATGTCAATGGCATCTCCACTTAATACATGTGTAGTGAGGTGGAGACCACTTTTCATTTCCTGGTTGATAGACAAAGGAAGGAAGAAAAAACATACCATCTTTTAAAACTAGCTAAAAGCTCAGTGTGTGTTTCTTCTTTGTCACCGGTTTTAAAACCAATGTCGCTCCAATTATTTCAGCAGTATCAGTTTGAATTCAGTAGAGCATGAAACAGTTAGAAGCCTCTTGACTCTGAGACAAGATAGAAAAATTGCTGCCTGCTTTTCTGTCCCTTTCAAAGAGCACATGATTGAGCAGGGTAGAAGATTTTGTAATTGTATCTTCCAACTATAGTTTGTTGGCACCTTCGAGGAAGCTGTGTTTGAGAGGAATTTGTATCAGCATTCAAAGGTCTTGGCTGAATTTGCAAAGCTGAAGTTGTAAGAAATAAAGGTTTTTCTAGGTCAATTTTAATCAGTCATTGCAATGAATATAGGTGTATGCCTTTGAAGTGTTTTAGCTTTTCTGTTTTTCTAATCAAGTAGACCAGATAATAACTGGATTAAGTATCCTCTACCGGCATACAGCTACGCTATGATGATCCCTGAAGGCTAGAACAAAGTCCTGGCTATATTCTGTAGATAGAATGAACTGAAAAGATGAAACAGATCATACCTACAACATTTGCATGTGGCAATAACAATTTGATTTCTAATTCATTCCTTTACTGTTGGTCTGCATATGTTTTCATAATAAGACAGTTATAAGAGTTTTAAGTCTCAAGACTTAAGCCAGTCTCAATTTTACTTGATCAAGTGATACCTCATGAAGTTTACGACAATGCAATGCTTTAAAAAGGAGATACAGAGGACTCAGTCAGAGTAACTTCACTTCTAAGAACTGAAAAAAAAATCAGAATGATTGCAAATACTTGGAAAGTGACAATGTAGTAAATAACAACCTGCACGCATTTGTCAAGAACAAACACCACACCAGCATAATTTCTGCTTGTGTCAAATAGGTCTCTCAGATAGAAGAGTTTCTGTAATGTCATGAATGCATATCCCAGACTGGTCATAGTTGGGACAGAGTATTACGATTTCCGCCTTTGATGAAATAACTACACAGCTAGGGTAACAGCTGGGTAACGGTTTACTGTCACCCTGAAAAGATACAAACAGCATGGTCCAAGACTTTCATTGCTATTCTGGTTTTCCCTTAATGACTTGTGATACTGGAACTAAACATATGTTTTAAAATCTGAGAAAGACACTGAAATGGAAGGAGCTCTTGGAGATTAGGCTCAGAATGCATTATGACCTTCTCTACCAGGCAAAGCAAATTCTGTGAAGACAAAGCTGATCAATGGAGACAGCAGTAAATGACCACAGAAGTATATCTGAGAGGGTAACAATAAATCAAATTAAAACCCAACAGTGGTTGTTTCTGAATACCACACATACTTAAATTTGAGTTACACATTTAATTATTTCCTGCTTGCTAGCGGAAGGTAAGGATCACCATAATCACAATGTTAATCATGTAAATTGATGACTGTGCTTTCCCTTAAACAGACAAAATATCTGGCCGTTTCTTATCTGCAAATTTTTTCTTTTTAAGGCTGTTGGTTGGCATGATTTCTGTAATCTCTTTTTCTGCTAGGACAACATATCACATCAAAACATATAAATATCCTTGAAAGATAGGTACTACATGACTGAACGTAGACATATGTAAGCAAAGGGTCATGAAGAGAGTAAAATCTTGTTTCTCAGACATAACCTATAAAAGTGGAATTGTAAAAGTTTAGTTGTGTAAGATACCATATCATGGCCAGATTAAGCTGCTGCTAACAAGATGTTAGCTGTATGACTGGCAACATACTTTTTCTTCGTTGCTTATCATCCTGTGAAAGATGTTACAGCAGAGCTGACAGCTATAATATATAGCTTGCTTGCTGCAAAACAGAAAAGCAGAACATAGAAAAATGACTGATTTCAACTGTGGGAAATCATAATGACCCTATAATTTCTGTAAAAAAAATTCTCAGACTGTAATAAGAAAGGTTTGATTTTCCATAGGTTTAAGGGCTAATTTCCCCTAAGTATGTGTCATCTAAGAGAATCAACTGTTGTGTATTCTTGGTAGCAACCTTCATCAGATGGAATGCAAGGTAGTTTGTGTGCATTTTTTGAAATACCTACATGCATGTGTGCAGGTGTAAAAATAGCTTAGTGCAATCAATGTTGATTATGGATTTTGACTAGAAGTTCCTGAATGGTAGCCTGTTTTGCAAGAAGGCTGTGGATACTTAGCTTTGTCTCTCTTACAACAGTCACATTCACAGCTCTAATATTCAACATTCTATTCTGGATTATATTTTAATAAATTAATCTAGTAAGTATGGCTAACAGTGATGGTGATAGTTATGGCTTTTGTGTTTATTCACTGAAGTACTGAACTCAGTAATGTGTTGTGTTAACTATCTATGGAACAGGAGAGAAAGGAAAAAAAAAAGGCAGTGAGCCAAATTTAAATTTGCAGCTCCACTTACAGAATGATTTACAACACAATTGAAATTCTGCTGTTTTGTGTATCACTACAGGCACAGCTATGATATTCTTGATCAGACAAATTCAGCTCTAAGTCTAATGCTATACAAAGCTCACTGGCTAATATTATACAGCTACCCTCTCACTATCACTCTGCATCATATTATATGGTCCACATGCACAATGGAAGACATTCAGAGGTGAATAAAGTCTTGACACCCTGCTGGGCTTATCTGCTGCATAAGGCAAGTGCAAGTGCCTCTCAGTGCAAGACCTGGTTTCAAGGGATGGATCTGAAGCTGTTCTGACCTCCAACACACACATCTATGCCTGGAGATGCCAGTGATGCCTCAGCGATGTACCAAGATTAGTGACAGTGGCAAATGTCAACATCCAAAATTGCTTACACTGTAGTTTGTAACCAAGGCAATAATGTTAACGTGGAACTTACCAACACTGTATATTTTCTGCTCATTCTGAAGTTTAGACTTTTCAGAAGTCAGTGACATTCTCTTGAATAATCCCAATCAAATTTTGCAAGCTATCATGACATAGCCATCTTCAAATAGTCTCAAATGCTAAGTTGTCAATAAACTGAACACAGTAATCCTTCCTGGATGTACAAATTCATGACCACTGTAAAAAAGTTACAAACGCTGCTGTGTATTTTCCTCAATCCTTTTGCACTACAGTCAAACGTACAATGCCTTTTATAATAAACACGTACTGTAAAATATGTCATCTTTCAAAATGAATTCTGCGGTCTTTTTAAGAGTCTCAGACAGCTAATATGTTGGAGAAAGGAGCAATGTTAGATTTATCGCACAAAGGGAAAAAAAAGACTAAAAAATGTTTTAAAAAATTACTTGATTTCTCTCGCTCTTTTGAAATATGAAGAACAAGTTGGATATGAAGAGCTGTAAATTACAGTGAAATAGGATCATGCTGCACTTTCCCTTTCTCATGGATAAGAACAAGGTTCACGGACCTCAAGACCCTTCTTCTGCTAAACACATTATACACAGTAATTTAAAGAGAAGCTCTATGATTAAGACTTCGAATTTAATCTGTCAAATGACTGACTAAAGATTTCAGAACTGCAATAGCAATCACAATTTAAACATCACTGAATCAAAACAGTCAGAAGATAACAAGGAGATGAAGATATCACTCCAAAGCCAGACTCAGTTTTATGGGGATATAAGCTTACTCAGAACCAAAAATCTAGGTGCTACCTTCAGTCTTGCTCCTTTTGTGAAGGGCTAATTTTGAAAACTCGCCTGAAGAATAATAATATACATAATGTTACTAGAGAAAATTAGTGCCTTAAAAAGATGCTACTTGTCAAAGTGATGTGTATGAGTTCTTCATTACATAAGGTTTGAAAACCAAAGCAATTCTTTAGAAATGAATGTTAACAATTGGAAGTTATTTGGGGTAAAGTTCGGGGTGGAGAGGAGCAAACTAAGGTCATGACTACAATAAAGACCTTGCATGAATTTATACTTTGTTTTGACACAGAATTACACAGTACTGACAAGGCTATGCTTTGAACTATTGTGTAGGGTAAAATCAAGTTCAACTCTCCACAGATTCCTGTTTGGCTGGCTCTATCTACACCAATGAGTTCTTTCAGCACAGTGATGATAGTCAGAGATTATTTTTTTCATTTGTCTTTTGCTATAGTTATACTGGCAGATGTTTGCTGTAAACATAGCTTGTATTTACTACACAAACTTTTCATGGGAAGTCTGCAACATAAACTTCAACACTCTGTAGATATGGAAGATGCATCTTATTTCTCTGTAGCCTGGATATCAGCATTGGTTACAAGTGTTTGCACTGGAAAACAAAATTTTATTTTTCTTCTACTTGTCTATGAAAGTGCAGCAGTATTGGACAGTGATGCACAGCTTGGTGGAACATACCATGGGACACTTAAGAAGAGCTCCTAAAATTACCAGTGTACTGGTATGATTTGAAAGGGAAACATGAATGCTTTTGTAATGTGCATAAGCACCTCCAATCAATTTGCAAGGCAATTAGCGTCCCTTTATGGCAAACCATGAAAGGAGCGGAGCTGGTAAAACAAAGCAAAGAGGAATAAAGATTCCTCTGTGGTTTCTGATTAGTAAAAATGAGTGAACTACTTGATCCAGATTCTGTGCTACAGAGTATTTGCCTTGGCCTGGCAAATTGTCCTTGAAATGAACTCTGTTAGCCAAGAGCTTGTACCACAGCAATGTTTCTCTGCAATTAGGGATCTCAGTTAGGACAAATGCAATTAGAAAAAAGGATTACAATTCTGTTGAAGATCTACTTTTGAGAAAGCTTAGTTTAGCATTTTTTGCTGTATAGAGTACATATTCCACAGCAATTTTGGAAACAGTATCTTTAAAAGTTCACATTTGCTGAGCTGGTAGCACTGGATAAGAGCTCACGTTTGTAATGAACAGACAAATTCGTTATTGCCCCAGTCAATAGCTATTGATTTGGTAGAGCATTTCTGTTTATCACAATCAAATCCTTTTTCTTTTTTGTTCAATAGTCAATGACATTGTAATGGAAGGTACTGCTTACAAACTGATGCAATATATATTAGCAGCAGCTAGAAGTTAATGACTAACAGTCATAAAGAGGAAAGCATGTGCTAAGAACAGCATTACACTTCTATTAATCAAAGTTACTGCATCCAATATGCCTTTATAGGTTAGTGGAACTGTAAAGCACATCACTTAAAGAGTTTTTGCTATTATTAATCTAAGTTTTAACACAAAACAACTTTTAATCATGCTGTCATTGCATAAATAATTTGGCTAGGACAAGGTTCTGGCTGACTTTTATAGCGTCCCTTTTAGTCATTGGAAACTTCTGTCCCTAGTTTGCTTTTACAGTCTTAGAATCAGCGTTTAGAGATACTGCTTTGCTCCCAGCTAAGGACATGTCATTCTCTAAATATCACAAGTAGAGCAGTATTAAAGCAAAAGAGAAGCATACTAGATTGCACATGTCCATTGCTCAGCTTGCCTCCTAAACCGTTCTCTGCAGCAAAGCAATACTGCACAACTTAGTACTTCATATTTTATATAATTTGCACTTTCCAGCTCTTAGGGTGAAATGTGATAACTTGTGTGTTCTTTTCACTCTATAATTATTGTTGTATAATTGTTTTAAATCTGCCCTACCTAAACTACGTTTGCTTTCAAAGTTTTTCTTTCATATCTGAGAGGGGTGCAAATTTTTATAGTTCAATATGACTATAACAGTTACATCTATATTGTTATGTTACATCTAAGCAAACATTCCCCCCCAAAAATAGAGTGTGTTGACCCCAGAAAGAAAAGCAGAACTACTAATGATGACTTCTTGACTTAAGGCTGTCTATAACCATTTTTCCTGTAGAACAGGAACAAACAGGCCAACACTGGAGCATTGATTTATCTGTTTGTTTCTGTTTTCTTAATGCAATTTGCATTTCTCTCTGGACTGATGATGAGGCATTACAGAAAGAAAATTTATAAATGTGGCAGAGATTAAACAACCATGCCATTGCCAAGTACATTATTCTGTAGTCTGTGTGCACCGACTAATTGGATTTAAACAATGTTCATAAATTAAGGCCTTTAGAATTTTTCAGAGATGAGACACATTGCTATATTTACCATACAGATTCTGGTCACACGTGTGAAACTAGTGATGGCTGGTGAAATTCTAATTGACGTTATATTTCTCATTATGAATCAAGGAGCTAAATTCAGTTCAGCTCCTACATATTTACACATCCCAACAAAGATATCCAGTGCTGCTCAGTCAGCATTAACTCGTGTTCTTGTTTGCTGTCAGCAGAACAGCTACTGACAGGAGAGCAATGGAGACTAAGCCGTATCTTTCCAGAAGCGAGCAACATAATGGATTTTGTTAGTCTAATAACCATGCATTCCTAAACAATAATGAATTTATTTTTGCAATACTATGTGAAGAAGAACAAATTGATCTTCTTCATCTTAATTTAGAACCAGAGAGAGACAGATTTTCACAAGGTCATCCCTTAACTCTACTGAATTTCCATTCCAGTGACATGAGTTCAGGAGATGCAATTTCCTTTGTGCTCTGGTATGCTGTGTTTTTCAAACATAACTTTAGATACTGTAACAAGGTGAAAATAAGAAATATTTCTATTCTTTGTATCTACTGTGAAGGTAAGAGGGCATCATTGTCTTACACACACAAAAACTTCCTCTTGACATGTTCTGCAACGTTTTAAAAGAGAAATATAAGAAAGCATTCCAAATCAGCAAACAACATAGCTGGGTTGAGACAATGATTAATTACAAGAAGAAAATGTCTTCTGAGCTTTAGCATAAAATACAGCAAAAAGTCAGCATTAAAGAAATTACTTGCACATTAGTAAGACCTTCATATAATACTTACGTTTCTCAGTATTTCATAAAAAAATTAAAACCCAGATAAAAATGCTAGACATCAAAGAGATTGTCAGCCTCTTCGCAATTGCAGTATAGACATTTTCATAGATTATTCTAGAATTTTAGTAAATCATTTAAAAGTGTGCAATAAGTTTAAAATAGTTTGCATTTTTATTTCTTTAAAATAGAAATTTGATCTCTTCTGGTACCAAAATGAGCAAAATTCAACTGAAGAAACAGTGAGAGTTTGCGGGAAATGAAGAGCACAGCTGCTAGCTATCTTACAAACACTACAGGTTGAATTGACCTCATTGTCAACTCAGTTACATTTATGGTTTTCTCTACTGAATTCCATTTGCCCATAGGCAAACTCTGCAATGCTGTTTCATATAAAACTGTAACAATTTTATTTGAACGAGAAGGATTTTTAGTTAAAAAAATCAAACTAAGCCAAAACAAATAACCAACACATTTGTAATTGGAAACAGATAGGCTGTGTATTTCTCACTGTGCTCTCAAACTGTGCAGTACCTGATGTCACTAGGATTTACATATTTTCTGAATACTGCAACCTATATTGAATGTAGAATTCTTGATATTGATACTAGAAGACACAGAATGGAAAAAACAAGGAAAAGCTATTTATAGTAACTTACTTTTTGTAACAACTCCTTCGAGATGAATTATATTTGGGTGATCAAACTGACCCATTATACTAGCTTCTCTCAGGAAATCTCTTCTTTGCCTGTCCATATAACCACCTTTTAGAGTTTTAATTGCAACAGGTATCTCTCTTTTTCCTGGTGTCTTCAGACGTCCACTGCATACTTCCCCAAATTCACCTTAAGTAGAAAAAATGTTAGATCATTCACAATGCCTAAGGAACAGTTTGCACTAATGAGCATAAACAACTTATTTTTAAAATTAACCTTCAATAGTGGCCTTAAAAATTGTCCTTTTTAATAGCTCTATGTTATCTGTAGTGCTCAGTAAAACTAGAACACAAAAATACCCAAGACTTGCACAGCCCATAGAACTAGACACTTTTCTTATCAATAAAAATAATGGATAGGATATTCACATTCATGAGTGACAACATTTATTGGTGCCACTACCCCGAGATCACAGGGACTGCAGCAGTCTAATCATCTGCGCTACACTGCATAGTTTATCCTACTTTACTGAGATTTTGAAACTGAACTTTGATATCAAAGTCCTTGTGATTAAAATGAGCATGCTATGAGAAAATAATGTAATGAAGCTTAGATTTTAATTTTAATGATGACAAAATACCTTTCTGTAGATATTTGAGACGGATATGGTATTAACACATATATGAATTGAAATGCCATAAGAATATCAGAATATCTGGCTGTCTTTCAGTTGTAGAAAGCATTTAAAAATGTACTTACTGCTATTATGCCCAGAAGAGCACTTCCATATGATTTATTTAAATGGCTTTATTGCTTACATGAAACTAATCACCTATGTCACTGTTTGGACAACAGTGGACCAAGGACAACAGTTTCAGCAAATCAGGACTCTTGTGTAGTGAGAGGAATCCCAAAGCTTGCTTCAACTGATGTTCTGTGTAAGAAAGGGCTTTGAAGAAAGCACATCTTCTTGTATTCCCTCTACACATTTATAGTTACGTTTGTATGGAAGTCACAACTTTACTTTGATCTTGGAGCAACGCAGAAGTTATTTAAATCCTACACCAAATATTCTCTGG
Organism: Tragopan temminckii; assembly: GCA_028571105.1. NCBI lineage: Eukaryota > Metazoa > Chordata > Aves > Galliformes > Phasianidae > Tragopan > Tragopan temminckii. Next base: position 76,452,037 of record JAOWBP010000001.1, on the reverse strand, counting down.
ATGTCTGCAGGTCAGGTTTCAATGGGTCATAATTCAATAAATCAAAAACAATGTTTATAAGAATGTGTCAAAGCACTTTCCAGTGCAGGGTATTTCCATAGCAAAATCAAATTTGATACCCAGCCATTTAGGAATCAAAATTGCTGAAAAACAAAAAAAGAGTCATAAAAAGACCTACATTTAGCTGGAGGATTTAATTTGTTATAAACTGCATTAAGTGATGTGGGAACTAGTTTTCCTTAAAGGTTAACTACAGAAAGAATGAAAATAAGAGAGCTTTATCCTGTAAGAGTGTGATTAGATATAAACCAAATACAGAAGAGAAAGGATTGACTGGAAGTCCCACTTCAGAAAATTATAACTGCCTGATATTACAGGATGAGAATGAATATTGTCACAAAGTCTGTATTTTATTAGGCTCTGTCACTTCCATTACAAAATAAAACAGGTTTTATTACCCAATAAGATTCAGGAAGAGTGGAGGGATTTAAAAAAAACCACCCACTTCATAGCTTGTCTTTTGCTTCAAAACAGAGACATCACAGAAGAGCAAGAGTGTAATTAACAGATGCTGAACATAACCTTTAAATACATTAGCATATTCTAACAAAAGCCAAGTTTCCTAGGTCTTCTTCCTACCTATTTCTTTTGTGTTTATCTAATTTTTGACAACAAATAAAAGTTTGTTTCCTGAAGATATGTTATGTATATGAAAATAATGTCACAAGACTTATGCTCTGGGAATCTTTACAAAAGGGGAAGTTGGGTAGGGAGTTTCATAGATATTTATCCCCTTTATCAGTCTGCCTGCACGTGACACTTGAAAAAACAGTAGATAACCTGAACTTCCAAAATCCTACTGTAAAACAAAATCATGAATCCTGAATGTTTTGAATGAGACAGAATCATAGAATCACAGCAACAAAAGAAGCAATGAGCAGAAATGGAAATAGGAATTTCCTTCTGAAAATGAGGAAAACTGCTTTATGTGTGAAGTGACAGAAAGGTGATGAAGTCTCCTTCTCTGGAGATGTTCAAGAGCCTCCTGGGTGCTGTCCTGTGCACCCTGCTGTCAAGAACTGTTTCAGCAGAAGGTTGGACTACATGATCTCCATAGGTCCCTTCCACCCCTATGATTCTGTGATTTCGTGGAGATAATCGAGACAAATTCTAGCTCTGCAACATAAAGGTATTTGTGTATACTATAAGTAGAAGCTAAGAGCCAGGTGTCAATGAAGTGAACATTATTTCTTGCTCCACAGAAAAAGCTGTTGATAACTAGAGAAAACAATAGAGTTCATTGTCTGTTCAGTTTTAATAGCATGTAAATAATGTGTTTTAATGGTATAAAACTGATATGTCTTATTGTAAGTCGTGCAAAAAGAAGCTAATTGAGCACTCCAGAGACTTGCCTTATGGAAGCCACACATTCCTTTTCTCACCTTGTCATAAAATACATGTTATTTAAAGTGAAACAGGAGTAGTCAGTCTACTTCAAAGCCTTATATGCATTCTTGTATTACTACATGAGATCAAAACAAATATCTTACAACACATAATCGCTGTTGATAGAACTGAAAGGTTATAGCACCAAATACAGCTCAAGTCATTTCCCATACTTTCAATCATTAGACCTTTGGGAAAATTGACAGAATAAAGAAAATACAAGGATAAGTGTCGCTTTTAATAGAGACTTGACAAAGAATGTCTGGGAATTCCTTTTAAGAAGAGTGGCTGAAGCTTTAAACTAAAGAGCAAGAAGTCTGGGGTAAAAAAAGCATCACAGATAGGACAAAACCAAAGGATGTCATTGCATGTCAGTAGGTGCAATGAGCTCAATACAAAGTGAGGCTGAATGGGATAATCTGAAGAAAATTTACAGCAAAGAAGGGCAAACTGCGGGAACTATGGGAATTGGGAATATAATGGAATATTTAATACTAAAGATAAAAAAATCTTACCAAGTGTTTTGAAACCAAGAATATGCATTATGAAATTAAACAACAGTAAAATTTTGCTGTAAGTAGAGGATGTAATAAAAGGAAATTGACTAATCAACTTCAAAATTTAAACAGCAACTACTGCTAGATTGTGGACTTCATTAACACTTGTTTATTTGATTGATATCACCATGGGAAATGAAAGCTAAGCATATTTATAAGTGTTCACTAAGTGTTTACAAAGTACTTCGCTTAGCTAACACTAAGTTTACCTCCACTTAGTTAAGTGGAGCAATTTGATTTTAACTTTTTACAATTCCATGATCAGAAATGAGATGACGAGTAAATTTATTTCAGAACACTGCTTGTGATTTGATAGTATTATCCCCAAACAGTTGCAACAGACTACTTAGTAGCAAATAAGTTCTGTTTTGCCTTTGGTATTCTAATCTGCTTACTATTATAAATATTTGATCAGACTGCAAATGCCACTGCTGCTTTTACCCTCCTGTTTGAACCAGGATATCAGCATAAGTTCTTCAAGGACTAACAAAAAAGATGATTAACAACTATTAGCCTGGGTGCACTTTCATTCAATCAGAAGGTCTACAAAATAGCATTTTTGTTTCTCAGAGAATCCAGACGTAAGGTAGTTGTAGATGGGACAATGGGGAGCCTGACTAGATGGCCAGCTTGAATATGCATTTAGGTGCAATTTTTGTTACTTTAATGCAGATCTTCATACTCTCCTGTAACAAATGGTGAGCAACTTAGAAAGGATTTTGCAAAGCTTGTATTTTAATCACTTTATTTACACCAAAGTACCAGAAGGAAGGACAGTAATTTGGAGTTTGTAAATGTACTGGAATACTGAAAGCATGACAGAGCGGAGGACTGGAATTGAAGTAAAAGGCTCAATTAACTGGCACCATGGAATGTAGCAGTTCGTTCAAAAATATCAGCTTGCTAAATGTCCACAAGGATTACTTGAAAGGATTTCAGCAAGAGATTTTTTTTTTTTTTTCTCGAAGTGAGAAGTCTCATGGGCTCAGCAGCATTTTTTAACTTGTTGCTGCTTTGCTCTTTTTATTTTGGCTACTATGTCTGATAGTTGTAGCGATGGAAAATCTTGTCTTGAGTGTCAAAGCCATCTGCTATGCAAGTAGTGAATTGCCAAGGGCTTTTTGGACATGAATTTTTCTATTAAAAAAGCAAACTTGAAACTACTTGCAGGAAAAGATCAGTTTAAAAATTTTTTGTCCAAAAAATCTATGAAAAAAATCGAATATTTGCAACGTTTCAATCTGATATTTTGTAAAATAAAAGTTTTTAGTTCTTAAATGGAAAAAGTTTCTGTTTCAAAAAATTACAGAAATTCATAATGAAAATTATTAATCAAAATAAGTTGATCAAAAAGCGCTGTTCTAAGAACTATCTTTATTAATTCAATTATTAATTTAAAGTTTTATCATTAATGTTGATTCATTTGGTAAAAGATTTTATTTTTCGTTTCACTAATCTGAAAATTGTAAAAATATTTTAGAAGTAATTCTTCTGGGAAGAGAAGTCTATTTTACATATGGTTACAAAGTTTGGTACAGGATCAGAGAAAGCATAAAGGAAGCTTCATGGCTGCTGTGAATTACAATGGTATGTTATGTACCCTGGCAGCTAAGAACTCTGAGAATTTGTAGTCTCCCTGCCTCAGAAACAATATTTAACCTGTATCTTGCCTGCATGAAACTGGGTTTAAATTTCATTTGAAATAGTTCACAAGTCCTACCAGGCAAATACCTTTGAAGATGACAGATTATTCAGTAATTTTATAAGATTAAATATATAAAAATAAAATATGTCAAAGCAGACAAAAAATTCACTCCTGGACATACAACAAGAGAGAAGCTGAATAAGGAATTTTCATAAATGAGTTAAGTTGAGAATAGGGACACAATTTTCCTCTGAACAAAAATCGATAAGCCCAACCCTCTTCTGTCATATTCTCCTCTGAAATCAGCAGCCATTCTAAAGCTGAAGGCACTTCAATATGCTTTGTAATCAATATCTATAGTATGTCTGAAGAAAAGGAAGAAATAAAAGAAATCAAATAGAATGTTTTCTGCAAAAGTCAGCCCTCTAAGGGTTCTCTCAAGCTAATAACTCATATGGTGCACAGTGCCAGCTACACATTATCTCTCTTAAACAATCAGGTATACTCTGTAGTACTCTTGCTATATGGAATTCAGGGTGAAACAGATCTTTTCTCTTACTTTCAAGTCAATACGTCCTCTTCTCTGCTTGTTAACAGACCAAGTTTTATGTCTATTATATTATTTGTGTTTATTTTCATGATGTTTCCTACGGCATGAAACACCTTTAGCCACACAGTTTATAACCAGTGTAGTAATGTACCAATAAATGAGGGATCTCAACTGAAAAATACCTCTCTCTTCTTAAGTGACTAAGATATACTAAGCCATGATAAAAAAGAAGAGTCGTAGTGCATTATGTATTTTGATTATAATTTTTCTGACAATACTAGTTAGCAGGTTCACTGTGAACAAATTACAGAATTTCAGCCTTTAATTTTTATTTTTTTTTAACCACTGACACGCTTCCACAAGGTGTAACTGAGTTTAGTTGCCTGCTGTACTTCGATTTTTTTTTTTCTTGATGGCATTACAATTAGAATAAATAAAAAAGTAAAAAAAAACCCACCACCACCACCAAAAAACAGTGTTTTTATGTGGGTATTTATTTAGTAAGTAAAAACCAATATTGTTAAAGATGGCCAAGAACAAGTAGCTCAAAGATGGACCATGGAATATGGATCGTACTAATTCTTACTAGAATCTTTGTAGTTACTATTGCAAGTATCTTTAAGATAGCAATTTACAAAACTCAGTCACTCCTAACAGGATCCTATTGATGGAGAGAAATAACCATATTTTGTAAATTGTAGACAGGCATTGGGTTAGTGTATTTCACAAACAGAAAAGAAGTATCGGAGCTGGAATTGGGGCTCAGAATTTCAGTCTGTTACCGTGCACATCAAAATTACTGATACAGATCCCCAGGTCTCCCACCTTCCCTTCCTGTTGTGGCTCAGTATAGATTAGTATTTCTCAGCCACTGACAGTGTGCAGGCAACAACAGTGAGGATGTAAGCAGACAGATTCTCCTGTAAATCTCTTCTGTTTCGATTTGTTCTAACAGAAATGGTAGACATTCTGAGTGATGACCCGTTGGTCAGAAGGCATACATTGAGATCTACTAGTTTTAGAACCTCTTAAGAGCCTATCTGAGCCTATACTCTCTAGGTCCTCAAACAACAGAGTAAAACAGACAGTAAACAATCTCAGTACTTGGTCAATAATGACATGCCATATGTCCTAGAGTTTCAGAACACAAGTTAAAAGAAATGATTTTGCAAGACTCTGCTCATTACAAGTTTTTCTTCTCTGTAAGGAAATCTAGTACCTGCGTCAAACAGTCCTTTAGGGAGAAAGGAGAGCCCAGTGGGCTGGGTCAATCACATAGCAAATTCAAATCAAGTAAGAATTACTACACTTTCATAGTGCATAAAACTCATATAAAACTGCAGAGGCAGAACAACAGAGAGGGTCAGAAGAAGGAGTGTAACAGTTCTTAGAGAATAGCTCCATTAGGCGCTTTCCAGAAGCACAAAACCCACTGACTACTAAACTCTGAGAGAATATATATGGATAACGTTTGCTTACAGATGTCTCCTTATTGTTTCTTTTCTAAATAGAAAAGCACAGTAGTACTAATGCTAACTGTATAATATTTTATCTTTCTCATTGTTTTCTGATCTATTTAGAAAGTCTGTCTGTACCAGAACTCCACAAGCTTGTTGAAGCATCTGAGCTGTGTGGGAGAATAGGCACACAGAGATTCTTAGCAGGAGCAGTGCAGGAAAACTGCTGATGTAACTTTAGATAAGAAGCTGAGTGATGCTTGAGAATAAACTGGTCTATCAGTGAAGTATGCCCACATTTGTACTACACTTGACTACTTGCATTATCATGGTAACTTCAAAAAAACGGTCCTTTCATGCATAGCTTTTGAGTGTTTATGCTTTTACCTGCCCCAATAACTCTCTCAATACGAATTCTTGAAGGATCTATCTCCTTTGCAAATTCATGGACAGCAAGAGATGGGTCTTCATATGTGTCTGGATCAATATATGTTTTGATTCCTGGGAAACGTACTGCAAAACAGAGAAAATGCTAAGAGTCAACAATTCTTTGATACTCACATACTATAACAATATGTGTTTTACTTCTTTTTTTTAAAATTAATATATGTATATCATTTTAAAATTGTTAGAACCTAGCAAAGGATGACTCCAAAACCAGCTACTGATTTCACAGAAACTGTAGAATACACAAGAGTTATTCCCATTTGCTGGAAGTCTTCAAAGATTGAGCATAGACTTACATATTTCTTTTTATCCTTATTTCTCCTTTGAGTTATTTACTTATTTATTTATTTTTTTCCCAAGTGATTCTTGTAAGACATTATAGTTTACCTTCCGAGGTAGAGGACAAACTTCTGCCAATCTGACACAAAAGCATTCAAAATTATTGCCTGAAAATGTCACTAATGTTCTTCTAGACTCCATTGTAATGCCCTAATATATTCTAGGTGAGTGAAAGCATGGAATTGTTTTCAGGATTATTGCAATGCATTGTTCTATCAGCCTTCATTTTAGCTTGCAATGGTATTGGATAACCAGCGTTAGAGTAAAACCCAGAGAAAATATAGGTATTAGGTTCTCTGAATGCTCTGAATGTCATATATCATTGCTTGCTGGTTACACAGGTGCCACAGGAACAAAAAGTCAAAGGCCTTCAGAAAACTCTATTTTTGGATTTCAACTGATAAGATAATGTCAAATTCTGGTGCAGTTTTGTCTTTGTTGCAGCTGAACACAAGCACCTCCCAAGAAAAAAAGTTAAACAATAGCCGTATCTAAGTTTTGAAGAAAATACTGTTTTAGGTAATACAAAGTGATTTTTTATTTTTATTTTTTCAATCGTAAGTATTCCCTTTCCAATTGCCATTTAATATTTTAGTCTGAAGAAACTCTTTGTTGTCTTTGCACTTAACTCACATCCTGAAGGAATTTTTCAAGTACAGTTAGTAAATTGGGAAACTATAACCTTAAAAAATGCAGAGAGCTGCTCACTTGGACGGGTGTCTACACAGACACCAAGTGAAGGCTCGAAGATATGAAGAAAAGCAGATCCTCAAGACTGACAGTGATTATTGCCAAGCAGTTTAAATTCCTGTTTGTTACTCCTTGGACAATTTAGACTATCTGTCTTTTACTTGGAAAACACAGCTTGCTAATCTACTTCTGTCTTTTACTGGTGGAGTGATGAACGTTCCTTTTGCCAAACAGGTCCAGTCTTTGAGATTTTCTCCTCTCAGAATGGATCCTGGAAGACTGTGCTGCTTTGTTCTATGCTGATCAGTTTGCACAACCAATGAGCCAGGTGCAAGATGAGAACAAAAATGCCCAGATCCATTAACAAAGCTTTAATAATTTCTGTCTGCTTCCTAGGAGATGGCTGCAGCAACAGTGGGTTAGTGCCAGACTGTTTTGGCAGGTTCCAGCAAGCCATCATTTTCTGGCATGTCTAATATCCCTTGTGCTCCTGAGTGAAGCACGTCCAAGAACTTATGTTGTTTCTTTTGGACTATCTGGACAGGAAATTTTCCTGCCATGTGGTGATTAAGTTCTGGAAAACTTTCAATTCATTAACAGACATTGATGTAGTTGATGTTGATGGTGCATCAACTTCACAGGGTATTGCAGCTGGGTCCAGAGAACCTCTTCAAAAAGAATTAAGTACTACGTAATCTTTTTCCTCTTATCACTTAGTAGATGAGTCCAAAGTACTTCATTATCTGATGTGCCTAAATGCAATAGATGACACCTAGTTCAGGGCATACAAATGTAGATGGGCTTCATCAAATCACCTGCAATACTCATTTGAATCAATGCAGATAAGAGGACACATACTATATTCAAATGAGAAGCACACCAGACATCATGGGATTTCACGTTATCAGCTGGATCACGGACCTTTTCCTAACTCCCTTCAAAGGGCATGGTTCCTGAAATCTTCCTGAAATCTGCCTGTTTAGGAGAGGTCATACTTTGATCCAGGTAGAAACTCTGCAGCCGCCTAAGTTGTTTCAGGTTAAGATGCTAGATACCAAATCAATAAATAGCCCACAGTCAGGCAAGAATTGCTACTAGCATGAAAATGGCACTTCTGGTGGAGGCACTAATTGCCCCATTGTAAAGGAAGGAATATTGTTGGCTACACAGTTTTAGCTACTGGAGTAACTCACAGTAGTTCCTCTTTATCCTTTATCCTATGGAGCACATGATCTGGGAAATGCTCCCTCAAGTCTGATCCTTTGATAACTGCAAAGGAATGAGAGGCCTCATAAGATGAAGTTTTATGTCAGTATGAAATAGGGTCATCATTTGTCCTGGCATGAAAGACACTGAGTGAGGCTTTTCTCAAATTCAGTCATGGCCTCCAGAGGCATATATGAAACTCTGCAGCAGGAAGGTTTTTGTTTGCTGCTCTTTCTGATCAGATTTGGAAACAAATGACAAACAAATCTAAGAAGTATCTTTTATAGTATAATATGCCCCTTCTCAATATGGCAGGAGCCTGGATACAGTTTTGTCACACAAAAAAAGATTTTATTTCTTGTGACGTAGCTTTTGTCTTGATCATGATAGTTCTAGAGATGTTTTCAAAAGGAATAAAAAATTAATCAAACTATAATGCCCTTTCTACAAGCTAACAATAAATAAAACCTTTTTTTTTTTTTTTTTAAATCAACTCCAACATAAAACAATGAGACTAGTAATTTAAACTAAGTAGCTAAACTAAGCTAAATAAATTAACACTCTGCCCATGAGAGTTTTTCTTTCACAGTACTGATCAGTAAGAAAGAGAGAGAAAGAAGTCTTATTTGTTGTATGGCTGAAAGTGTAGATCCCAAAAGACACTAATAGAGAACTGGATATAAATAAGTAACATGGTCACTAGGAGTGGAATTTTGAGGCAGATAATCAACATGGCCCAGTCCAGTGATGAATTCACAAAAATTCACCTGGAAAATTGACAAATGTGATTAATAGAACACAGAAGAATCCTTTTGTGAATTCAGTGTGAGTTGTTCTAGAGAACATACAAATAAAAACAGCCTTGATGGTGCAGACAATAAGGAACTATACAAGTGACCAGATTAAAATATCAAGGGCAAAAGATGTAGAGAAAACCAGGAATGCTTTTCATTTAAAATATAATACATATTTTATGTAATACAGTGTTAAACTACTTACAATTTCCATTTTGCAAATGAGCCCTTCTTTTCTCTTCAGATTTCATTTTGGCCTTTATGTACCACTGGCATCTTTTAAGAAAAGCAAGTGAGGTTTTAATTAAAATGAATATAATGCATTAAGAAAATGTACATTAAGTTTTCTCTGCAGTTTTATGAAAGCCAAAGTCTTTGCATTCTGCATCCACAGAAATTTAGTATTGACACTAAGGAGAGAAACAAACCTGAAGAACTACAAGCAGGTTGGATATCAGTGGAAATAAATCACAGGTGGATGATTAGTAGTGAACACAACTACCAAAGTTTGATGCAATACTTTATTCCCATGCTTGAAAGAAAGTTGATACTTATATTATTTTTTTGCACCTTTGTTTGCATACATTGATTCACACAGACCAAATTTTATCCTAATACCTTCTATTCCCAGTGCATCAAAAAGCTTACAATTTCTTCATAAGATCGGTTCATTGAGTTCAACAGGGTTCATGAGAAAATAATTTTTTTGTATCCATTAGGACCTGTATTTTTTCTTCTGTGTAGCTCTGTTCAGCCTGTCAGGCACAGACTGGCTTTTCTGTGTTCATAATTAAACTTATAAAATAAACTACAATTATAAATAGTATTTCTAGTGAAATAGTAACCATGGAGATATGAGAAATAAGTGAACACATTCACCACATATTAATGGTTCATTCAAACTACTGAAAAAGACTAGGATAACTCACAAATGCATTCATTGCTGCAAAGATGAACAGTTGAAGGGCAGAAACTTCTTAAACTACCATACCTGGCAATAAGTTGTACGTACCCTAATGTATGGAAACACTAACCACAGCATTTTCAGCTTCTATGGAAATCTCTGCATTGTACACCAGTTGCTGAGACCACTACTTTCCAATTACCAAGAACAACACTGAACACAGAGTGTTACACTTGGAATGTCTGCCCAGAGGAACATTCAAAGAAACAGCTCTCTAAACCCTTAAAATTCTCCCTAGTACTCAAAGCCCCAGAATTTGACTACAAATGCCAGTGAGAGCCAGCAGTGGACTCTTCCAGTTCCAGCTCTCCATTTCCTACTACTGTGAGCTAGAAAATTACTCGAAAGAAATAATTTGTGTAATGATAAGGATAAATCACACTGAGCTTTACTACTGTGTTTTCCAGAATTTAGCCAAGACCCCAGTCTCACTGCCTACCTTGTAGCTTCAAGTAACTTTTGCTTTCATTTTTCTACCTGCAACAGAGAGCCACGTCTCCTGCTTGCTCTTGGTGGATAATCACTCAGTGGAGTGCAGAGGCAGGTGCTCATTTAACCCAGCCTCTCCACTATGAATAGGCTCATCAGCAGCCTTGTGACTCGATAGCTCATCAAATTGCTAATTCTAAACAGCAAAGCAGAGCACATCTGTAGGGTACCAATCCCATTCTTCATGCTGAAATTTGCCTCCAGTCCTACAGCAAATAGTGTATTTATTCAAAATTTTCTTGCTCTGTCTTCTATGCAGTACATTCTTATCACTTTATTTAAGAAGTACTTCAAAATGAATTCACATCTCACATAATTGAAATGGTTCAATTGAGTAAGATGTTAGAAAGCCAAGAGAATCTCTGATATCTTTAACATTAGCAAAGAGGAAGAATAAACCTAGAAAGAAACTCATTTCCTTTTTTTTTTTTTTTCATTCCTGAGTTTACTGAGTGTTTTATCAGGGAAAAGTTCGGCTTGGGCTTTTATGAGTTGCACTCAAGGATTCCAGAGAATCATTTTCTCTGAAAGTCTGTCTTTGAATAACTCTTCTGTCTGAAAGAGACTAATGTTTGTCGGTGTTTCTTGTAATTGTACAAATATTTTATAAGCTTCAAAGATTGAGATTACAGTGTGTTCCAATGTGAGCCGCTTCAGTTAAATAAAATGTTAGACTTAACCAGGTTTATTATTATTCACATAATGCCTGCACTGGTACATCACTTTCTTTCCTAATCAGAGATAATAGTATACAAACAACAAACAAACAACAGAAAATTATTTACAAATCTGAATGCACAGCACTGTCTATTAAAATCAACCCAATCTGTAATGACCATAAGTACATTCACAGAAGTAACTTTAATATCTTTCCTCCAAAGGACAGACTCTAAACAGGCCCAAGAATGATGCAAAACCCCATCCAAACCCCAGATTTATCTGTCCCAAAGCTGAATAAGAGGGAAACTCCATGGAGAACCCCCCTCACATGGAGGTTCTTCCACCAGTTTTATGCATAAGAGGAAAGGAGAGGCAAAAAGAGTATGAATGGCTCAAAGTCCACACAGTCCCTCTTGCAGAACTTACTGCAGGAGATATGAGCCCAGCTCCATCTGCTTGGCCCCATACCTCTAGAGAATATTAGGAATTTTTAAGGCTTTATTGACCCAAGGCAGCACTGCCGTGCCACTAATATCTTACAGATGAGGTGTGGAAATACTGTCTCTATCCTTTTAAATTCTGCTTTGTTTCCTGGTAGAAAGAAACAAAATCCTAAAGTCACACACACACACAAAAAGCAGATGCTCTGTGTCACGTGTGAACTTGAGCTCCAGCAAGGACTGGGATTCTGATCGCTATCTGCATTTTTAGCAAGTCCATTAAGAATTTGTGCATTCCCTTGAACTTTCAGTGTGCAGTTGAGCACAGCATCTAGCCACTCAAATCAAAACGCTTTCTAAACCAATTAGCACAATGTCTTTATTTGATTCTGACTGACATACCAATTGAGGAAAGGTAGACAATTAGCACTGTGCTAAAAGGAAGGAAATGGACTTGAAAGTACAAAAATCACCGACATTATAAAAAATAATCATTGTCCAGGTCAGTGAATTCACTTGCCATAGCGCTGCTGTAATGTAGATTTACAAGAGTATCTTCAGTAGAATGTTAAACAACAAAACAGGACCTTCCGGAAGCTAAATCAACCCAATATTCTAGAGTAAGGCTTTCCTCAGTTTAATTTCATTTCATAATTCTTATGTTCTCTCTTAGTAAATGCACAAGTGTATATATCATACACAGCTATGTAAGATATTTTTTGCCTATAAATTTAATATAGAAAAAGAAACAAAAATTGTACACCCAGTGTCTTTACCAAACTATATTGCCAGCCCCAAGACGTCAGAAATCCTAAGGTTACATTTGTCAAAGCTTTGCAATTTACAGCTAAGAGATTTTATAATAAATGTGTTTTGTGTTCTTTTCTTTGTCTTCTAATGTCAGAGATCTGATGTCAGTTGCATCGTATTTTAAATTTTGGTCTCCTCCTGCCCGTATCAGCAGGAAAGATGGTCAGAAACTTATTTAAAAAAAACACTGAAAATGTGGCTAAATTGCTTAGCAACTCTTCATAAATTCTTAGGCTTGGATAACACAGATCCTGAGTAAATGAGAACAGCATAGCTTTAATTACCTCCCAGTGATAAGGAAGAACAAAGTGAGGATGACCAGGAGAGTGAATCCACCAACAGCAGCAGTGGCAATCACGAGAATCTGTCCCTGCTCTGCAGCCATATCAGAAGCTGAAAGAGAGGCACAAAGAAAGAGATTAAAGTTCCAGCACCTGGGATTCATGCAGAATGGGTGACAACATTTAACTAGCCAAAAGTTGCAATTACTCTGTAGTAGTTTTCTTGGTGCTTAGACCAGACATAATGTGAGAATGTACCTGTGAAGTGAAAAGCCTTCAGCTGTGTTCCAGTTATGAAGTAATGGGGAATACTTTTATAGGTTTCTAAAATGAGGAGCCAGCACCATCAATTTAATTTCATCTGCAATTTACTAAGATCAGAGTATGACTGGATTTTGGACATAAAACTAGAACAAATGTATTGCTTTTTTAGGTTAACCTTGCATGTTATTAAAAAACATCTGTGCATCTAACTATCCAAAATGAAGTCAGCAGCAGTGCTACATATGTAGGAAATATAGAGCTGGATTCAGTAGAATCTTAAGCAGAAAAAGCACATGTAACATGTAGCCTGACACACTCTTCTGTGTTTCTAGTATTTAGATATATTGTTACAGATTTATAATTCTATCTTTAATGTGCTTTGAGGCTTGGCATCACTGCAATAGAAAAAAATGATTCTTTTATGCTTCATTTTTTTTCTCTCTGTTATTTTTTGTAGGACATTTAGCAGGTAAAAAAGATCACTTGAAATTGTCTGTAGAGGCTTGAGCTATTATATTTTCTTTATAATATTAAATATTTATGTTGATGAAGTACCTGCTCATAGTCAGGCTCGTACTCATTGTGCAAATACTACTCAATAAGAAAACCATATCTCTTGCTTTGTGACTTCAGAGTTTTTATTCTTAAAGTAAACACAGTTACACTTCTATTTTTTCACCATATGACATTTATCTAATACCTACTTTCTTTTTTCTATAAGAAACACAGTATTGCTCTAGAAGAATATATATTTCACAGGATCACAGAATCACAGTTACCTCTGAGAACAGCAATAAATGCAGAAAAGAAAATAAATTTTATATTTATTAAGAAAGTAACTTCGACTTTGTAAACTTGCTGACAAAATCTTCAGTTTTCTTTGGGCATCAGATGATTACAGCTCCTAGGCTGCTGCAAAAAGAAAGCTCAGCAGGCTATGTTTTCTCACATTTCCAGTTGATGAAGCCCAATACAAGGCACGCATTGCCTCATAAAAAGCTGTTTTCAAGAAAAACATTTGTCTTCTAAATAATATTTGTGAGAGGTTTAGAAATTAGCAGTGTAAACTGGCTTTGTAATAAAAGTGAAACAAATAAGGGTAATAGTAATTTATGTCCAATTTTCAGCAAAACCAACTTGTTAAATTTCTGACATTAGATTTCTGCCCATATAATTTAATAGAGATACGCAGAGGAAGTAAATTATAAGGCATTCAGTATCTGTGGTCATAAACTCTCTTTAGACAAGTTAAATGCATGCATCTTCCAATAAATTATGTATCAAAACCCTTTGTCAAATACTCACTAAATAGCTAATCTCCAAAACAGAATCCAGTGATATGGCAGCAATGGTTCTGCATTATCTTATGCTCCACAGTGTCATGTTTAGTTGAAAAAATTCAGCATATAATATGGTGCCACAGAAATAAAAATGCAAATGTAGTAGGCTGTCCAACTCAAACACTGAATACAATTTCAGACTAGCAAGGGTTATGCTAAATGTTGTAAAGATGGACAGGGTCAGTTTGAAGTTGTAACAGGTAAGGAAGATTTTCAATGACTATATCTTGCCAGTTTCCATTTCTATAATGGAAGTGAGAGAACAAATGACAAGCAATTTATTTATTTATTTATTTATTTATTTATTTATTTATTTAAATAGGAAAAGGCATGCAAAAATAGTGACTTTAGCAAGGGATTCTTTCAGATAAATTAGCTGTGTTTTTCTGCAACAGCATTTATTAAAATAAAAAAACTCAGGGCCTCACTTCACGATAATTCGAGTTCTGGGTGGAAATGTAGGAACTGATCCTATTGCCTAAAAAGTCCCTGTGCTAGATACTAAAATGAAAAATTCTGTTGTTCTGGATTGTTCCCGCTGGATGAAGCTGCTTGGAGTTTTAGTTAAAGTTGACTACAAGCTATCAGCTTAATAATATACAGATTTTCTATCAGGAACCACAGTCAAGTTCAGGAATGGGGAGAAGTTCTCCACCGACTTAGTTCTTCTCGTGTCTAACTGATATACCTTTAAGTTGAGACTGTATACTCTCAAAAATGTTCGTTCTGTTTCTAGCATATGTATTTCACTGTGTTGGCAGAGATGCCAGAGTCCACACGATTATAAAGGGCCTTTCAAGCCTGAAACTTTTTGATGACCTTAATTTACTTGTCAGATAAAAATGTCAAATGACAGACAAGTATAATTGGAAAATGTGTATTTGTTAAAAACTGTCAGAGAAGCAGGTAGGGCAAAATGATAGAAATACTTATTTTTGCTTGAAGTGATCCTTCTAGAAATCACTGAAGGCACAGTGCAGTGAACAACACATAAATAACTACAAAGGCTGTATGTGCATACAGCATCCTTGCACACAGGTTCCACAGAACTCTCTCCAGGCAAGGAGAATATGTTAATATTAGAAACTCAATAATGACAATTTTTGAACAATTTTTGCTGTTCAAAATGAAATTCTGCATGTCCCTTGATCTTTCTATTCTTTCTCATTTTTCAGTTTCTCTCCTAATTAAGGAAACAT
>JAOWBP010000001.1:76424718-76435104 GCA_028571105.1 Tragopan temminckii | reverse complement strand
ATTCCAGATTCCTCGCTCAATAATGTGTCCAGTTTCCTTGCTAAATAAGAAAATTCATTTTGAGATCAGTTCTGATCCTGCCAGTTACTCTTTATCTTCAAGCTCTGTCTCAGTTACAACTTCTCACTGGGTTCTTCACCCAAATGTGTAGAGGAGGACCTGCACTTCCCCTTCTCTCTGGGATGAAGAGAAATATCTGATGCTTCTTCCCTTCCTCACTTGGAAGACAGTGAGAAATGGTGCATAAATTTTATTCATTGCACAAGACAATAAAGGAATCTTCCAGTTCTGTTTTCCACTTTTCTTTGAGCAAATGTCTCCAAAGTCTTTTAGAAGGCTGTGTATTCGGTATAAAAAGATCTGGAAGCCCTAATGATAGCTCTCTTCTGTCTCTCAGCTACATGCTTTAGTTATTTCAGTTTGACATCTATCAGGCAGCAGACCTTCCAGCAGTGTGAAAGATAAAGTAGTGACAGAAAGACAGCTAGATAGATAATAGTGAGTAGCTGTGAGATAGATAAGTATGGATGGTGAGAACTGGAGCTCTAATAGACAGTAATGGACTGTCAGATGGATTTACAAGGCACTGTAAGCAACAGAGCTAAAGAACAATAGGAAAGAAAAATATAAGGTCTAATAAGGGTTACCTTTACCTTTCCAGAAGTTCTGCAGTTCCTGTGAGCTGATGGTCTCCAGTCTCAGAGGGGATGTGGGAAAAGGAGCAGGCAGTGAAATGGCAATCTTAAAAAGGGCTTTTAAAAGTGAAATGAAATACTATTACTAGCATAAGTTTGTATTAATTCTTTGCATAAATTGACTTGAAAAGCTTCTTTTCAAAGTGTTGCCAATAACATTAACTTCCTGACCAGTAGGCGAATGGAAAGCCTGTGATAAAAACTTAAGATCTGA
The DNA here is from genome assembly GCA_028571105.1 of Tragopan temminckii. NCBI lineage: Eukaryota > Metazoa > Chordata > Aves > Galliformes > Phasianidae > Tragopan > Tragopan temminckii. The sequence goes on along the minus strand of JAOWBP010000001.1, from coordinate 76,434,195 downwards.
GCAAGGAATTGCTCTAGTTTAGGAAATTAAGACAAAAAGTAAAGACTCTGAAACTTCTGGGAACCAGACAGAGTAAGCTCATATTAGAAGACCAAATGGTTGAAAATATAAAACACAGTAAGGAAACATTTCAAGATTAAAATGAGACACCCTGAGGTATCCAGTGTTCACTACTACTGAATGAACAGCAGGACTAAGCAGACATGGGGATGGATACAGCAAGGCAGTTTTTAAATAGGAGATAAGTGCAGTCTCATTTGTTTGTTGGTTTCAGAAATTGGAATTACTATTGTGAAAACATTAAGCATTCTGACAAAAAAAAAATCTCAATTTTGCACTGGCAACTTAATGTATTTCTAAAAATCCTAGAGACAGATTCTCTAACATGGCATGAATCAAGGCAAGTACTTGAAACAATACTGGAGAGACTTCTGTCAGAATCAATGATTCAAGACTCTCCTCTGGAGTTCTGGAAAAATGGATCTCAAAGTCTCACTCACAAAATCCAAAATAGCCTGATTTGAGGCTGAAAAATAACAGATGAATGTTGTGGATGTGGGAATAGAAGGAAGAACATGAGGATTAACAGATCTGGTAGTACAAGAAAATCACCATCTGCGTCTATATTAAAGAAATTAAAGTTACTTTTTCCACAAGAACAGAGTTTTTAGGACCAATTAATTTCTTACAGTCCTCATCTCGAGTTACTCTATTATAATTTCCATTTTTTGTTTTGTTTTTAAAATTATTAATCTAATGTAGTTGAGCCATCTAAAAGTCTATATTGCTTTTTTAAAAATCACAATGTGGTTACTTTTTCCACACTCTGTTCAGCTGAAGCAGTAGCCTGCACTGCACTCATGCAAGTCTACCCCTTAGACCCCTTCTGGGATGAGCCAAGTTTTCTGTCAGATACAAATTTCTTTCCTGACGATGGGAAGTCCGGTATGGAAACCACCCTTGGATTCAGAACAAACCCTGCAAAAGACAGTCACAGCATGGAAACACTGCACTGCCTACCAGCAGTAAATTGTTCAATCTTTTACACATTCCTGTAGACACCAGGGCCTCTGCGCTGATACTGTAAGAAACATTCCTTCAGAAAAAGAAAAAAAAAAAAAAAGAAAGCTTTGAATCTTTACATCTAAAAAACCAACCAACCAAACAAGAAAAACCCACCCAGCTGAAACAGGGGGACTGCTAAAAATGGCAATGAGGAACACGGTCAAAAGCTGCAGTTACTATGTTTTGCAAAGGTGTTACATGGAAACTTCCCAGCAGCAGCCTCTTAGTTATAATAGTGGAAGAAATCTCTCACAGCATCCATTCAACCATCCCTACTTCCTTGAAAAGACAATTATTCTGACTTTCCTAAATAATTACATTTCCCTTAGGAAGTACAAATGTTACTCTTTTAGCTGTCTCTGCATCACAGAGAGTTCTTTCTCCATTACTATGCTCTTCAAGTAATGATTGCCTCAGTTTGTTGGTCAGGAGGTTGAAGGGCTTTCTAAAAAACTGACCACCATTGCATGACTGCTTTTTCATGGTTCCTACGGAGTTGATCTTTCTGTTTCATGCACCGCATTTAATAATTTTACCAAAACTCCTTGGTGTTCCTAGTAATGAAGTATCTTATTTTATTCTACAGAGTTGAAGCAGCATAGATAGTGTTTCAACGAGTAAACTGGAGAAGGCACGATGGCACTGTCCTGCCCAAGGCATTGATAGACACATGTCACAACTGAAGACTCAACATTTGTTGTATTACTTTAAAGAAAAATCTGCATTATGGATCGCTCACTGTACTACTATTCATTAACAAGATATGTCAATTTTCAAACAAGATAAATGGAATACCTTTGGTTGTTCTCCTGGAATCAGTCCCTGAATTTTTCTTCTAGATGCTAATATTCTAACATGTAAAACCTCAAAACCTGAAGTATTTATTGTAATTTTTATGAGATTGTTGGTGGATAAAATTCATTTTGAAAACAAATACTTTTTAAAGACTCTATTCTTCCCAGTCTTTTAATGAAAATGTTAACTTCCTGTGAAGTCAGTATAGCTCACATTAACTTAAAATCTGGCCAACTGACAGCCCACAAAAAAGTAATTGAAAGTGTGGAATTTTCACAAAGTAGCTTGTTTCCAATAGGTAGGGTTTGAGGGAGCTGTAACAGTCTGTCTTGGTCTAATTTAGAGTTTTTCAGAATAATGAAGAACAATATATAGTAAAAAGCTAGAAAAACTTCAGCTGAAATGCCCATTGTCAGAGTACTAAATGATAAGAGATTACTACGCAGCTTGATACGGATTGCTTTGTAAAATTTGTGCATGCCAGCAAATGTGACTCATCATTTATGTGCACTCAACTGACCATGCAATATAAGCCTAAGCACAACCCTCCTCAATCACTACATCTAAAAGTAGGTCACTATCTTGGAATACAAGAGTATCCACAGAAACGTTGTTTTGTCAATCAGTTGTGTAATGCAATTCTCTATTTGAACAGCAAGTGCTTGGATCTATAAATAAAAATAAACTAATAGGAGGCAAGTATTGTTATGATTGTTTATTGTATCATAAACAGGTTTCCTTCTCCCGCTCAGTTCAACATCAGGTTCAATTCTGATGCTATAGTTCAGAAAGGATGGTAAAATCTTGGAGAGCTACAATGATTCTATGTTTGGATAAAATGACTTTTAGAGAGACAGAGCATTTATTTTACTTATGGGAAAGATAAGAATACCCTTAAAAATGGCCTATTCACATTTAGATGATAAAGACATGTTTTTATAATATTAGATTTTTTTGATTTGTCAGAAGAGGGTTAGGAAATCCAAGCTAAAAAAACAAAATCAGGTCATAAATACACGACAAATTTTAAATTATAAGGGCTAAGTGATAGAACTATCTGCCTCTAAATATGCTGAACTGCCCATCGCTGAAAGACTTTAAGTCCAGACCGTTTATGGGAGATGTTACATTTCAATCTGCTTTCATAAGCTGACTGGAAAAGCTTCAGTTACAGAGGTTTTGTTAATGTTACGAAAGGAGTTCAAATGAATAACCATAATAATATGATGGATAGTGCATTAAAGCTTAGAATAGGCCTACTTCCAAAATACTGCTTTGAGGAAGTCAGATATTTGGAGAGTATAAGGGTATAATTTGACTGGTCATTGAGCACTGCTTCCATTCGAAATAAGTAATATTTACCACCATGTACACTTCTCATTTTTTTCTTTTTAAATTTAAAGTAATACTTGCAGTTGTAAAAGGCCCTTGAACGACCCTTTCAATTAAACAGAGGTATTCATCTAGCACCATTTCAAACTGAGCTACAGAATTTCCTTCTACCTCCGTCTCTGTTGATCATAAACAAAGCCTACATTTCCTCTGTTCATATTTCCGTTCAATCACACAACAATTTCATTTTGTAACAAATTAAATACTTTCAGTCAGGAATAAGCCTAAGCAGTAAATGTTGGTAAACAGAAAATATATGATGTATATGTTTCACTATTAAGATTCACAGTGAATACTTAGAAGTCATGAAGGTGTTTAAGTGTTGAAATCTGAAATATATTTTTTACAATACAGCCCTTTTTCTATAGAAAACTTGTGCTCCCACACAATAGGAAGACATACATTTAAAATCAATGCACCATTTATGATATCATCTTATATTGCAAAATCCAATGTTTCTTCAAAATGAGATCAAAATTTGAAAAATACATGACGTGAAGTAATTAACCATTTCTTTTTTTTACACCAAATAGCTCATATTAATATTGGTGTGGCAACAGTATTTCCCAGAGACAGAAAACGATACTTTTTCTGAGAGAAACTCATAATAGCTTTGTGTAAACTACTTTAATCTATAACCTATTCTTCTGTCCCAAAATGGAGGACTGAACCATGTGGCCCAACTAGTCATTCTCTGCCTCCAGTGGAATTGGAGAAAAACGCAAGCTTCTAAGTTATCTTCTAGGCTTTTCACAGCACCATCTTTAGTCCTTTTTGTCTTTTCTCTCATGATTTTAGAGCTAAAGGAGCTCCAATACACGCAGTGCCTTGACTTTATGGCATTATGGAAAGTCTATAGGGATTTGAACTTCTTCAGACATTTGATACTTGGAAGGGTGAATAAAGAATACACTAACATCTACAATGATAACACTGACTTAGCTGGATCCAAGTCTACAGTACTTTATCAACTCAACTAACTCAACTTTTTGTAGATTACTGCTTTAGTTACTTGTTCTTATTAAACATTAATAAATAAATAAATTGGATTAGCACACTACTCTAGCTCGCCATGCAGCCCGACAAGGCAGTTGCATTAAGAAAAATGATAAAAAGATGAGGGGTTTGGTAAGCATGCATGGACTTTCATAGCCTTGAGACGTTTTTATCAGTAGTGCTCATGACAGAAATCAGGCAATAGTCTTCCTAATTTAGATGAGTAAATCCCATTTGTCCACATATAACATAGGCTCATGGAGGTTTAAATACCATTTACTTCTCATAACAGTTATGAGCCATTGTGCCTAAAGGCTAGTATTTTTCACATCATAAGATGCAAATAGGTACTACTAGAATTCTTGAAAGCACCCAATTGCTTAATTCCTTATCAATCCAATTGGCTTAACAACTTAGAAAAAATTTAAAAGTCCAATTAAGTTCTTGGAAATCTGTCCCTAAAACATTTTTGAAATAGAAATTAAGAAGCAATGAAAATGGAACACAAGCTCATGAGTGCTCTTGAAAATACTTGTATAGTATTGAGTCTGTACTTTAGCATCAGTAACTTGAATTCCAAAACTCTAATGAAAAACACATTGTACATAATTGGTTAATTAAAGCAATTCATTAATGAGTGTTTTAGTGCTGTATCTACTACACACATTTTATCTCAAATGCTTGTAAATATCTTGCTCATGGTTTCTTTGAAGGTGCAAGGCAATATGTATCAAACAAAATTGTTCAGAGTAAGAGCCTTTCTTCATATTCTTCAAGAACATGTGGGATTTTTGCTTCTCACTGGCAAGTTTAGTAAAGTTATAGGTTGAAATACATACAAAAATTTTCTTTTTTATTATATTCTAAGAGCATTAAAAACTATAGAGAAATGAGTCCATCAATGTGTTCTAAGAACCTGCATGAAGCTGCTGGACTTAAGTAACATGGAAACCTCAAATAGGATAATTCCAGAGGTTAAAAGGAAGGCCTTCTTTAAATGAAGAATGGTTCTATGGCAAACCAGGGGATCTTGCAGAACCAAACATTCCTTCAGCTGCAGTGGTGGACTGAAATTTCTATTTGTTACTCGAGAAAAATAAATAAATCTAGAAGTGTGAGGCTAAGGATTACTTCTTGTAATACAGCAGTGGTCACTCTGTGATAAATATATGGAATGGATTCAGCCATTTAAACTCTCAATGTCTGACTGTTCTAGAGTTAAATGCTACTTCTATTGTATTTGATTTTTTTCCTTTCAGTAAAACTTACTTTCATCTCCAGTTTCAAATTCAAACTTCTGGCTATAGCCGCTGTATCCTGCTGCCGTCCTGACTCTGATATGAAATATATACTTGGTGGCTGGCTTGAGACCTGTGATGATAACACTTGGAGCCTTGGACCTTGTGGAGGAATAGCTGAGCTGCTCATGCTCCTGAGGGACAAAAGAGGGGAGAAATGATATCAAGTTGAGTTGTACAAACTTAACAAAAATGATACAGCAAAACTGAAGCACCAAATTCTTCTCATGAATGTAAAATGTGTTTATAAAAGAAGGTGCAGGTATGGATTTCAGTACTTTGATTTTGTGCTATAGTCACAATGTATGGTATGGCCTTGACTTAGATATCATTTTTTCTGTCCTTAGTCTTGCATATAGACACATCACATCTCTGTGACTTAGGTTAGTAATTACACTGTAGTCAAAATAATATGGAATTAGTAGAAGACTACATTCACAGAAAATGACAGCTAGAATGGCAGCTAACTATTTTTGCACAATAGACAAGCTAGGAGGTCAGTAAGCACTAGTAAGCTATAAAGTAAAGATGTGGGAGTATTCAAATACCCGCTACTCACTTCTACCCGCAGGTAGTGCCAAAATGCCGGCGCTATCCGTGGGTAGACCTGTGGGTAAAAGAAAATAAAAATTAACCTTTTCTTTAAAGTCTGTAAACTTTTAGCATGGCTCAGCTGAATCACTGATGCTGAACTTTATTTCTCTTTCCAGGTAGCAGTAATGTAGCTGTACATGAAATTCAGTTTTACACTCTGTTAGGATAGACACTGTGAAATTCTCCAGCTAATTTCCTACCAGCTGATTTTGGGAATCTGCTGAGAATTCCTGATTCTCACACGGTCAGGGAGTTGCCACTGCAGACCAGCTGCTGTAATACGGAGATCAATCGCACTAATTGCTGCACAAAAAGGAAGTGCTAGACACATTCTTGGTGACTCATTTAAACGAGGAAATGTCTTAAAAGAGAGTCTATTTCCTGTCATTAGTTACAGTCACTTGATAAATCTGTAAGCTGTAATATTTTCTATGGTGCCTTAAGGCTAGCTTTACTGTATTACAGTAGAAGTCATCCACAAACTGATAACATGAACAGAACTGTCCTTGGCATACGCTCAATAACCCAACAGTAGTACCCATAGGGCACCATATAAATTTATTATAACATTCAGTATTATTAGAGTATGTATGTATTATTCAAAGGATGCTTCCAGCCTATTCAGAAGGAAACAACCTTGTTCACAGAAGAGATATAGCAAGGAAAGAATAGTTTTCAATTAGATTGTTGAACTTCTAACCTGTTCTGAACACATGTATAAAACAAACAGTAATCACAATGAGTCAACTGGAGTCACAGCATAACAAAGCCACATCAGCATAGGGCAAGAGGTACATCAGTATTCCTCCAGTACACATACAAGGAGATGGATAAGATCAAATTAAAAATCAGTCAAACACACAAAAACAACTTAGCGATTCTGTTAAGGAGAAGGAAGATATGCAATAATGACTAATATTTAAAATAATTGTATTTAATGCTCAATTAAAACAGTGGAAATAATTTGAGAAACTAGAGTAAAAGGAAGTGTTGATTTGTTCTACAGTCTATTAACAAATTTTGAAATCTCAAAAAATGTGTATTTAAATTGAAACATTAGGGCATTGTGTAAGTAATCGTATGAATGGCAATTGCAATTAACATAAAAAGAAGTTTAACAACTGGTTTCAGCATCAGACTTACCCAATTAATTGAAATGATATAAATTCAATTTGAGTGAGTTAGTGGATTTTAAGCTTTCATTTTCTGAGAAATTTCAGAAAAAGCCTATTTTATGCTGACAGAAAATCAAGCTGTTAAGGCGAGGGATTTCTATTTCACTGCCTTGTTATATGCACAATTTCCAGCAACTTTCAAGTGTAGAACTGTAATATACCTCAAAATGTAACTTGGCCAGGGTATGCAATCTTGGAGAACCACAAGACATTAATTCACTTAGTAATGAGGCTACTGTGTAAAGTGGGTAAATTTCTACCCCAAGAGATCAAGTTGTTTAAAAAAAGCTAGTAACCAGCTCAAAATCAATGTAAGGCAGAAGCTTTTTGCATAGGTTTCAGGAAAAATATACTTGGAAGTGATCAAATGCCCTATCACCACATCCGAGTTCTCTTTTTTTTATTATTTTATTTTTTTAAAAAATGTTTGGTTTATTGCATCCTTCACTTCTTAATTAAGTATGTAATTAATTACAGTATGTAATGTATGTACAGTAGTAGAAAGAACATTTTCTCTTAAAAAGGATAGATGTTAAGTCTCAAAATAAACTTAGGTTTAAATTTGAAAGGATTTGGAATTGACTTTAAGAGACTCCAAAATGCATTCAATACCAAACAATGTTTTAAACAGTATGATATTTTGTTACAATGGATTTATCAAATGCTAAAATGAGATCAGTACAAAGATGAATGTGAAAGAAAAAACCGTGATGTGTTAAGTGGTTCTTAGTACCCCTGATTTGTAAGCATTATTCCACATTACTCGGTGCCAGGAATATCTGAAGCATGTGTGTGGCTGGACCAAGGTGGAGAGAGCCCTGCAGAACAGTACCCCTACTGCCATGAACTTCCCAATGAGAAACCTTCCAGTTCAAGCCCTGTAAATTTTACACAGAGTAAGAATAAAATTGCTAGATGAGACCAAAGAAGAATACATGGAGCCCAACTGCACAGTTCTGTCCTACTCTGTCTGTGTGGGCAGGCTGTGCCTAACAGCAACCTTCTTGAGGGGCAAATGCTTCTGACGATCTGTTTGGGTTGGTGAAGAGTATTTCAGTCACCTCTAAGGGCTGTTAGGCTTGCTGCTCCCTCACTACCTGACAGGGACATCTGCAGTATGCTCTGGGAGCTTCCATCTCCAAGCCCTTCAATTTCCCTTCTTTCCCTTCCATAGCCTCTTATGCCATTCGTCATATGGCCCAAAAAACAATGTATAGATGTACACTATCATATAAATATTACTGTCATATGGGAAAAGGTACATGATTTGTTATACCAAGTGAAATACGTGAAAGTAAACCTTGTCACCTTGATGTATTTGAGAAAAAAAAGTTTCAGAAACACATACTCAAAGAGGAAGTTACTCAAACTAGAGACAGAAAGATTAATAGTTGGAAACTTCACATCATTTTACAAAGAAATCAACCATTTTGGCCTAGATTCATATATAAGATGATTCTCCAAAGAGTGGATGCTTGAACTCTTCAAAGAAAGGACACTGTATTTTCAAACTCTGATGTTTTTATCTCTCAAAGAAATTACTCTGAAATACCATCTAATAACACAATGTTGGCAAAGACAGTTTGTTCCTACTTCATAACAGAATTTAGTGACAGACAAAAAACACATTCCATGCTATTTGTCTAGATAATATTATTTCTGTCTATTTTAGGTTTATTTTAAAGTTTCTCATTTTTGTGCGAGGTTATTTCAGCGGGACAAGCTGAAATAGAAAAAAATAAGGATATGAATGCAACATAAAATAACAGCAACAATACTGTTCATGAAAAACTACTCAGTTTAGATGTTGTAAGTACTAAATCATACTTCATAATGAGGTGTGGAAAATGTACTGAGAACAAAATTCACAACTGAGAGTAGTGTATAGAGATTCACTGTACTCAGTTGACTAGCAGACATTTATGCCAATGACAGATTTGTCTGTTTTCAACTGAAAGGAGGCTGTGGCCTTCTTCTAAAATGAGATTTACAGAATGAAAGACACCATATCTATTTGGAACTAGACGAATGACTGTAAGACACTGCTGATAGTACATTGGATATTATCCAATTTTCTGTAGAAAAGAAAGGTGGACGAATTTATTAACCACTAGATATTTTGGTAAAGACAACGTGGATTATTATTTTGCATCAGTCACATA
>JAOWBP010000001.1:76401206-76415006 GCA_028571105.1 Tragopan temminckii | reverse complement strand
GCCTTGCATTCCTGATTGTTCAACACCTTTGTTGCCATCCTTTGGATATTCTGTAGTAGTTATATGTCCTTACTTTGCTGCACCTAAACCCACATCCAGTGCAGGAGATGAGGCTGCACAGCTCAGAGCAGGGCAGACAACTCCTTCCCTCACCTGGCTGGGCCTGTTTGCCTGGTGCTCCCCAGTGTACGGCTGGCCCTTTAGGCTGCCAGGGCATACTGCTGACTCACATTCAAATTCTTCTTAACCAGAATCCCCAGATCCCCCTCTGCAGGGCTGCTCTCCGACCCAACCCCAGTCTATACATAGATCCAGGTTGCCCTGTCCCAGGTGCCAAACCCAGAGCTTGCTCTTGTTGAGCTCCATGCGATTGGTGACTGCCCAGACCCTCAGTTGGCCATCATCTCTCTGCAAGGCCTCTCTGCCTTTGAGGGAGTCAGCACCTCTTGTGGACACTGCTGAGTTTAGCAGTGTCCACAAACAGACTTTGTATGCATTCAAGTTTTGCATCCAGGTCATTTATAAAAACAGTGAAGGGAACTGGCCCTAAAATGGAGTCCTAGGGAACCCAACTAGTGACTGGCTGCCAGTTTGATGTAACTCCATTTACCCCAGCTCTCTGAGCCTGACCCAACAGCAGATTGTTCACTGACTGTATTATGTTTTTGTTCAGCTGTACCTTGGCCATTTGATCCAGAAGTATACCCTCAGAAACAGCACTGAAAGCTTTGCTGAAATCCAAAAGACTACATCTACTGTCTTCCCTGAGACATCTAGATAGGGAGTCTTATTACAAAAATGAAATTAAATCAAACATTTCCCTCATGCATCTGTGTTGGCTGTAACCAAATGTCAACGGTTTACGGACACCAAATAAATTTCTAACTTCAAGGCTTCGGAAAACAATACATAGGCTACTAATACTGGCACTGTTAAGTATTGCAAAACTGAGATTAGCATCAGTTGAGAAGAACTGAGTTCTCCTTGCTGTTGTTTTCGAACCAGATGACCTGAAGAGGTGCGTTCCAACCTCAGTCAGCGTATGGTTCATATCTATTTCTGGAAATGCTCCCCAGTTGTGCAGCAGTGGTGCTCTCAGCACCCTGCTGTGTTTTCTTTGAGCCAGAGCCATCAGCCAATTGTTCACTCATTGTATTATGTTTTTTGTCTATCTGTGTCCCATTTTTTCCAGAATTATACCATGAAATCCAGCAGTTAAATTCCTTTCTATGTAGTTCAACGTACATTACAAAGGACATAGCAAGCAATCTTATATGTTAGCAGAAATGATTATTTTGCACTTTGAAAGCAAATTCTGATTTTATTTTCTATCACATAAAGATCTATTTCTAATTTAACTAGCATAATTTAAAGGAATGTATTTTCAGTTATTAAAAACTTAAATTTTTCTTCTGAAAAAAAAAATTAAGGAAATTTAGAAACATGTGACAATACCTTTTTTAAAAAGAACAGCCTCATTCACAAAATAATTGTTATTGTGATAACATAATAAGCTAGACCTTTTGGCAATATATGGAAGAATAACAGATAGTTCTAGCAAGGTCACTACAAACAGAAGACGCATCAACTGTCTGAAATTCCTACAGTAACATAAATGTTTTTATGAGCAGCAGGTGAATTCCTGGAAAAGACTCTAAAGCTATTAACATCTCAGTAAGGAGTACATAATAATAAGTTGTTAACTCAGCCTCCCTGACAAGAACATTAAGAAAGGGCACTTTGAAACTACTAATATAATATATTAAATATATATATATATAATATTACTTTTCTTTATGTCAACAAAATAAATATTAATTATCGTAGTGGAGTAAAATAAAACTATGTAGGAATTAATAAATAACATACCCTTTCTACAAATTTGAGTTCGCTAATGAAATCACGCTTTTAAATGAAAGACTTGTCTCATCTCCATTTTTGATTATATCAAAAAGAATGTAACACAACTTTTATTCAGTATACCTGTACAAGGCATATAATAATATTAAACATGGAAACTAATTTGGTTTATTGCATTAAAATAGAATGGCTGTCCCTAAAACACCTTCCTTTTTCCCTGTGTATTTTCCTCTCTTCTATTAGCATAACTGCTTTGGGGACATAATAATGTAAAACAAAAGAGGTTGTCTACGTTATGCAGTCAGTGGAAAAAAAAATTAAAAGTGGAATCTATCCTTCTGAATGATTACTGCACACTTGATATGCAGTCTAAGAAGAAAAAAAAAAAAAAAGAAAAAAAAAAAAAGAAGAGGAATAGAAAGAACATTCTCTATTATTCCAAAAAGGAATACATGCATATTCACTTCTATTTGTTCAAATATATCCTAAATACATCCTGTATATCCAAATATATCTAACTATATCCTGTATTAAGGAGTGCAGAAAAAGTGAAAGTGAAATAGTATTTTGTACTGGAACATTCCTTCATTTAGACAAAGTTATAACCTTGCTCATGTCTCAAAGTACATATATTCTTGATTTATTCTGCGAACTCATCTTTATGGTTGGGAAAGAGCAATTTTTGAAAAGTGCTTATGTATTATTAAAACACTGACCAAGCTACTGTTTTTAAAACAGTTTGGGCTCACAGATGAATGCTTTGGGGAACTAAATACTTATTTTAAGGAACCATAAAGGAAATATCTGACAGGTTTTAGAGTAATGGTTATGTGGACATTGTATTTAACTTACAAATAAGGAAATTACTCTTGCTCAGATGGTCATTTAGCAGCCATACTAGTTACACACTAATCTAGAATGCTGCTCATGAAATTCACTGTTCTTTTTCTGGAAATATGTCAAACTTTCAAAATAAAAGTCTGACACTTGACTGCATGTTGTGGTACCTGAGAGAGTTAAAACTTTCATTAGAATCAGATGTTACTAAAACTTAGTGTTTCTAGTGTTTTTATACTCAAAGGTGACTACACTGAAATGATATTAACAATAATAACAATATTTTAAGTTTAGAGTGCATTCTCCTATTTGCCAGTTCAAGATTAAGCATGTTAAAAGTTAACATTCCCTTCTGCGCAATTGATATATTGACTCTGAAAAGATAACATTTCTTTTTTACAACACGCTAACCAAAATCATATATGGTTTGCTCTCGGGAGTGAGCTGAACTTTAATGCACTATAAAATAAGATGTTCTGATTTTTCAGCTCACCTAATCACACTGACACTTAACAGTAGATTCCTGTGGCTTACATTACCATTCTTACTGTGACAATAAATTATAAAAAGAATGGTTTTTTTTTTGAAGTTAAATTGCTGAATAGCTAGAAAAAAAATCGATAATATCTTTTCTTAGGAATCAACTTCTATTATCAGTGGATTTAGCTTCCTTACATTTCTCTGAGGCATGGATCTAGCTGTGTGGTGTTAAGTTCGTTGTCCTATAAATAGTTTACACAATTTCCACGCATACATCTTTGAAAGACTTTGAAAACAAGTCATTCAAAACCATTAATGCACTTCTACATTTGTGCAGCTCTTCTTGCAGTTTCTAGAACATGTATTGTGCACACGATTATCCTTGGGGGAAAGCGTATTGTCTACAGACAAGTAAACAAGATCAGCAGAGAATGACTCATGTTTTTTTTTTAAATCAAATCCACTAGAGCCACCTAAACAGCACTGTGTTTCTCAGCAAGACTTTTTTTATTCAGCAAGAATGACCACAGTAATAGTTCCGTAGACTACTTTATTATAAAATACAAAAGCTTAGAAGCTAGCTCTAAACAACTAAAGAAAGCTATTAGAACACAGGCTAAAACAGGTGCCTCATGAAGCTGATCTAGCACTGAACTTCCTTGATAAACTCTTTATTACATGCAGTTGATATTTAGAAGTAAGATCTCTTTTTCTCCTAATAGTAATTATTTCAGTGTCATTAATAATGGCTGCTGTAAGGTCTTTAGGTTCTTTCCCACAGGCAAAAACCGTATCTGGTCAGTGTCTCATAATCATTCACTCTCATTTTCAACAGTTCAGAGACCTATTTTCTTCCCTTTTTAGAATCTCAGCCTTTCACAGTTCTTCCCTTGGGAAACCAGGTTAATAACAGCAGAATAGCAAAACCGAGAAGCTTGTTTAACATCACTTACTATGCTAAAATAAGCTAGGAGATTTCATTTTAATGAGTATCTCCCAAAGTGCATTTGTAGTGATTATTTTTTAAAAACATTTCCCAGACATGGTTCATTTCCCAGGAGCTCTGAATGGCCGGGAAAGCCGTAAGTGCTCTGTGGAGCCATGAGCTTGAAGTGGCATGCCAATCTGCTCCTGCCGCTTTGGTCAAACACCAGCATTTGTGTTCAGTGCAAATGGCCAAAAGATCTTACATGTCCAAACCTCTCAGTGCTCTCGTTTATATAAGAACATGCTGAAGATGTAACAAAAATGTAGTATTTCATGGGCCTTACATTTCTTGCTTCTAGTCACGACTGGAACACTATATTAATTTGTAGGCAGTAGATTTCTACTTATGCCTCAATCAATTCAAGTAATTGATAAATACTGCAGGAAAATGAAATTCATTAAAAAAAAAGTGGTTAGCACGAGGCTAAGAATTGTCCAGTTGATTGTTCAATGCTAACATTAATACTATTTTACATTTAAAAAACTTAGTGACTGGCCTGACACCTGAAGGAATCTTCCCTCTTGTTGCAAGCCTTTTCCTGCAAGCCTTTTCCTGCAAGGGCATCAAGCATGCTGTAGTACATCCAGAAAGAGTAGAAAAATATACCTGGAGAAAGAAGCAGTACATTCTAGCAATCCAGCCTCAGCAACACCAGCTGATATGTGCCTGCTCTTGAAGAACGCGACACACCAGCAGCTCCATTCAGCTTCATGTAGTTTGGAGCTGGTGCATATGTTACTATTCATGATTTAAAAATTCAAGATAAAATCAACATCTGATCCAAGGAAGAAATAGCTGATACATGAGGGAAATAAAGAAGTTTCACCATAGTTGCATCTGAAAAGCAATTATCCTTCTAACTCAATTAAACTACTGAAAATAGTAACTAAAGATCTGAAAAGACTGGATTGACTGATTAAGTAATACAGAGGTCAAGAGTCAACAAATCTGACACATCTCACAGTCCTCACAGAAAGGCACAGGGCTAAAGAAGAGAAGAAGCTAATTTTGATTCATTTCCCCAAATGCCACCTAGAAATTCAGGGGACTGTCTTACCTAAATGATGGAGCTTCTTATCTAAACTGTCTGTATCTTGACCAATGAAAATACGTGGCTCTTTTTCCTTGACACTAAGATTCCAGTTGATACTTGGGTAGGGCCAAGTATTACGGCACAGAGAAAAAAGGAGAGAAGAGAAACAATATGTACATATTGCCTGAGCAGAGATGAATTCATCTTTACAAAATAAGATGATGAAATGTCTTCTTCACTAAACATACACAGCAACATCTGTTGTCCTAAACAGTGATGAGTCACACACCCTCAACTGGCAATTCTTGTGGGAAAAAAGGCTGGAATGAAACACTCTGAGCACGTAGGCAAAAGCCAGTGTGATGCGTCTCCAGGTCTCCAAGCAGCATGCTGCTTCTGTGCTAGTTTTCAGTGTGGCACTGAGCATAACATCAGATTCTCTACTCAAAAAATGTGGGAAAAATAGCAATGATATCAGTTCATATCTTTGTACATGCACCTAGTGACAAATCTTTTTGCTGTCAAAGTACATTGTATGTAATATATTGTACATACACACAAGCCACTTCTGTGGCTTTGAAATAATATAGTGCATGTGTTTCTAGACAGAGAGATTTGCTTTAAACTACAGAATAGTACTATAGGCATACAATTCAGCAAGAGAAAATTATTTTCTTGTATAAAATTTTCCACATTAATCTTTGTAAGAATAATTCTGTCATTCAAAATTTGTTACACATTGATGCTGTTAAATCTTCATGTTACTCCTATCAAGGCATTTTCCACAAACTCTCTTATGCATTTTCTTACCCAGAACACTTCATTTTAATACATACTAATTCAAAGAAATAGCAGTGTTTGCTTAATATCAGAGCTTAAGAAAGGGTATCACTCCTCAAGTTAAGTAAATTCAGCTGTAAACTGATAGAAAAATTAACAAGGTCATACAGCTTTCTAATTCCTTAAATCTGGCGCTTTCATCTATTTATCTGCTTCATCAGCTCTTCATCTCTTTTTAGAATCTCATTTGGAAACTAATTTCCCCTTTACCTCTACTGCCTGGCTATTTTCTCTCTTTCATTTATTAATTCAACACTAAATAATACTGGAGTGGACGAACAGTCATATCTGACATCCCACATATCTTGTCCACTCAGTGTCATTTAGAGGTGCGTTAAAATTTTTATGTGAAAACTACCTGTAATTTGCAAACTGAATCTGCCAAAAAATGAAGTATTTTGTCAAAGGGATTTGGCACTGGTGCAAATTTCATCAAAGGACAAGAAAGTGAAATATCAGCCAGTCTTTCCACACCCTGCTCTAGAAGATACTCTATTTCAAGATATCATTGCAATGCCTTGGGATATTACCAGGGTGCATTCTATAAAATCTCTTCCCTATAGACCAGCTTTGTCTGCTACTTATATATTATCTTGTAGCAGAAAATCCAGCTGGCGTATTTGGGCCATATGGGAGAACTTAATATAGTTTCTGATATGTATCTAGCTTGGTATGCTTAACACAGATCTCAGGGAGTGCTAATTTTTGATGATTAACTTTGAGGGTTTGGGTGCAAGAGGGGAGGAAAAAAGCATTTTCCAGTTTAACTACACCACCTCAAATGCAGCTGGTATGGTTTATATCCACTGTGTACCCTGTCTTATTTCCCATGAGAGAATTCCTACAGAAGGACTAAGCTTCATTACGAAGCTGTGACAAGGTCATATCTTATCCTTCATCTGATTTGAGAATTCAGTCTGTTTGTAGGTGAATAGATTATGATGCCCTGGAATCTCTCAAAAAATTAAAAGCTTTAGTCAGAGTCTGAGATAGTTTTAAAGTGTGAGGAAAAAACTGACTTCTATTAGCAATAAAACTGAGGTTATATTGAAATTTGGAGTTTGGCTTCTGAAGAGAAAGACAATAATGCCTATGGAAGATCTTTTTTTTCTTAAAGTACTTTGCTATTTGTGGAAGATATTAAAAGACTGTAAAATAGAATGAATAGATAACAGACTGTAGAATACAGCAGATATCCTATATCAACGGAAATAATTTGCAATATATGGACACTACAAAGAAGATCTATGAAGAAATGCTTTTCAAAGTACATCTTAGATCTATAAAGTGAAACACTTAATGGATTCTTTGTGTGTTGCTATAAGGACTCACTTACTGTCTAATGTGTCAAATGTTGCTAACGGTGGAGTCTTCAGAAAGATTCAAAATCTACCAGAAATAAGACATTTCAACTACCAAGCCTTAACATACAGTATTAGTTCAGGATCGTATTGCTCCACCTCTGATTATAGCACATAAATATTTATGCAATCGAAAACTTTCTGTCTTCACTGCAACAGAAACCCATAGCATCTTGGACTGATTATGTTCACTGCACTTTTGGCTGAAAAGCTGCAGAAAAGAGTGAATCTCTATCAGCCAACTACATAAATACGAGTACATTTTTAAAATTTTCTCAAGATTTTTACTGATAGAAGGGCAATCATATTTTGTACTAATTCACTGAAGAAATGAAGGTCATATGGAAAAAGGTGCTTTAAAGCAGTCAAATTACTGAGCCGCTTTATTATATTTTTAAATTAATGTATTGCTTCCATGTTTGCAGTTTATTAACAGCCTTGCATAACTTTCCTTCTCTACTTCTCAATTACGTGGCACTATTTTTCTCAGAAGACATGAATCTATTTTTCACAGAGAGACTATGGGCTTGATCTTTCTATGATTCTCTGTGTGCAACTTGTTGCCCGAGACTACAAATATAACTGTCATGCATACCTTGCACCACTCAGCCTTTTTCCCTTGTTCTGCTTGTTCTGGATATGCATGGAAGGATGCTCCTGTGTCTTCAGGTTTCATCATCACTAATTTATGCCACTTATAAAACCACTGGAAACAGCCGCATTTTGTGAAGTGTCTTTTGTTAGATGGCTCCTGAATTTCTGTAAGCTGCCATATCTACTGGTTATAACTAAAAGACAGCATGCTGCCCTAAAGTCCCCAGTGTCTTCTTGATGGTTTTGCAAATATCACCCTGGAATCTTATAGATATTCATGCTTATAAAACTTTTAAATCTTGCAGAGTTTCTTAAAGTTTAGAAATTGATGCAATCTGCTGAGAATTCAATTTTGTTTATATCTGATGAAGACATTCCATTTCCTATATTGTAAGAACAAAACCTCTTATATTTTCAAATACAAATGACAGGTAAAAAGGGATATGAATGGGACTGCAAAATCTGTTCCTTTTTACTGACTCACGTGCATAACAGTACCTAAGGCAAATGGATACTGTTTTCTGAATTTGTAATGTCCCCTTAAGACATTAAGAAAATTTCTGAACTTTTCATACTTATACTGTTTTTGAACTTCAGCTACATTTTTAAAATTTCCAAGAGAGGGACGTCTTTGTGGTAGATTCCTCTCGTTTATCACACTTCTTGCAGTTCTGCAGCATCATCCTTATTTTGTCACTACTCCTGATAAAACAAATGCTGCTATTTTCCTCTTCTGGGGCCGCTGGGAAGCCTGAAAGATGACACTTGCTTTACACACGTCTGACATACACAGACTGTGCTATTTTATATACAGAGTTAGAGGTGAAGGAGAATGAATTTGTTAAAGCCCATGTGACTATTTTCTGGCTTTGAGGTAGACACTGTCAATCTTTTTTTTTTTTTTCTTCAGTATACAAATCTTATTCACATCTGGCCACTATACTTACACAGAGGTATAGCTGTAATCTATGCTTCGTCAGAAATATTTAAATATAAGCAAAGTGGATCAAAGTTGTATAAAATCACATTTTGTAATTTCATACTGAAAATCAGCAGAGTATTTTGCAGGACTAGATTATTCACCTCTCTGCTCTAGAATCTGGTCATGCAAATCTGTCACATAGCTACTCCTCTGCTCAAATAAGTGACCTGCTTACTGTGGGAGCTGAATTGTATTTCTCTCATTCTACCTATTACATAGCTTTGACAGAAGAAAGCACACCTGTTATAACTTACTAATAAATGGTGTACTCAAGAGCTGTGCATGCAGGCCAGTTAGTGACTTAGGGAGAAAATAATACCTAAACAAGAGTACTGGAAAATGCCAGCAGTGCATTTATCTCCCCACACCTAAGAGTGAAGAGAAGTTAATAGTTAAAAAAAAGTATTCTGTAGACTTTATAAAAGAACAGAAAATAATATTTTTACTGTAGAAACGGACTAAAGTGTAAACAGACTAAAGTGTAGGTGTAAACTTTACTAGGTGTAGGTTAACTTTACTAAGGTGTAAAGTGTATACATTAGTCTATTTTAACTCACTTGAATTAAATTAATTAAATATTAATTATTATTTTAATACTGATAAACAAAAAGTGGTCAGTGCAAGTCATAGTGTAGTTTACTGTGGTAATGGATCAAAACTTGAAAGAGCTCCACTAGTGCATGAAAATAACTTTACTTTGCTTTGGTTACCAAATATTCTAAGCAATCATCTGTTTCCT
This sequence comes from Tragopan temminckii, assembly GCA_028571105.1. Taxonomy (NCBI): domain Eukaryota; kingdom Metazoa; phylum Chordata; class Aves; order Galliformes; family Phasianidae; genus Tragopan; species Tragopan temminckii. Next base: position 76,405,292 of record JAOWBP010000001.1, on the reverse strand, counting down.
CTCTCTAGCTATACTATTTAAATTGTTTGAATTTTTTTCAAGTTTACTCTTTTTTTCTGCATCATTAAAGCTGCATAATCTCAATAGAGAAGGGCTGCCAAGGAAGGAAATTCTGATATTTACACAGCTTAAAATCATTAAATCTGTTTTTCATGTCTTGGCTTATATTGCAGTTCTTTGTGATCTTCTCACTTATCCATTAGCTCCATTGTGACTTTCAGATGGGGACAAAGAAACAGCAAGAAGGACAGCATATTACTGCTTAAGACACAGACACCACGATTTTCCTTCCTGTATCTCTAGGAATAAAGCCACTGATTAACATTAAATTTTACAGTTGTGCAAGGCTCTGTAGCCAGCTGGAAATGATGAAATGTGTTTTCTGCTTTGAGTGAAGCAGGCTTCAGATTATGTTTTCATAAGACATTGTATCTTTTCTTGTAATGCATGTGATTGTCCAGTTTGATTTGAAACCAAATAATTTTGACAAAATACCAGAAATCTGATAAAAATGCATTGCAGTTTCTATCTCTTGTAACCCTCTAAACAAGGCTGATGGACTCTGTCATTTAAGTATAGATTATTGCAAAATTAAATCAAATTTTGATGTTCACCTTTGTCATATTGTTTCAGTGTCATTCCAATATAAAGCTTTTACAGTTCATGTATCAAAATATGTTTGAGTATCTGATCTGTTATGTTCATAATTGTTGCTACTATGAGACTCTGCTTGCTCTACTTGGTTCTGACACGAAACAAGACAGTCATTAACAAGTCAGAAGTACAACAACAAAAACTCAATACAAAACAAAATGTCTACTTATAAAGCATTGTACGTGGGATCAAGTGAAGTATTTTTTAAATATTAAAAATATGAAACATATTATTCTTTAGGATCTGAGTTTGGGTGATGCTGTGAGACCTACTTTCTCATAGTACTTGATCTCGTAGTCCAGAATGGCTCCATGGGGAAAGTCCGGCTCTTGCCAGGAGAGGGCAATGCTGTTTTGGGAAGCCCAGTCCTTCCTTACCATACCTATCAAGGAGGGTGCTGAAAGGGAAAAGGATAACTACGGGTTAAAGACAAAGTACACTGTTTATCCTTTCAACCTACTGTCTTAGGATACCAACCCGAGGTAACTTTGAGTGACCTCCAGGCAGAAAAGCATGACAGATGGCAATTCTCAGGGAAACCATATAACCTGGAATTAATGTTTCAAGTACACACCAGTAACTCCTTTATTAAAGTGCAGACCAGCTTCTGAGAAATGGCTATATACAAGAATTGTCACCCAGAAAGAAGTGCCTGAGTCAGTCTCCATCACTGTCTGTGCATGACCAGGCTGTGCCGCTCACTCTGAGGACATCAAGTCCAGAGCAGTGCTGTGTTTCAGAGACAGTAAATTCTAAACTCAGGATACCCTATGTTAAGTGTTACAGTTTTGCTAGAGTAGAACAAACATTTGGTTTACTCCTTGGGGTAAAATAACCTGACACAACCTAAAACAGGAATAACATACTCTGTTCCTGCTACCTGGGCTGGCAGAAGCAAAAGAATTCCAGTCCATCGGGGCAGTGGCTGTGTGTATTCAACAGCTGGCTTGTTATGGGAGGCCAGGGCTGTGGCAGGGTTAGGGCAAGCCACAAAAGCAGAGGTGCCCCAACCTACCTGCATTAGGTTGCCACAGGGCTGCAGCTGTGCGGTGAGCAGGAACTGCTTCCAGCAGCTTTCAGACGGGGCCCAACATGGGTGGATGAACTCAAGAGCAAAGCTATCTCACTATGGGTTTAACTGATTTTGGGAGTTGGATTTGCTGCCCTTTTGGAAAAGAAGGAGGACATAGAAGGACGTTCTATGTAACAATGTCAAATGGGGCAATTTGCTTATTTTATTAAACTGGTCAAGGAAGGCAAAAGAAGTCTAATACTCTCCAGATACTAAAGCTGCTTTACAAGTATTGACATGAACCTTTCCAAAATGTAACAACAAAACAGTCACATCTTTCAACAGTCTTGAAGACAACAGAGAAAGCTGAACAAATAAGTTACTGAACAGCACATCAGAGTCCTACCAGCTTCCTGAGACTGCATCATATATATAAAAAAAAGGTTCTTCCAGTGATTTACACCTTTCCCTATTTGTCGCTGCAATAACATATACCACCTTATTACGCACCTTCTCCCATTCCTCTCTCTTATGAATCATACTTAACCTCTTCTAAGCTCCTAAGGAGCTGCCTCTAAAAATAACATACTTTTATGGCTTCAGTTTTTATCTTTTGAATAAAGTAGTCTCCCTAGTAAAATGAAATAGGAATCTGCTTCTAGTCGCAAAATTCCTCACCTTTGTTTACTTCCCTGTAAACATTTCAGAAAGTTTAAGAAATGAAATCAATAAATAAACACTAGAAACAAACACTAAAGAAAATAGAACAGCTTGTTTTCCTTTGAAAGAAGGGAAGCTCTGCACACAGACACACATATAACAATCTCGGTTTCTCTGTGTCAGCGAGACAGAAAATAAGCCTCTACCCACTTACAGCCCTCCCTGTGGATAACTATTCTGTGGTACAACAGACCAGTCTCTATGATGGGATAAAAAGCTAACAGGCCAACAGAAAATAACCAAAAGAAGAAAAAACTACCCAAAGTGATATGGACAAAACAGAGCTTACACAGGAAACCTTCCCCCATCCATACTTACACCATTTTAACCATAGGTCTGACGCAAAGGAAAGAGAGAAAAAAAGAATCCTGTCTTGCTGAATAAAGGATTAGTCTACTTTTCAGTAAGACCTCAAACAGCATCATATAACTGAACATAGCAAAATAGACAAATAAATGAATAAAACACATTCAGAAGTTCTGGGCCAAAATGTTACCCCTGGGTACGTATGACTACTCCCTCAGTTAAAATGAAATTTTTATTCTTGAAAATTGAGGGTGAAACTGAGTTCTAGTAATATTACTCTGGGGTAAAATCAGCTACTCCAAGTAGGGAACAAAGACAGGGCTGTTGAAAGGAAAACACGAGGCAGCAAAAATGGATTTGTATTTGTGAAACACTAATCAAGGGCCTATGAAGACAATTGCACGTATATATTTGTTTACTATTTGCAGTTTTTAGTCATTCACTGGCATCAAGGTGGAGGCTAAGGGAGCTCTGCAGGTTTTTCTGATCCACCCTGTGTGCCTGTTCATGCCTGAGGGACTTCAGCTGGGCCACATTCACTAGCACACCATGGCTTCACCTCTCTGCAGTGTGCATTCATCAGTTCAATAGCCAAAGCCTTGCAAAACGATTGACTATGCCTGCAGATGACACTTGATCCTTCTAGGCTTTTTAAAATATAGATTACTGGTATTACACTTCTTCAAATTATGACCTAACGTTGGTAAACTTTTCATATGCACCACACGTGGTGCATTTTGATTTGGGTTCTGATTTCCAAATTTCTACAACAATTTAAGTGTATAGTCTGTCTGACTTCAGTAACTCTTCCATTTGAGCAGGTAGCCAATGTCTTCTCCCTGGGAAACAGCTCAGGAGAAAAATAATGGAAGATAATTACTTCAGTCTATGCTTGATAAAACAGCTGTGCTTGACCTGCACTTGAAACTGAAGGTCCCATGCTCACATCATACCTGCACCACAGTGCCAGCAGTGCATCCTATAAATCAAAATATGAAGGTGTGTGTGTGTAAGGCTCTGGATATTTTGTATTTGTGACTTTTTTAATAAAAAACAACAGCAACAAAAAAACCTACACACCACACACAATACAATAAAACAAAAACAAAAGCCATTAACAATTTCTTATACATTAAGAAGGATACTATTTTTTGTCATACAGGATTTACCTGTTGAGAAGATGAAATAATTACTTTAAAAAGGAAATGGATTTCAGTCAGAAATTTATTGCACAAAGAGATAGGCAAATAAGACTAAGTAATAAAAAGCTGCAGCTAGCCAAGTTTCTATTTTTTCAGTTACTATCATTTTAAAAAAAATATTTTCACTGGAAAAATTTCAGCTTCTTATAAGATTTGCTCAGTAGAACAGAAATGATTTAGACCCTAAAGATG
>JAOWBP010000001.1:76331784-76374610 GCA_028571105.1 Tragopan temminckii | reverse complement strand
CTGAAAGCTTTATTCAGAGAAGAAACAAAGGGCTTAGAAACTGTCAGTTTTTGAAATGCGTCCTAAGCTTGCAAACTTTTTTGTGGCAAAACCAGGATTTTCATGTTACAGCCATAGGTGTGGCATAACACACTGAAGACCAGTACAGGGACTCTCCTGCCATCACTTGGGCACCTGTCCCAACAGAACACATGGTTCTCATTCCCAGGCTATGGACGATGACACTGTGGTCATCCAAGCCGACTGTCCTGGGCCCATAATGGAGATGTCCAAGTGCAGACAATATGAATTTTCATCATATTGTACTTTAGTGTCCATGGTTAAGAAGTAGATCTGGGACATTTAGTTTTCTTTAATGTACTAAAATTTTTTCTAACTTCATTTTTAAAGGTGAGGCACTAGTTTTTTGACAGGTCTGAGTCTCAGTATGGTGATTTGCAGTGAGGTGAAAGGGTATTATGCCTAGGCAACTTTCACTCCATTGCAGTGGGGTTTTATAGGCCAAAATGCAACACATTTGATGATGTTATTGCTAATACACTGCAAAAGATGTCTGAGAAGCTGAGTTAGGTGGTAATACCCTTGGACTAGCCTTGGATTAGGAGTTGCTGAATACAGAAATTGTATACAGTACTGGAAAAGAATCACCAAGTTGCAAAAAACCTTTGTTTTTCCAGAGCAGTGGACCATAACAATTTTCCTGTTACCTCCAATCGTTGTTTTTAGTTAGGTTTAAGAGGCTTCTCAATGAAAATACAGCCTAGACACGGAATATTAGCATACTTTAATGCAGTCTTATTTACATTTGAGGTACAAACAGAAGTGGAGAGGAACTGGATAATTCCTTAGGGGGATGTGAGCAGAGAGAGGCCTTTTCTTCATTTTTATCTCATCAGTGGGACAGAATGTTTATTTGCAAAGAAAGAGAAGAAGAAATTTCAGAGTAAAGAGGATGTTTGAAATGATATCAAGGATTACACTCATAATGTTGTAAACTACATATAAACTCCTAGAGCTAACTTCTCACTCTAAAGATAAATGTCATTAATTCACAATACCATCCCTAAACCTCCAAAGAGTTTCTGCATAAAAGATAATTCTTTATAGCACGAGCTGCTTTACAACTTTTTAGATGGAGACAAAAATGGAAACTACAATATTTTATAAAATACAGTCAGCACTAGTAAAAGGAAGCTGTCTGTGAAGTTTTGAAGTTTTTCTACAATAGTTATTACTGATATTTTTTATGCTGTTTATAGAGAAAAAACCTCAGTTTGAAGGATATGAGTGCACTATATCAAAAATGGCTTTCATTTTAAAACTCTTTTACAGCTAGGAAAAAAAAATCAACCAGCTTTTGAAATGAGATTTTTCACTCAACCACTCACTGTAGAGCTAACATAATTGTGGTGTCGAACCACAGCAGACTGTGTCAGTTCTCTCTGTAATTACTGAGCACACAAGGGCATTACAGAGTATGACTGAAGGATTGTTGTTTCCCAAATCTGGCAGGAATCTTTCCGTACTGAATGTCATCAATAAACATAAAATATTTATCGTCTTTGATGAGCTAGTGGTTAAATAGCTTCTTAAAAATCTCTCAGATTTTGCCAAGCAATACATCCAGAAACACATCTTTGAAAAAGAAGGGAAAAACAGCTCCAGTTTCTCCTTCATTAGTTAATATACAGAGATGCAAATATGAACTGTTTCATTCCAAAAAGTTTAAATTAGGGAATGTGGCTTTGATGTATGACATCTATGTGACAGAAAACAGCAGACAGTGCAATGCAGAAGATAATGCGTAATTTAGCTCTGCACTTACACCAACACTGATGACCAGGAATCACAAAGTGACGAAGGGGAGGGAGAAATGGTGCTTTCTGAATGCTGTTTCTGAGAATCTTAAAAATCATTTTATGCTTGCATGGATTATTTATTTATTTACTTATTTATTGCTTGTAAACAAAAAATTATTTTCACCAACCAAATTCTGACAAGAATGCTATGGAAAACACAGCCTAGTCAAGGAAAACACGGTAAATCAAGGAAAGGGCGCTCAGTCTTGTCAATGACATTCCTGGACAACGTGACAGAGCTCCCTCTTTGGAAAAACAACCGCTGCATTACTTCCTCAACAGAAATGCATAAAACCACTCTAGTAAATTTTTACTGGTGTTTTCTCATGTTTGTAGGAAGAGAAAAAAGAAGCTTTAGATATTATAGAGCATCCCTTAGGTAGTCCCTATTTACTTTTTCATCAGATAAGAACTTGGTACTTAATTATAGCTGATGACAAACCATGTAAGAGAGAGATGTGAAAAATCAAAGTGTCAAAACAACTGCATGGTCCTATGGGTGAACTCAAAAGCAATCCTGGAAAAGATATATTTTCAACAGCCTCAGCTGTAAATTATTCTTGCATACAATTTTTTCCTTTCTACATAGAAGATACAGAAGCACACAAAGGTCTTGTAATTACTGCACCAAGTTTTTTTCTGACCTGCAGCTCAGAAATCTTAACTTTTAAGCAAAGATCTGAAAGTAAAAAAAAAAATTAATAAAAAATAGGAATTGTTGTTGCAGAGGATTATTCATTCCTTTTTTATTTATAGATTTGTGTCTTTTGGGATCCTGCCATTCCTGTAGTATGAGTATGTACCAGCTGTTTGTGAAAAAGATGCTGGCTCTTCATCAATCTAATTAAACCAATACATTTTATTGCATATTTTTGCATATCATCAGTATTCTGTAAAATCAAACTGTAAATGCTATTTTTTTTAATATTAAGATGTGTCTTGCAGAGGCTTGATACATCTGCATAAACTTAGGAGTATTTGTTTATCAATTTATGCCCGTTAAAAGAATTTATTGTTAGCTTAGGACTACAGAAAAGGAGAGCTCCACAACCTTTCACATATACGTTTGTAGCATTTCCTTAAAGGCTTCTGAGCTGCCAGTCATTCCCGGTCAAACTAGGCATGGAATTAGAGAACTCATTTTGAAAGGGACTTCCAGTAATGGTCTGAACTTCTGCTCAAAACAGGACCCAGCTAGGTCAAGGTTTCCAAGGTTTTATCCAATAAAGTATTGAATATCTCCATAGATGGAACAGAAGTCTTCAAGGTGTCAGGTTTACAGAAGTACTAAGTAGTTCAGCATAGTAGATAGCTTTTATTACTATCCCTCACTGAACAAAATGCAGGACTAGCCACTCAAGAATGTCTGAATCTTTAAACCAGAGCACATGTGGTTTCACTGGGCTTATTGCTTGCAGAACAAGGTGTTCTGCCTTCAAAACAAAGCTTCACAAAATACTGACAAAGCTGTCTAAAAATCTTTCTATTTACATTGTAATCAATGATAATAATACGTTAGCACTATAGCATCAGTTTAATTCTGAACACTAAATTATGTTAGCTTAATAAATACACTGGCAAACAATTAACTGATCATTAATGAAATTAAAATACAGATTTTGCCTGGAAAATACATGTAATGAACCTGTGCTTTTCATCACTGTATAAAGGTAAAGCAAGTAGCTAAGTAATTCAAAATATGAGGTTTGATTCTTGCAAATTTTCTCCTGGAACTCCTCTATTCTATTTCTCAGTGTAAAGGAAACTAACTAGCTGGCATTATCAGAGATCTCAGTCTCAGTAAGGAAACTAATACATTCAAGGTCCATTTCTCCTGAGATCTGCCATCCAAGAACTTATTGCTCCATCTTAGAGTTTGCAAAGACTCTGAAAGCCCAATTGAATAAGGGAGTTAAGCGTTTCAAATGTTTTCTAACAAAAGGTCAATTAAGAATTCAGCAGCTTTACAAAAACCAAACCCAACCCTTTTAGATGGCACTGGTAGTATTTGATTAAAACCGTGGGCACTGATGAAGGTAGTTTATTTGCACTGCCTTTCATCTCCAGAACTGTTGGCTGTTTCCTTATGCCAACATCATGGCCCTTATTCAATCTGAGAGTTGAGGCAATCCAGACACAGCCTGGGAGAGCCTGAGTTTCTCATTATGTGTCATTCTAGACATCACAGAATTGCCTCACACCTTTTCCCTATGATGCATACAATGCATTCCTCAGCAGACAGAAATAGCCCAGAAGAAAGATTTCTTTTGGCTGATTAGATCTAATTAAAAACTTCTACTGATTTGAATACCTAATTGGGAATAATTTGGAGAAAAAAAATGTGTGTGTATATATATGTGTGTGTGTGTGTGTGTGTGTGTATGTATATATAGTGTCTGAATCTAGGTCCAAGAATTTCTAGCAAATCTACTACTGTATGTAGACTTCATTAAACATGATGCTGCTTTAGCTTGCAACAGGCCAGATTTTAGGTTAATCTAACAAAGGCCTTTGGGCATAACTTGGCCTGTCTGAAGCTGTGATTCAGCTTGGTTAGCTGTATCAAATGCAGCTAATTACAACAGCTATCTCAGGACTGGGTGACTGGTCCTTATCTAATTTATTTTTTTCTTAAGTCTCTGTGATTAGGTGGTATAATGCCTTGTGTCATGTCTATTTATGAATATACATATGCTCTTAGTGACAGACAGTAATGACAAGGAGTTACTGTATGATGAATGAACTACCTATTACCACAGAATTAACTACAGCACAAAAGAATGCAGGCACAGGAGGATAGCGTATACCTTCAAAGAACAGTCACAAGAGGATACCAGAAGCTCCTGAGCTATATGCAACTCAGCAATCACCAGTTACCATCCTCAAAAAAGGCTGCTGTTGGAGCTGTATAAAACCAGTTTTAGAGGCTTTATGGAAAAAAAAAATATCAAAAAGTATCTAACACATGCATACATGATGCATCTAAAATGTATATCATGTATAGAATACTCTGATGTAAAGTAAAACTATGATGCAGTAAGACAGAGCAAGTTGTACAGCACATTAGCAAACAAGAAAACAGCCCCAAACAAACCCAAGAGTGAAGAGGAAGCATTAATATCGACACTGCACTCCCCCTTCAGGAAAATAATCAGGATGTCTTTCAATCAGACCTTTTACTGAAGTCATCAACCCAGAGAAACAGCGTCAGGGCAAACTTCTTACCTCTTTTTAGGGGTATATACTACAAAGTTTATGTGCATATGACCTAGACAGGCTTGAGCAGGCCCAGGTGATCATCATGGGATTCAATAAATCCAAGTGCAAGGTCTTGGACCTGGGTCATCACAAGCCCCGCAATCAATACAAGCAGTGGGATGCAAAGATGGAGCACAGTCCTACTGAAAAGGACCTGGGAATACAGATGGATGGTAAGCTGGACATGAGTTGGCAGTCTGCCCTCACAGCCCAGAAAGCCAACTGTACCCTGGGCTGCATCCAAAGAAGCGTCGCTAGCAGGGAGGGAGGTGATCCTGCCTCTCTGCTCTGTGCTGGTGAGATCTTGGAGTACTGCATCCAGACGTGGAGTTGAGACTTCAGTACACAAGAGACACAGACCTGCTGGAACACGTCCACAGTAGGGTCACAGAAATGGTCCAAGGAACACCTCCCCTACAAGGACAGGCTGGGAGAGCTGGGACTGTTCAGCCTGGAGAAGAGGAGGCTCCAGGCAGATCTGATAGCAGCTTTTCAGTATCTAAAGGCGGGGCTATAAAAAGGAAGAGGACAGACCCTTTAGCAGGGTCTGTTGTGATAGGACAAGTGGAAATGATTTCAAACTAAAAGAGAGGAATTTAGATCTGACATAAGGAAGAAGTTTTTTACAGTAAAGGTGGTGAGGCATTGGAACATGTTTCCCAGTGGTGGGTGCCCCATCACTGAAGACATCCAAGGTCAGGCCGGATGGGGCTCTGAGCAACCTGATCTAGCCATAGATGTCCCTGCTCATAGCAGGAGAGTTGGACTAGATCGACCTTTAAAGGTAATTTCTAACTCAAAAGATTCTATGATTCTATGACATATATAATTTAACTGTCATTCTTTTTTACTAGAACAGTTAATATCACTTAAACTGGTACTAGCAATAATTATTTCATTAGAGCATTAAGACTGATGGGATCCCTCTCTGGAGATTCATGGGACCAGAGGGCACATGAGACTACTGAGGGTTCTGTTCAGAACCCTTGGGAGGCTGCTGTTTGTTACCTTTGAAAAGTCATGGTGATCAGGAGAGGTTTCTGATGGTAACAGGAAATGAATGTCACATCAGTCTCCTAGATGGGCAAGAATACAGAGTGGTCAGCCTCATCTAAGCTCTCAGGAAGACTAAGGAGCAAATCTTTGAAACCGTTCCCAGGCGTACAAAGGGTAGGTGACCTAGGGAACATCAAGTCTGACTAGACAGTATTATATGAGAAAAAGTGTGTGTATAGACAATAGTAGTATCTGCTCTTCACGCTGGATCTAGGAGAACCATAGACATGATCACCAATGTAGTACATTTATAGTCAAATTAGTGAAGTATGGACTGAATGAGTGAACCAAAAGGTAGGTGAAAAACTGTCTGGACTACTGGGTTCAAAGGGTTGTGGTCAACCACATAAAGTCAAATTTATGGCCAGTTATTAGCAGCATCCGTTAGGAGTCTTGGGCCAATCTCATTTAATGCTTTCATTAAGAATCTAGACAGTGGAATGCAGTAAGCTTTCAGTAAATTTGTGCTTGATACCAAATCTGTAAAAAGATTAACACACTGGAGGGCAAAGATTGTTAAACTCTGAAACTTCTTAGAGGAGATGTTATTGCCATCTACAAGTTCTAAATGTGATGGTCTAGAGAAGACAGACTCTTCTCAGATGTGCACAGTGATATCGTGAGAGGTGATGAGTGTAACACATTGCATTTTGATTAATAGTTTTTCTTCAGTGTTTTGGTGTTCAAATATTGGAAAAGATTGGCAGAGAAGTGGTGGCATTTCAATCCTTGCAGATATTTGAAAGTCAGATGGGCAAGACCTTGAGCAACCCGATCTCATTAGAGCTGTTTTGGCTGGGGCTTGGATCACATCAGCAATAGATGTTTCTCCCAGCTGAAATTGTTCTTTGATTCTATGACTTCAATTAAATTACAGTAAAACTGCAAAGGCTCATACTCTTGTTTCTGTCTTGTTATCATAGATAACTAAATATCAAATTGTGTTTAGAAAGTAAGACTGCAGAACAAAGCATTCAAAATTTGGAATAGTTCAGAATTATGACTGACCATTAACCTAATTAAATGCTATGCATTAAAATCATGGTACAATTCTTAATTATACACATGAACCTATTATTCCTCCACCTCAGTTACAGAACAGGATGAAACATATTCACTGAACAGGAAGCTTTTCAATATTTCTTATCTTAATCCAGCATGGTCCCACAGCTGATATTTGCTCTGGCTCTAGAAAGCCATGTTCCTATTCCAGCATTTTGTAAATTAATATCAAAACAGTGTCAAAATTGTCTCTGTGAGGTGAACTGCTATTTCTTTCTATATTTTACAGAAGAAAAAAAAAAAAAGGTAAAGTTTAAAAGCAAAGTTTCTTGAAATGTGAGTATGCTGTCTTTGACATAGCAGAATCTACATTGTACTAGGGTATACTATAAGTTCCATTACAAACTATACCAGAAAAAAAAATATAACTCAAGAGTTTAATGGCACGCTGAGAACTAACTGACCAATTGTGTACATCATACATTCTTTTTAAGTTCTGGACTTGCCAGTTCAATAATAGAACTTTAATTCATGCGTGGTATAACTTACGAAACTGGTGAAATGACATAGGAATATCTGATACTGCGAATTACAGCAGAATATCCTACTTTCACATACTAACATGTATGTCTTTATACCCCTTTTCCTTCATTAAGACAGAAGCACATATAGTATTCAGAAGCACAGATCTAAGAGAAGCCCAAAGAGAATTTCAACCACAGAACAGCAATGATTTAGCTACTGCATGTGAAGAGATGGAGCTTTTGGGCTAAAGGATGAAATGCTGATGTACCACACGCTGCGATGAAAAAGGAATAGGAGGGAGAGAAACTCCAGACAAAGGGAAAATAAGCAGAAGACAACAAGCAGAGATAACACTCAGCAGTAGATCTAGCTGAGGGGGAGGATGTATAGCAGGCTAATTTAAAAGAAAGAAACTCAAAGGCATCTAAAGAAAGCAGTTCTTTATTATTTGAAAACTATGACATGTAAGAATAGGACCTAGATTAAAAAAGATCTTAAAACAGTTTTTTGTTTGTTTGTTTTAAATGGCGTAAGAATTAAACAAAGATGAAGACTGTAATTCTAGAGAGCAAATCATATTCCTCAGATAGTACAAGTTCCAAAGATAAAAGAAAATGAATTTCAAGCCAAGGAGGATATGCTTCTACATGAGTATCACCTTTACGTGGCATTTGGTGTGTATCTAGTTAAGAACATATCATGAATGAGAAGACCTCTTCAAGAAAATAGTCTCCAGATATCAAAGATTTCCTAACTCATACAATGTGGATATGAAAACTGGGAATTTGTCTTTCTGTTTTTCATTTAAAATTTGCTTCAGTTAGTGACATTCACACACTACCAGCTCAATGAAAAACTTAAACATTTTAGTAAATGCCACTGCACAGCCTGTAGAGAATAAAGGGCTTATTGACATGCCAGCTTCCAACATAAAATGTCATGATTGCAGTATTGACTAACAGCATATCAAAATAAACATCTGAAAGTTAAGGTAACTTGGAGTTGCAGAAGACAATCTTTTTGAACTACCGAATTCACATTTAAATATATATATATACGTATATCCATCTCCTGAAGCATTCTGAGATATAAACTAGCGATTGTGTCTAAGTGGTTGAGGCATAATATTAAAAATCTGTCCTTTTTTTTTTCTTTTCTTTTTTTTTTTTTTTAAACCCTGCTTTAGGCAGCTTAGCTCTTGCTTTTTATCATATTATTGTTGCTCTATATCTTCACCGAGTATCATCCCATGGGCATAGTAGCAATGACTCTTTTATATTTTACTTGATCAAAATTACTTGAGAAACTGCCTTGGAAACAACATTAATAGCAAAACAATAACAAAACAATATCCAGAACAATAAATTGCCTCTGCTACCTGTTAAATACCAAAATAGTACTGAAATGTTTACAAATATAGAGGACATTCATTCATTGTCAGCAAAATCCAACCAATTTACCTGATTTGTATTGTACATAGGAAAAAAAAATCAAGAAACCATATTATAATGACTATTACATTTGTTTTCTCACATGAGAGTTTGAAAGTTCACCAGTACTGTTGGCCAGTCACACTTCCCACTGACATACAAATGTACTGAACTTTGTCGTGAAAGAATTTAGCCAGCCAAATAAAGTCTTGAGCAAGAATAGTGGGTTTGGCCACTGTCTTCCACATCAATATTTGGAATCATGATTAGGAGAAGTTGGATGTACGAAATTCTTTCCTGCAGTAAATCTGGTACCTTCATCCATTTTATTACTGAAGTAAAAGGAAATATGTATGCTGTCACAGTATCATTTATCAGTTTTTATTTCTTTAATGCAATATACAGTCAGTCCGGTCTGTGTTGCATACACATATGCAATTACTTTCTATTCTCTGTTTCTAGGTTCCTCTTATTACTGAAGTCCTAAAATGCATCTATGGGGGCTGCTCTGAAAGTCATGCCTCCTATTTTATTATGTTGGCCCCCGATATCAGAGGCAGATGTCGGTGGTAAGGAAGTGGAAGTGGAACCTTAACACAAATATTCCATTACATTTTATTGCTGTGTGACAGATGGGAGCAGAGGGGCAGTCTGACGGAATGGAAGTGCATCTGAAGCAAAGGTATGCCATGGAATTCCACCATGCAGTAAAAAATGGCACCCATTAACATTTACTGATGTTTGCTGAATGTTTATGGAGACCTAACAGTGGATGTGAGCACAATGAGGCAGTGGATGGTGCATTTCAGCAGTGGTAACGGTGACAGTGGGTCACCTCCACTGGTGCTGATTTTTATGAACGCGACATGCAGGCTCTTGTTCATCACTGGCAAAAATGAACAACTAACAGTGTTGAAAAATACCGCTCTGTAGCCGAGAATTTGCTCTACTAAACAGTGTCATTGTGCCCTTCATACCTGTTGTGGTTTCCATAGAAATAACTAGGAAGCAACCTACATATATAATACAAACTGGTCAGATTCATGAGGGAATGGTTTAAATGCTTCAGTGTAATTTCTAACAATTAATTTATTAGACTCTTACAAAGAAATAGGACTTTCAAAATGTTAACTGCACTGTGAAAGGCTTCAGTCAAGTGCCGAAGTAAAGTCTTAGTTACTAGAGAGGAAGAAGAGAGCATAACAGAGTCGGACTTTACAGTGATTTCCTGAAATACAAATAATCAGAAGTTGTTAATGGAAAAGTGAACAACATGGGGACATAGCAACCACATGCCATTTGCTGTATGTAAATTCTCTCAGGAGCTGGGCAAAAAAATGAAAAAATAAAAAAAAGGAATATAAAAAGAGTACAAAATCCCATGTTTTGATAATTGGATTCACAGTTTTGCAAATTGCCCCTGTGCATTTTTTATACTAAATATTTTATTATTATTATTTTAAATCTTAAGAGCTTAAGCTTTCCTCTAAATAAATATCTTTTCATTAGTGCTGGGCACTCACAGGTACCTGGACATTTACACAGGTTAGATACTGGCAGATCTCTGTGAAGTCTGCAAAACCAGGAGCTCACAGCATCCGCAGTTCTCTCTCCTTTTGATAAAGAAAAAATTATTCAAGGTCAAGTAACATAAAATTGCTCTCAGCTGCTTCTGACAGACTTCAGCTGCATCCTAGCAGTCTTCACCTTTCTCAAGTTAAATGATTTCCATACTTACATAGACTTTTAAAAATAGCATGAACAACCTGACATGAAGTAACAACTTTAAATGTTATCAGACATGATCTGGTATTGCTGCCATACAAATCTTCCTTTCTGGACTGTGACTGGCCTTTGTTTGTGGTGTCACTTTATAGTGCACCTGAAGTTAACAGCAGTTGCACTTCTCAGTTTATTTAGTGAAGCACTGTGGAAGCGTCCTTATTTCTTAAGATCTTCAGCTTTCTTTTATAGCAGCTATACGCACGCTGAGTTGGGTCAAACAGTCAAGTGTGAATTAAATTACTCCTTTTTTTTGCTGACATAAGTAGCTAACCCAGTTTTAATCTGAACAGAGATATCAGCAATTATTCAGCTAGTATGCTGAAGAAACATGAAATGCTAATTTACCTTTTTCGCTTTTTTTTTTTTTTCTTATGAGATGTATTACACTACTTTGTTGTCTAAAAGAAGATTCTTCAATGTGAAAGAACAAGGCATTTTCAGTTCTAATTTAATCTTAAAACAACCTGGATACTTCCTTGTAGAGGATTACAGGAAACAAACCTGATTACATATGAAGTAATAAGGAAGCAGAAAAGGTAGAATCTCAAGCAAGTCTAAATCCTATTACATTTTTTGTCCTTCTATACCCTTGGAGCGGATAGATAAACTTACATTGCAAAGAGAAAAATGGAAAAAATGCTGTTTTACTTCTGCAACTGTTTTTATATCTATATGATACAACTTTGTTAAAAAAAATGTGAACTTATAAAAAAATGGTTGTTGATGAGCTTCTAAGAAATTCTAAAAACTGTGGACCTAGCATTGCTTAACTTGGCTTCTGGGAAGGGGCCTCCGTTGAATACACTCCTGACTTCTTCACCTGGGTTTGATGGAAGGACTGACTCTGAATGCTCAAAGGGAAACTGCAAAACAGCTCCTGTGATAGAAGGTGAAAATTAACTCATAATAGTGAGAAAAGCAAATTCTGGCTATATAGCAATCTGCTTATGAAAACTAGTATAAACCTCATACCTGCCAGATACTAGCAATTATTCCTGCAAGCTAAACTTTTTGTCAGCACTGAAAACAGGCACCCACAGAAATCCTCTCTCACTGGTTGCTTTTCCCTTAGCATCCTTAGATGACTTGACAGCCTGCCTGTATCTCCATCTTCTGAAAGGTGTGCTGGCACACGTGCAATATGTTACAATCTGGATTAATAGTATTACATGCTAAAGGCAACCCTCTACAAGGGTTCAGCCATTAGATCATATGCAGTACAGAGGAGCACTAGGTGAGTGCAGTCCTCCATCTCTCTGAATATATCCTCTGGCTCAAAAGATCAATGCCTGCCCATCCAGCTTACTAGGTCTGTTAAATTCGCTGTGAGCCACTGAAAAGCGCCTGACTCCCTCATCTTTACATCCTCCCTTCAGGTACTACAAATCTGCACTTATTTTTCATCCTACAGAACAACTTAACATCTTAACTTAGCATATGCAGATAATAACTTAAACATTATCATACTGCATCCTTAAGAGAACAGACTACTAAAAGAAAGCAAGAACAAGTTTTGATGACTCATTTGGCCCCAATTCATTTCCCAAATGTGCATATTTAAGGCCTTACATTTTAATTCGTATGAGACAAAGAAGTTCAAACAGTACTATTAAACTTGAAAGAATTTTGCTTGCAAGAAATCTGTTTAATTAATATGAATAGAAAAGAAGCAGAGACATGGATTTTGAACTAAAGTACTAATAAATGAGAAACACAGAATAAGTGGAAAGTAAACCTGGGGCAAGTAAAATTCTGTCTCCATTACACACTGCAGCCCAATTAACTCCATCCGTATTACCCATGTTTAACAGAACAAAACGGACTGGTGTACATTTTCACAGCAAGATACCACTTGCTTTCCTCCCACCCATAAACACTTGCTAGAAAGTAAAAAAGCAGAATAACAGAACGGGATGCCTATGTTCAAATTACTGAACATCTACAAACCTTTCACAAATGTTATTTTCATTTATATTTTCTTCTGTTGCTCAGTGACACAGATCACAAAACATTTATTTCCTTGAATTGTTATGAAATTTAAATATCAAGCAGTGTAGAATCACTAAATTAGTATGCTTATTAATACTACATTTTACTAGATGAGTATAATACAGTACATCCTTTGCAAAACTGGTGGCAAAAGTGAAATATTTTACTTCACTTGGAACACTGGTGAGCAGCTGTCTTTAAAGATCAGCTCACAGGAATGATTATTACAGGATTTTCTATTCAGCTCACTGTGTGGCCATCCTATCTTATAAATTAATTTTTTCTTTGAATGATTAGCAAATGCAGTACATATTTTGCCACAGTGTGTGTGTACAGACAGCTACTGTGGATTAATTTACTATGCAACAGTAAATACATGTTGTTCCTTTCAGGTGGACAGAGACACATCCCACTTCTTCCCCAGACTTTCTTGAGTCGCTCACAAGAGGAAATCTGAAGAATCTCCTAACTGGGAAACCATGAAAACAAGAGATGGAGCAGATGCTAAGGACCTCCCCTGGACTTTTTGGCTTCATGTATTTTGTATTCTGCTACTTTCTTATTGATTGAAAGCAAAGCTAAGGGAAAAGGATACTTTGAAAAGACAAATGTTTACTCAGCATTAAGGAAAAGGTGCCAGCTGTATTGTTTACATTTACCACCAGTTCTCTCCTCATTTTTTTTTATTTCTTTATTTTTTTTTAAATTAAAGTCAGATTTGGGTCTAACCTCCAAGGCAGATGTCTATTTTTACATGCAGATATGCGTATTTATGTAATTTACATCTTGTGAGGGAGAAGAGGAAGGGAGTTGCCCTGTAAGCACTGCAGGGAGTTACCTCATGTTCAGTCATTTTATTTCTTGTGAACCACTCCTTTGTTCCTTTACCTGAGAAGGATTTGTCAGTCTAAAAAGTCTCTTGTAGTGTCAATTCTCTCAGCTCTCAGAAGCATGTCAGTACCTGTGGCTGTACTTCACAGGAAAAGAGTGAGCTAACTGTACTTTACCTGGCAGATTTTTTCACAAATTCTAGACTACTCATTGCATTGCCAGCTCAGAAGACAGAATGCATTTCCTTAACTGTGATCATGCCCTGCTACTTTACCAGATTTGTTGTCCAGCACTCACTATTTACTTGGCCAGGTGATACACCAAAAGGATTTCAGCATAAGAGAGACACCAGCTGTAGTGTTGGCAAACAAAGGTAGATTTTCCCAGCCTTAACTCCTCTGCAAAGATTATAAACGTTCACTCCTGAAATGTAAGATAATTTCAGCTTAGATAGAAGGATAGATCGTGCTGTTTTCAGTACTTACAAAAGTACAAGTTATTACTGTCATTTTCCTATTACACAAGCAGATCCTCTTCACTTGGTAAAGTGAACCATGGACATTTGTAATACACAGACACACTGAGATAAGTAAAAATATTGATCTGAACTACAGGCTTCCTTGAACTAAGCCTACACAAGTACATGTACTGAAATTGAAGGGAAATGTTTATTATTTTTAATATTAGAAGAATTATGAGTTCTGTGCTTGTGATTAGAGCCTACTGTCAATGTCACACTGAGTGAAGCCCTTATGTCATACACCCACAAGTTTTATGGATTTTCTGCCATCTTTTTATGTTTCAAGGGAAGTATAACAAAGCAAATAAGTTTTGATACTTATATATTATAAACATATTATATATCGTATATGTGACCCAAGACAATTTTTCTCCACTCAGTGTAGTGCAGGCAAGCCCAAAGGTTGGATGTCCATGCCTTAAGTCATATAATGGAGAGATTATTTAAGAATGAACTTAGAGTAAAAATTCAGTCATATGAGACTAAATTTGAAGTACAAATATGAATGAGTTAATACACTTTTCCTCAGCAGTTTTATAAAATTTTACAAGTTTCAAACATGTCATTCTCATACAGGAAACTAAAACCTGAGAAATTTCCCCAGCAATGGCTACACAGACAGCTAAGCCTACTGACCATTGCAAAGTGCATGTGAAACCTCTTACCAACAAAATATCTCCCTCTTCTGTCTCTTCACTCTCATCATACGGTAGGATCCCTTACATTCTTTTCTGTTCTGCAGCATTTAAACACTTCACACTGTTTTCATTTTTCTTCTCAACATCCTTTGATCTCTCATGCTCCATTCACAAGCTACATGCATTAGTTCCTGCATAACTATAACGTTACTGTCATTTTAGAGGTAGAGAAGGAAATCTACTGAAGATTGCTCTGAAATGGACATAATCAACCTACAGTATAGACCGAGTTTTCTCTGGGAAGCATAGCAGCATTCTGCATGCTTACATACTCCCCTGAACAATGAAGTGTGTGATGTTGTGAGTAACAAGGCAAAGGCTTCTGAGTTATGATTTTATCTCCTGTGCTGAGATATTCTTGTTAATATTCTTGTGCATCTCAAAGTCATTTAAAATCCATGCTTCCTACTGTTTTGAAGGGATGCAATCATCACCAGCTACAGAGAGAGAGAGAGAGATAGGAAAAGGGAAAGAAGATGAGAGATATTCAAGTACTCCAAGACTACAATCTTCCTGATTTGGCTACCCTCAGAGGAAATGTGTAATCCATTGATCAGAAATGGCAGGATGCTGCGTGAGGTAAACCTGTTCTCCCTCCATGAAAGCCTTCGGAATACTTTTTAAAAGTCAGAGTTAATTTTCAAGCAAATGAAGTAGAATATGCAAAAATATTATTATTTAATCTGAATAAGGCACCACATAGTTACAAACCACTCTACTCTTCTGAGAAGGCCTGTATCTTTCTTATCTAACTTGCCTGCTACATAAGAAGCCTTTCAGCAAAATATCCTGTTGATGTTGTTTTTTGTCCTCCTTCTAAATACCTTCTTGGAAATGGTTTTGGGGTTTCTCTGCCACTTGTGCCTTTCTTCATTTTTATGTCTCTTTTTGATGCCTTTGCTATGCCAGCCTTCCCTTAGTTTCTCACAACTGAAAGGCCGTTTGTCAGTGACTATATTTTTCTTAGCTCCTTTTCAGCCTCACTCTAGTTTTGGAACAGTTGTCTGTTTCAAGGACACACACATTACATTTTACTCTGTTCACACTGAGAAAGTCACTCTTCCGAACAGCTATAGTAGAAACTTTGTTCCAATGACAGCTTAGTGTCTATGCATGAGGACAGGACTTGCTTCGAAAGACTTCTACTTGTAATTGCAGTTTTAAAGCCTTGAAATACACTTCTCTCAGGAGACATCCAACCTTTCAGTTTCTGATGAATGCTTCCAGATGTAAAGGCTCAAATATCATTTCTTCAAAAGGTGATGAATTTATCCAAAGTGTATAGCATACATATTGTTAAATAGAGGACTACCCTTTTACGTTAAACGGTGAGATAAAACTTAGTTCTTTTCAGAAACTGAAATAAAAAGGTTCTGATCTGAGAGGAATACAATTTTTCAGAATTAGGTTTTTCAGCACTGATCTCGGTGACACCTTAACAGAGGAAACAACACAGTATTACTTTTTAAAAATTCATTTAGTTTAATTTTGAATCCAGTAGGAATTATGAGATATTTCACAAAAATAACTCAGTAGTGATCCTTCAATCTTCTGTTCTCTTTTCACTACTTAATACTGCGTTAAAATGAATAATTATTTGCAAGATAGGTGACACTTCAGCAATGGATAAGAATTTAGAATAAAATAACATCCACATTGCAGGGAACATGGAAATATGTGCACTGACTATCCAGCTGAACGAACTCCTTGTTGTCCTCCTATTCAAACAAAAGACAGCAAGTCAGTCTCTGTACTGTAGTTAGAGGGATCTCAAGATCTGCCATGTGGAAGCAAAAGACGTTTTCATGTCACTGGGGCAGTCAGAGTCTGGATGTGTTTGTCCTCTGCACAGCAAAAGCAATCACAGAAGCTGTTCAGACTTAGCATGGCCTCTAATATCCTCTATCTGCTCCATATTTCTGACTGGCTGGGCAATAGTGTGGTCACAGGTTTTCTGAGAGGAACTGCCTTAGTGAAAGGCGGCTCCCAAAGGAATTGTACTGTCTAAACTATACTGCAACATACAGGAGAACAGGAATGACAGGGATCATACCTGCTAGACTTATATTTAACAGAAAAGTGCCACTTATGCTAGCCATTTGAGATTTAAACCTTACAACTAAATCATCAAAGTCATTGCTTTTGTGGGAACAAATAAGAGTTACTAACACAGCATCTGTTTTGGTTGTACGGGCAGGGAATGCTTTTAACTACAATGGTACGATCCACAGAGATCAATCCTATCCCACACAATTACTCTTAAAAAAATCTATTTACTTTGCACTTCTCAGAGTTAGTTCATTTGAAGGAAAGCTTTGAGCATGGATGGCTTGGAGAAATGTGCATGACTTGTTAGAGTCCGTATCAGGTATCTGTATCATTTTTTTAAAGAATGGCCTATTAGCAAGGCTGTTGCTTGAGGAAATGTTGGATCTTTTTCATTATAGCAATGTATCTTCTGTAAGTACTTACAGTCTTGCAGTATGAGAGTTAAAAGACACCAGCTCAGAATAACAATATTTCCTTTCACTCTATAAAACTATACATATCTACACAAGATGAAAAGCAGCCAAGGATCAGGTCCTAATTTCCATACACTTTATTGCTACTATTCCTTCAGGCTGAAACCAAATGCAACAGAATGTACAGAACCTGAATAATTCCCTATCACTTGGAAATATCCTGCTCCTGCAGTAGCATTAGAGATTGACTAAAATATCCAAAATGTCTTTTTCAGCAGTATCACTCCATCTTATATCCAGAGAAAAGTGGTATGGGTAAAGCAAGAATACACATTCTTGTATTATGACTGTATTTCTCCTTTAGTTTTAAGGAACCTGCAGTTAAAAACTTTTCAATTCTGTCTACCACCTACAGGGCTGAAATGTCACGAGAACTCTTGCTGTCTCATATAAGATTAAACAATCAATTTTGATGACTGCGGTATACTGCATTAATCACAGATGTTTCATTTTTCTGACACTCTTATTGATGAGATGCTGAATTAGGATTCTCACCTTCAGCTTTTGCTCTTCTCTCTCTGCCTTCAGACCTTCAGCAATACCCCTCAGGCTATCATCCCATCATACTAGGCCAGTAAGAATCTGACTAAGACACATCTAACAAATTCTGTAACAAACTAGAGTAGTAGTTACTACTACTGTCTAGTCAGTACTGAGGCTCGTATCCAAGCTGCTAATCACTAAGGGCCTCTCAGTTCACCTTAATATTTTCCATTAGTGCTGCTGAAAATGGACTTCATTTGAGAATGTCTGCTCTTCCCATTTCTGCTGTTTTCTCTCTCCTTTCTTTTCTAAAGAATGGTATGACAGTTACTTCCTGGACCCTGCTGCATTAATTTTGACTTTGTGATATTTCTTACAAGAACCTGTGGTAAGTATAACAACATTACCTCGCAGTATTGAAAGCAAGACTGTGTTTGCTGATTGTCTTATTTGCAAATGGACGATACAGTGTGGTGCAGGCAATGTACAGGCATCTCTTGATCTATCCATGAATAGTCTTAATAAATCTTTTTTCCTCAGTTGGCTCAGTGTACTTTTCTGTTTTACTTCTTAGCTTCTGATTTTCCAACTCAGCTATGTGACGTTGAGAAACTCTGGGGAGCTGGGTTATGAAAAATTAAGATCTGAATTGCAGAAACATGCATGCAGAAAATGAACTGAAAGGCAGTAAACGGATTAGCCTACAATATCTTCTAATTTTGTAATTTTCAGGTCTGCATAGGCCATCAGTTGCAGTCTTTTGCAATCTTTGCATGGGCGTTATCAACTTTTCTTTATTAGCTTCCATTTTAATTAAGTGAAGAAGTGTTTTCCTAACAAAACACCATTTCTCAAAGAGGATGGAAGCAGTGTTTGCTACCTATGGAATATTCCCCCTTTTCCTCTATGGAGAGGAGTATGCACTACTCTTCATTTCAGTTTTCTATTAATGTCATTTTACATGAAAAACACCCTCAAAGGCCTTAAGCTCAAAATACAACCCCAGCCCGATAGCATCTTAATGTGCTCTTGTAATGGATTCTGGAACAGGTGGCTAATAAATTAACCAGAGGTATGCAATCTATTATTGACTGGCATCATTCCAAACACATAGCTCTCAAATGACAGCTTTTTCATGTAAATTTTATTGTACTGAAAGTTCCATTTGTTACCAAGAGAATTCCTTGTAAATAGAAAGAAAATGCAAATATTTCCTGCTTTACACAGAGCAATGCTAAAAAAAAAAAAAGACAAGCAAACTATATTTTATTCTAGATCTTTTCATCTGTAGTACGTTAACTAGCAAATTAAATATATTTTGAATGAAAGACTGTGTAACCAAACAGAGAAAAAATTAATGTAAAAAGCTAGCAGTTACCTCTTTTGGTGCTTTTTCACACTACTAAATAAAACAACTCTGTCAGAAACAGATTACATAGCTCTGCAATAGCAGAGCACTCAATACCACAAAATTATCTCAATTTTGCCACGTGATACTTCATAGACTACTGAGTACCTTCTAAATCCCTTTTTATTGTGTGCGAAATGACCCCTTTCTTACAGATCTCTGATCTTTTCCCAGTCACCGATTGACACCCATGCCTAAACAAGTCAGGCGAAGGCATCTACTACGTGCCTTCTTATTTCCTTGCGGGTATGAAGCGATGTGCAGAATATCATTATGAAAGTTATTCTAGAAAACGATATTTTTATTCATGAAGGACAGCCAAACTCTCTTCCTCAAATTCCTGTAGCAGTATGCAAGATATTTTCTTGCAGAAATTCCAGCAGGACTGTATAGGAGGGGCATGAAATAGATCACATTAGCTGTGCATGTCCATATCATGCACATGGACTCAAGCCACAGAATATGGGACTGATGCATAAAATTTAAAAGGAATATACTAAAAGGCTTAGTATAACAGGCACTCAGAAAACCTGCGTATCTTCATGAGTAACAGGAAATTGAGTCTTACCTCCAAAATGATAGTAAAAGTGATTTAATTTTGTCTGCAGAAAAAAATGAATCAAGGTTAGTATTTCAAGCATTTATCAATTTATCACAGCACTTCTATATTGATGGCATGGGTTTTTTTTTTTTTTTTTTTTTTTTTTTTTTTTTTTTTATGTGCTACGATTGACATGTATATATGTCAATATTCTTACCTTAATGTCAAAGGACACTAAGGGACTGATACTTCCTGTAATACAGCTCGATAAATAGACACTTTTGAATAGATTACTGCATTTGTTAACCATTTCTACCTAATAATCCTACCTCAATAAATCTGCTGGTCACTATACTTCAGAGAATTCATTCTCCTAGGTAGATATAATTTGTCCTTTGCCTGTCATTTTGTTAATTCATCAGATAACAGATGTTATTCTATTACTTCACTGGGGATTTGGGAAAAAAATGTCTTCTGCTTTATGCAGGTTTTGTTTTTTTTTTTATAATTCTGATACCCTAAGTCACTTAGGAACGACTAAATTTTTCACCACAAATACAGCCTGTGAAATGTAATATTTAGACTTTTGTAGAGAAGGCAGTGGACAACATAACAGCCTAATTCTTTTTCCTTGTAAGCATTGAGAAGTATAGACGGAAAATAAAAATAATAGATGCCGGTATTTCGACACTGTTTATTAAATGAAAAATCAAGATCAAGTTTTCCTTCCTTGTTTTTGTGAGTACGTTCTCAAAGTGAACACCAGACACTGTTGTGAGAGACTTGAGAGAGTGCTTCTGTAGCCTGTGTAAGTTTTACAGCTATTCATCTTGAGAGTTGCTATACATAAGGGTTTGTCAGTTTGATGTTCTGTAGAAATTTTTCCTCTCAAATGCTGTCAGGCATAGAAGAGCTAATACTGATATTGATTGGATAAGCCACATGTCAGCCATGCTAACATAAAGATAAACATCAAAAACACTCCTACCCAACAACTACTCTGGCCTTTTGGCAACTGAGGAAGTTTTCCATATTTTCAGGTTAGTCTTGTATTTACCTTTTATAAACACAGAGAGAATGACAAAAGCTGCCCTGTAATCATTTGTTCTCTTTCTGTGCTGCCCCCTGGGAGGCTTGCAGTGGAAACGAGCGAGGCAGTGACTGAGGAGTGCTTTGGTTACATGCGCCAAGGAAACCACCCGGGGAAATTTTCACTGAGGTGTAATGCTGAAACCTCAACCTGTCAAATAATTGTTTGGAGCTTCAATAAGAAAATATGTTGACTGCAGACATAAAAATGGGGGGGAAAAAAAAAATCTAAAGTCACTAATAAAATTTGCCAGTGTAACAACATTAGATAAAAAAAGAGAATGCTGTAGCACACATGATAACTTAGATTATCTTTTCCTAAGACAGCACATTGATTCTTAGAGATATTTTATATTCCATGAGTCTTTGAATTCTGTGGGAACAGGAGACATTAATTCCTACACATCAGTCTTTCAGTTTTGAGTTCTTTTCATCTGCTCCCTACTGTCATTGCTTTTATACTTCTGTTCATTTTGCATGGAAATTGGATAAGCATGATAATTCTCTATGATTTTTACTTTACAAATAAAAATACAGAGCAGTCAAATGGTCTGTCTTGACATTTAAAGAAAATGAAAAACTAAAACCTAGATAATGACTCTCTACGTAGGGGACCTGTAAAGAGATACTAAGTATGACTGTGCTTCCAATCATAGAAAGCCAGCTACACACATTGGAAACAACCTCTGTGTTAGACTCGTAACTTATGAAGTAGAACATCTACTTCCTAATTAGGACTCAAAAGATTTGCGTCATGTGCCAGTAAATCCTTTTCTCTTCACATCTGGAATAATGATGTCTGCAGAGGTGATGATATTCGCTTAGAATACATTACAGGAAAGAGCATTTAAAAAAATAATAACAAAACTCCCAGCAATGAATCTGTTCCTCCTCAAAAGACTTAACTGCATTGGGATATCATACAATGGTCACACCACTGCACTTTCTCTGCACAAGCACAGAGTCTGTCTTAGAGCTGTGGGAAATTAGTTCAGTACATTTTTTACCCCTCCTCCCTGTGCCCTTGGCCGCTTTCCTTTACTCCTTCCTAAAGAACATATTCCTTTTCCTGCAGTTTTTGGAGGAGGACAGCATTTTCTCTGAGACAATAAAAACTGGATAGGTACAGTTTTCTTAATTTCCTTGATGACTAGATTTATTAAGTAGATTTATATTTACATGCTGGTTGGTGTTAAACTATTATGTAGCCCCTCTAACTCTTCTCTGTCTTGAATCTCTGAAAATCAGATTTTCTTTCTGTTTAATTTATAACATAGAATTTATCCTTTCTCAGGTTGATATTTATCATACGATGCTACCTGAATAGGATCAGGGCCCTGTCACACAAGAATTTTGCATGGGGAGACAGGGCTCCATCATAACCCTCATAAATAATTTAGAGAAAAGTTCAGCCAAATCTTTTTCACTTTCCTGACTTCCCTCACTTCTGTTCTTATTCTTTTGAATTCCTTAACATTCTAACCACATTTTAGTTTTGCATTAAGTTGAGGTGCAGTGCATTCTCTGTCATCTTTCCTGTCATTTATTTGCTGAGTGGCAATATCAAGTCAGGTATTAGTAACAATCAACTTACGACAGAGATGTTAATGCTACCAGTTTCACCTATGTTGCTTAGGAATGCTTTTGGGGTACTATGCTTTGGTTAAGCCATCTGCAGAATTCCTGATGTCACCTTGCTTCTGAGCCCCTTTTATTTTACATGGGTGAGATTAATTATAAATCTCAAATGTCATGAAGGCATTTCATTTGAAAATTTATTTCTAATTTCAGCTTAGAGACTGCACCCTGTTTTTTGACTTCTAGGTCATTCCCCATTTACAAAGTCTTTTATGATATGTCTTTTTGGCAACAAACACTTGTCTTTTTTGTCCAACAAACATTTTGATGTAGTGATCAAATGAGAGTATGATTTACTGACCAATGTGCAATTAACTCAAAAGTTCTTTATCCCAACAAATGAGTCTCTATTTTCCTGTTGTTCTTACATTCAGAACAGACTGAAGAAAGATAAAAGGTCAATTGTCATCAATCTGATTATTCTGCTATTTCTTTTGAGCTAAAAATTCCAGACCATATCTTTCTTCTTGCCACAATGAAAAACACCAAAACTGGTTAGGGCAAACTGTAGGTTGGTGCAATTTTCTTAGAGGCTCATTGTCTTCTTTCCCTTTTCCTTCTTATAACTCCTTACTCACTTGTTCTTCATTATTCTGACACTAAATTGGGGTTTCATGAACTCTCACTCTGTCAAGGACTCTCTTCATTTGCTGATGGTGTGCCTTCTGTACAAGAACTTTTATTCTTATTCTGGGTCACCAGGTGCTAACACAGTAAGAATAGATATTCATAAATGTTATATAAAACACTTGGTATATCTCACAGATTGCATTATTTTTACATTTATCAGGTTGACATTTAAATTATCTTAGCCATTTTCTGTACAATGTCATCAGAAAATTTCTAACTGCAAACAGTTCAGCTGAAAATGCATAAAGTGGAAGAGAATATATTTAAGAAATAGTTAATAGGAAGAAATAAAAATATTTCCATTATTTTTATGCAAGTAAAGAATTCCTTATTCTCAAAACATTTTAGAGAAAAACAAACAAACAGTGATGGACTACTTGTCTCATAACTTGATAAATCACTTGCAAAATAAAGCAATTTTGAGATTTTCTACTATTTTTCTTGTCACTGCAAAGTATCCTACCAGTACGGTCTATTTCTACCCCACTGTGATGAATTAGTACCTCAGGCAGCTGTGTTCCTTCTACTGTGTAACACTAGCAGTCAGACAAATACAAGAAACAAAATTTAAAAAGTGCCTTTTCAGCTGATCATGTAGATATGCTCCAATAGCGTCTAACTAAAGAGAGTAAAATTGAAGAAGAGGAACAGTACGTTATAATGGTAGTGATGGAGATGAAAAGATAAAAGCAAATAAACAGGAAAACAATTCAAAAGTGTAGCGCTGTAGCCTGGGTAAAAGGCTAGACAGAATAGTCCTGCAACCTTATGCACAATTTTGTGTTTTACTGTGTCATCCTGCAGTAGTTTCAACTGCAATCCCCTGGGACTGATCTGTTGAAGACAGTGAGCAAGACTTTCTCAGAGCACCGTTTCCAACTCTGGAAGTCATTCACACCTTTGGTCTCTGAAGGTCCAAAGTATACTATGAATTTTTATGACATTGAACAGATTTCTGGTTAAGCTTTTGAGAATTAGGCTTTTATGTTTGACTTTTTTTCTAATGTGCATTACAAATAATAGAGGGCAATGAGAAGCCTTTTATTGAATAAAGGACTATTTATATTTCTAGAAGGAAAGCCTAAGATTTTATTTCAGCAACAGTGAAGATATCACAGTGTCTCCAACTGATACTTGCATATCCACATTATCTCAACTAGCTTCCAAAGGGATCTAAAAACCTCCGAAATCCCTGCAGAAAGACAAACATAGAACTGAAAGGCTGCTGTGGGCAATCATGCCACACAGCTTTGTGTATAAATCTGTAGAAAGCAACCTGGAAACTGGCTGATATTTTCTTCCTATTCCTACAGCAAGTTACACAACTTAATCCTTTAGGCAAGGGAAATCCTTCACATAACCCTTAGGTTAAAGAAATGATTCAGAGTTTTTTTAGGTTTATAATCATTACATGGTCATGAGAAGCAACACAATTCAATTCCATCTGTCATAAATAATCATTAGGCGAGGACGAATGCTTACCAAATACAACAAAACTGGAACTAATGTTGATAGATAAACAAGAAGTTCTAGACAATAAAGATTATGGAATTATAAACATTTATGAAAAAAAAGTTTAAAAGATTAGATATTAATAAAATGATCTTCAAAGCCAATCAAAAACATCCTTGAAATCATGCAATTCAGAACTTTCAGAAGAGGAATATTACTTCATAAATAAAATTATCCCTGTCCAATCCATATAATGTCACAACAGATCTACTTTTGTGATCATACATACACAGCAAATTCATCACAATAAATGTCCAGAAGGCAAGATAGATTCCTTCACTTCTCAATGTAGATAAAACCTTACATCACAGGAGCTTCTGAAAATGAAATTCTGGGACACATCTTCAGGGGAAGTAAAAGGGGAAACCTCTTTTATGTCTTTTATGACTGGAACCTTGGAGTCTGCTGTCAGGTATATATTTCTCCTGTATTTCTAAAAACATTTTCAAAATAACTCTGACAATCAGCCCCTAGTATTAAAAAAAATAAAAAATAAAAAAAGATAGCATAAGTCAATCAACTTGTATCTTCTTGGTTAATGACTGACACTAAAAGGATTCATAATTGTGAAAACTGAGAACCTTTTATTAGAGAATGATGTAAAATCTTTGTAAACAAAGAACAGAACCAGATTGGGTATAGCTGCAGCTAATGTCACACTAGTTTTTAATGGCAAATATGTTTAGCAATTTATTTATCAGACAGAAATTTGAATCCTTATTATTGGCATTTGACTGAAATCACCAGCTACACTACACAGCGCTCATTTGCAAAAGCTGCATTATTAAATGGACCCTCCATCACGTCTAACACCCAATTATCTTGTCTGAGTGATATGGGCAGGCAAGAAAGAAAAATAATTAGCATGAAGGGTGGAGAATTTCCAAAGTTCAAAAATTGGTTGGATTTGAAGAAAGAACAATGCTTTGATTCCTGCTTGCATGCTTAAGTTAAACCTATTTTTAGATTTTTTTTAATACTCAATTAGGATAATCTTTTCAATATTTATTATGGCCAGTGAAATGAAAAATCAATTAGCTACACAACTTTGCTCAGGAGACTAAATGGTGAAGCCCTGAGTAACCATGAAAACCCATGCAAATGCTGTAGTTTTCATGGGCAGAAACTTTGCAGGCTTTCTGTACTTACTTGGGCTGTGAGATCTAACCTGAACTTGTACCTTCTCAAAATCAAATCATTGTCTTTGTATGTAAAGCTTAAATAGTTTCCAATTTTACGTAACTACCCACTTCTGCTATATACTTCCACTATTTAAGAGATTGCTGCCTTTCTCAGACCATCATCATTTGCATTTTCCAAAATGGGTGTTCTGGCACAGGGATTTGTTACAGTTCTGTTTATAAACTGTAGAAAAGAACATGTAAACTTATAAAACTTAAGGAAAATCAATTGTACCATTTGCTTCGTTGTGGAAAATCATAACTAATACACAGGAGAGAGAATATTTTCACTGCAAATTTCTTCAGCAGCACATTTGTCTAAATCAATCATATTTCAGAGTGCATTTCTGACTAGTTATGTTGCAAATGTCAACAGAAGTACAGGTTTCCAGTCACTCCACTCCAACCCTAAAATATGAATGCTTTTGCCTCTAGGTACACAGTACTTTAATTAAATATAATCCAGTGAAAATGATGAAGCCTATACAGTTGTGGCGCTTTACAAACCAGACATCTGACCACTTTACATTTACAATTTAATTGTTGCATTCACATTATTTTGTATGTCCTCAATTTACAAGAAACTCTCAGCTCACCAGAAAATCAAATAATTGGACTCCACTCCTTAATACAATATTTTTCTGAAAGCAGGAAAGTGATTTCTTAGGACAATAACTACTTTTTATTATTTCAGATATCTCTCAAATTATTTCAGTTCTAAAGTAATCCTTGACCATTGCTGCAGAGGGTCAAGAGGGATTCCTGTCTAAAGGAATCTGGCTAAGTTACAGTGTGATCATTCATACGGTAACTGTGATCCATCATTCAACCATCTGGGTTGGAAGAGACCTTCAGAATCACCAACCATCAGCCCGACCTACCATGTCCCACCATTAAACCATGTCCTTTAGTGCCACATCCACTTGACTCTTAAATATCTCTAGGGATGGGGACTTCACCACTTTGCTGGGCAGACCATTCCAACACCAGACCACACTATTAAGAAATTCTTTCTCATACCGAATCTCAACCTCCACTGGTGCAACTTGAGATCATTTCCTCATGCCCTATCACGTATCACCTAGATTTGATCATTAAAAAGTGCTCTCTTAGAAAGGATATTAAGAATAAACCTGCTCCCAAATACTCAAATTTTGTTTCGCCCAGTTCCAAATGCTCTGGCAAAGGCACAGGAACACTGTCTACAGGAGTCACGGAGTGCTGCTGCTCCACATTCAGAAGGAAGCCCTTCTCATAAGTCCTGCAAACCAGAAAACACTGTTGGAGAGGGTGACTGCTGAGCAGGATCTCACTAGTGACGGGGCAGAAGACTGATCCTTTATGCAAGGAATTACAAAAGGCACCATCAGCAGGAGCAGCAGTGGATTACAGCGCTCTTTCAGTACCTCATTTTATTAAGGTATACTTAGAACATTATCCCAAAAAATAATTGCCAGTTAATGAAGTTAATATTAAACACAAAAATCATAACCAGGACTTAAAGAGAGAATTACTCCAAGGAAATTGGCTTGTAAAAATGTAGCAGATTTTCAGAAAATAATGTTTTCAGTTGGCAGAGAGATAAGCTAGTAAATACTGCAACTGAGACAGTACAACCAACAGGAAATGCTGCTTCATCATAAGGTTCTTACAGAAAAAAAGTACATCTTTTGCATTTGGGAGGTATTGGGCATGTTGTGAAAACATAATAAAGCATTTCTGAAGAATTACAAATGTAGTCACCTGTACAAAATTATTCCTCTTATCCCCAATTGCTCTTTTATCATTTCATTCGTGAGGCAATTAAAATCTTAAATAAAAATTAAATGAATACTAATGAGCATTAATAGAGAACATATGAGGAAAGAAACCCATAACAGTGTGTTCTAGAAACCAACATTGCTTAAAGGCCAGCAAATCCTTTTCTTTCTGAAGCAACTGATCCTTTGAAAGAATATGAGCTGGAATAGGTATACTACATAAATTCCTTCGTAATAGCTCTCAAAGCTAGAATTTAGTAAGTATAATAAAAATAATTTTTTAAACAATGATTTGAAATGAAAACTGGATTTCTGACCTTAATGGAAGAATTTAATCAACAATAAAGTTAGAGTCTTGCAGCTGGTCAGAAAATACAAACCTCAACTAAGAATTTTCCACTAATGACTGATCATAAGGATGGTGATACTGAAATTAATAGTACCAGCAGCAGTATCACTAGTATAGTATTAATAGTAATAATTAAAAACCAATGACAGTTGAAGTACTGTATTCTGATTACTGAGGGCTTTGCTATCGAGCCACAAATTAGAGATTATACAAAATTATCTGTATCACACTGGTCTGGAAATCAACTTGAAAGTGCCAAGATGATCACAGATGTCACAATCTCTACTCTATAGTATCCCATTCCCCCCAAAAACGGTTTCAGCTCTTTCCTATTTGGATGTTTTCTATTTCTGTTCTGTCTTTAGAAAAATAAAGATGTAATTCACTGTTTTCCCTGGCTGCATTCATTCTTGCAGTGTTGTTTCCAGAGCTCAAAAAAGCCTAACAAATGACTCCTGTTTAATTCAAGAATACAGAAAATGGTCTGTGATAATTTCCAAGCTTCCAGCTTTTGGCTCTAATAGCCTAATTTACATATTCACACATAACTTGCATATGCAGAAACCTTCAGAATTTAACAAAGGCACAGATTTTGTGGTGGGAAAGGAACCAGCGCTGCTTCATGAAGTTCTGTTTATCTGCAGTGTAGCAATAAGGTTTCCCTATTTGCATAAGTGTGTATTAGCTCTGACCTGGGGACTTCTTGTTTTCATGATGTATGTAGCTGTGGGATCCCTCCTTGTGTCTCAACTGGTGACCAGCATAAGAATATGCTGGGAACAGAAACTGGGAGCCTTGTTGAGAGAAAAATGTATCCTGATTTAACATGAACCACTTTTAAAAAGGGGTTTCTGGAAAGAGAGCAAATATAATGTAGGAGCTCTTTTTTTTTAGATTACAAATAACTTAGTTCAACTGAATTTTAACCAATTCCTAATTAACTTCAGTCCAAAGCAAGTTCATTTGCACGTTAAGTTGTGGATGATTATAGGATGAAATCTTAACTTTGGCAGAACAAAGGTTCTATTGAAGATGCCACACCATCCAGAGATGACCTTGCCGAATTTTTCAGGTGACTTCAGAGTAGAATAATAGTTCTTGACGGAGCATAGAAGCACAAGATTTTGAATGACAAAAGTCAGAGCGTGTGCAGAAATCCTGGCTTTCAGATCATCCTCCCAAGTAGAGTGGCTGTGTGAGGGAGGGTCTCTTCCTTCCCATTCTCCCTGAGGCCTGACATGACATGACAGATCTGTCAGCTACGCAGCTGTGAGGCATGACATCCGGCAGGTTTATGCGATGCTGATTTAACAGTGATCGACAAGCAAAACTCAATTTGTAAATGCTTTCAGGATTCCTCTCTATCCATCAGCATGAGACAAAAATCTATGCCACAATCATTCTGCTCTAGGAAGGAAGTGAGAGCTGGCACCGGCCTTGCTTGAGAGGATGCAGAGGAAAGGCACTGCTGGCAGCTAGCAACAGGCGCTGGCAGCCAGGCCTGTGCAAAGTGCCTGGACACCCTAACCTAGTGAGCCACGACAGAGGCTGGAGCTCAGCTCTTCCATCCCCTATCTGCCTCGCTATGGGGAAACTACTGCTCCTACTAGGGACAGCAGGGCTCACAGTTATTCTCCAACACTGCTGTTCTTCATAATTGCAGAGATGTCTCTATTTTATAAGCTGGTCTTAAAATAGGCAAGGTGCGGAGAAGAGATGTGCAATGGTATCTTGTCACAGTGAGGAGAGCAAAGCAGATATTAGCCAAGTGATGCCAGTAATCACAGGTAGAACAAATTGAAATGCCTTTGTCGAACTTGTTTTTGACTATTCTTTTTCTGCACATTGTGTGCATTTATTCATGGAAAATACAGGGCTACCCCAAGAGAAAAATGTAATGAATTCACTGTGGTTTTGTCTCTGTCTGTGTCTTAAGCAAAGCAAAATCATAATTCTAGGTAATATGAAATAGTCTTTTAATATGAATTTATCTTCCACAAAAGCACCTTATGTGAGCATGCTTATCAGTGTCTCCTCTCTGCTAGTTTTTCACAAGCAAGTTCAGATACAAACAGCCAATTTTAACAACTTGAGAGAATTGTCCAGAATACATATTCCTACAGCTTTCGTGAGAATCAATACATGCGTAAAAACAGAGCTACCAATAAATGTGTAACTGTGAACTACTTGCAGCAATTATTTTCAGTGGTCCAGTCAACTCACTAGGAAATACAGGAAAGAGCCCCAAGCACAAATTCAAAGGAAATGATGTTTACTAGTCCTACTGCTCACACTATGCTCATACAAATGATTCTGTATTAAAAAGAAAAAAAAAAAAAAGCTATTCTTATGAGAACTAGGGATAACTAGATAACCTACTAAGAAGTGAAAGGCTGAAATTAGGTAGATCTGAATTTACTTAGAGACTTTACAAGCAGAAATCTTTATTCATTGCTTTCCTGTATCCAGCTGATTATATCACTTGATAAAAGTAAAGTAATTTTTAAAAATTATTGCAAAAGAAAACTAGAAATTATTAATTTAAGCAAGCTCAAATTAAAGGCCTGTACTTCTGAGGGGATAATACAAAGATAATTAAAGTTCCCATTGATAAGTTAGATGGAGTCAATTCTATTAAGCAGCATCATGTTTTTTATGGCTGACAAGAGAGTTTAGTCACCAGTAACAAAAGAAAATATTTTGATTCTGATATCAGTGTAAAGTAAAATAAATGACACACAGCTTCTGCCTCAGTAAAATCTCTTTGCTGAAAAGCATGCCTTTAGTTACAGGCAGACCTTCACTGAAAAAGCCACAGCAGAATCTATGATGGTTGCAGAGTATGTAAGGAGAATACATTTCCAAACACTTTTCTTCCAGAAAATTGTTTATACTGAGCTAGTCGGGCATATCAAGAGGAAAAACCTGAGAAGAAATCAAACTCCTGAAACCAATACATTTAGAGGACAATTACCTTTAAATTGCAAGACACACTGATTACAAACCTATCGCATTCTCCAGAGTTTCCAGGATAAAAATAAACTAATTGCTGACTGAGATGAGTGCTTGACAGGAGATTTTATATTCCCAAACTCACGCATATGATAATGTACTGCTAGATCAGTAACTCTGCAGGTCAAACCAGGTCCCTCCAACACACTATATTGCCAAGGGAGTGAAAAGCTATTACTTAGCTGGATCACCTAAGTGAACTTGCAGAAGACATTTCTAATGTTCAGTGCAATATTTTTGACTCATTCAAGAAGCACTAACTAAACTAGACTCTTTTTCAGATAATCTCTGTGAATGCTGGAGTACACTGGGTTCGATAAATTGAAAATATTACAATATTTACATTACAGAGATTTTAGGAAATTTAAGGATATGCTTTAATGATCTTACAGACATGGACTCTAACCCTTTCACACTTGCTATAGAAATTCAGGTAGGATTATGCCCATAGCCAGTAGCTACTGACACCAAACACCTTCGCAGTCTCCGCAGTCTACCTAGTTATTAAACATATTTGAACAGAATTGTAGCAGATTAATGTGGAAAAAAAAATATTTGGCAGATTATATCTGAGAAAGACTAGCTGTACAATTCTAAAAGTTCTACAAAAATCATACTTCAAAACAGAGATTTTAAAAGATGCAAATAATGGACTACTGAATTTCAGATCTTGTTAACCATCCAGGTTTCTTTTAAATAGAAAGAATGTCAAAAGCATCACATCTTCTATATTAATCGCAAAGCAAGTGTTCTTTCTTTGTTATCAATGCTGAAATTCTTTTATACTTTCCATATAAACAAGACTGGAAAATGTTCTTGCTGGAAGTGTGCATGCTTCTTTAGTGAGCCTCAGTGAACGGCACAAAGATCGCTAACCTTTTGGTGTTCAAGGTCTGAAGATCCCTTGTTCTAGTCCTAACATTAGGGTTCAGATGGTTTCTGCAACATGTAGGGATATATTAGTATAGCCTGAGCAGAAAGTTCTTAATCCAAAATCCCATCAGAAGCTGTGGCTTTCTATGCAATCCATACACAGGGCTATGGGTTTTATTTTTATTTTCAATTACTAAAAAAAAAAACCCCAAACTAAAATTTTTTTAACCATCTAATATCTTGCAACATTTGTTCTGCTGCAATGCCAGTTGAAATTGTGCAAGAGAACATTTTCAAATTGGTAAGACCTTCTCTCTGGTCATGGTAACAGACTAATACAATTATCTTAACAGTTTATTAAATTGTTTAGAAACAGTTTACTGATTCTTGGCCTGAGCCTCTACAAGATAAGACTCCCAAACAATTCTGAAAACGCATAGAATGGAATGGATTGAAAAGCCATTAACTACATAAGCACAACTACAGCAACAAATCTTGACTAAAACTGATCTCTCCAGAAGTAATAGGGCTTACCTTAGTGACAGTATAAACCAACTATTTCACTTCATGAAGAACCAACTGGTAAAAGATTTAAAACTGCAGAGAATACTGGAATTATCCTTAGTATTCATGTAACTGATGTGCTGATACAGTTTTTTTGTTTGTTTGTTTGTTTTTGTTTTTTTCTTACTTTAGGTCTACCTTCTATAGGAATAAATAACGTGGAAACATTTGCGTAGTCGCTGATGATATATATATGTATAGATGCAATAACAATGAAGGACACATATAAACCATGGAACAAACG
The DNA here is from genome assembly GCA_028571105.1 of Tragopan temminckii. Taxonomy (NCBI): domain Eukaryota; kingdom Metazoa; phylum Chordata; class Aves; order Galliformes; family Phasianidae; genus Tragopan; species Tragopan temminckii. The sequence continues at coordinate 76,341,851 of JAOWBP010000001.1, read as the reverse complement.
TTTTACCAGGGAAAGAAATCAAGCATGAGACCAGAAGGGAAGTGCAATATTAGAAAGGGAAGTACAAAGCAAGCTGCTAAAGGTGCTACAAAGATGAAAGGCAAAGACAGAGCTGTGGCTGCAGGAGACTTGAAATATGATGTGTATGCTAGTAAGATTAGGATAAAAACTAGGAAGGGAAGGGCTGGAGGTGCTACAGAAGAAGAAATATTGCATAGAATGTCCTGAGCTGGTGATGTGAAAGGAATGGTTCAGCTGAGGACTGTGGGAGACCAATGAAGAGAGGCAGCATGAGCTATTGAAAAACAAAGTCAAGAAAGAAGGCAGAAAAGATGGAGTAAGGAGTGAACCGTTGGTTTAGGAGGCAGAAGCAGTGTGGCAAGTGATGAAGCAAATAGAGCTGTTGAACACAACATTGGAAACTGGAGCAAGGAAACTGCAGCAAGTAAAATGTGTGCGACCTCATATGTTGATATGGAAAGCAAGATGGTTCACTGAAAATCAGAGGCTGAAGGAGGCACCAAACCTGATGGCGATTGACAAATCAAGCTTGTTTTGACAAAACAAGGAAAACAAACAGCTCAGTTCAGTACCCTGTCCTTAATGCTGTCATCACTGCACTGAGAGCTTTATACTAGCTATCCAACTAACTATACTAATCTACTAATATAGATTGCTCAGAAATTAATGCCTCCCGTTTATTTTCACAGAACCTACAGAAGATACGAAGAACACAATAACACTATTTAACAGTAAATTGTCAGCTAAAAAACACGATTTCTCAACATAAGTACCACCATCAGCTGAGCAGTTTCACCAGTGGTGAACAAGAACCTGCATGCTGCACTTGTAAAAACCTACACCAGTGGAGGTGACCCACTGCCGCTGCCGCCACTGCTAAAACGCACCATTCACCACCTCACTGTGCTCACATTCACTGTCTGGCCTGCAGAAACATTCAGCAGGCATCAGTGAATGTTGATAGGTGCCATTTTTTCCACATGGAGGAATTCCATGGCATACCTTTGCTCCATACACACTTCCACGTTCGACGCCATTCAGTCAGACTGCCCCTCTACTGCCTCTGTTGCATAGCAACAACATGAGAAGGTCCAAACTCTACTTCTACAACACCAACATCTGCCTCTGATGTCACGATTTAACATAATCACAGAATGGCCAGGTTTGGAAGGGACTTCAAGGATCACAAATCTCCAACCCCCCTGCACATGCAGGGCCACCAACCTCCCCATTTAATACTAGACCAGGCTGCCCAGGGTCCCATCCAATCTGGCCTTGAACACCTCCAGGGACGGGGCATCCACAACCTCTCTGGGCAGCCTGTTTCAGCACCTCACCACTCCCATAGTAAAGAACTTCCCCCTGACATCCAACCTTAATCTTCCCTCCCTCAACTTAAAACCATTTCCCCTTGTCCTGCAGTTATCCACCCTTTCAAAGAGTTGAGTATAGTAAAATAGAAGGCATTACTTTTGGAGCAGTCCTTGCAAACTGCATTGATTAGGCTGCAATACAGAAGCTAGCGAAAACTATATGCCCAATATGTATTTCCTCAGTTTAGGAGGTAAAGACTCATTTATGCTGACCACCTTTTGCAATTTCTTTTTAAATACTTTTTTTTCACCTGAGGCAACTGAGGAAACACTTCACCAATTTATATACTACCAAGTGTCTTTTCAAACTTTCAAAATAGTTACAAAACAGTAACTAATGTGTTGCTAGAAAGAACAACATTATCAGTTTTGAAAAAGTTCCAATGATACTGAAAGTAACATTAAATCTGAAACTTCTGAAAAAGGAAACTGTTGTCCACTAAGTTCCTGAATATTGTTGTGTTCACTTTTATGTCTGTGTATAGTGAGCATAAAGTAAAATAAATGAGAGACTATTTAGGGAGACACAAGATTTACGGCTCTGCTTGGTCTTTAAGGTCACACTCTCTTAAAGAGAGTAATTGTTCATCCTGGCACTCGCTGCCACTAAAACAGTTGACAGCAACACTAATATCTAGTCACTAGTGATAAAGATATATGTACCTGATCCCCAACAACCTACAACCTAGGCACAAGGATGTCTCATGCATCTTTCAATTTGCTCCTACATTTTTAAGCTGGCAAACACATTCTCAAAGGAAAGTCACCTTCAGAGACACATAGGCATCGTCATGAATATACACATCCATAGCAAATGTATATCAGACTAATTTTTATTAGTTTCTTTATTTTTTGATATGTCAGATGGTACAGCTGCAAAGGAAAAAATAAATAATGCCTTTTTTCCATCAGCGTTGCTGTATTTATTTCTAACTAACAATCAACTTTCTGCCTAATTTGTCACACTTAATTTAAATTCAGGTGACCAGTGATAGTTAAAGTTACAGTCATAGCATTTGTGTTTGGCTGAGAAGTGGTCACCAGCAGTCTCAGTTTATCGCTTTTAATTTAAACTCCCATGCCAATGATTTTGGTTCTTAAAGCTATGGCTGGCACATGTGGAATTTAAAATCAAAAGGAAAGTAAACTATAGTTAAGAATTCAGCTGCTCAGATTGATGAAAAAACTGTTTTATAACTGTGTGCTCCACTTAAATCCCAGCTGCCTGACTGAAAGTATTTAATGTTTCAAGCCGTTCTTTTCCCATGTAAACACTCAGAACACCTTTTTGCGCTACTAGGTAGACAGAAGTGGACAGCTGATGTTATATCCTCAGGAAATACAGCAAAGCAAGTTAAGATGAGAGCATCAACCTAATGAGGCATGCACTAATACCCAAATGGTAAAATGTGGACTGTTTGAAAGTTACTACTGTATGTCTTTCTCTTTTAACACTATTGATATTATGCATTACTTCACTATTATAAGATAATATCAAAAGCATAAGAGTAATTAGTAAAGTGAGGAACATCATTAAAACTATTATTGTCAGAATCAATGTAAATTATGTTTCTAGATAACCATGGCAGTGCATAATCTGGATAATTTGGTCCAGTATCTCACAGTTAGCAGTTAATATGGAGTTAATTAATATCCTTTCAAACAGATAAAGAGATATGTATCAATGTTATTTGCTAATATATCTTCTAAAATAAATTAATTCATGAAGGATTTCATGAAGGAAAGACTGTATCTATGTGTCTGTGTATAATGTTGGCATACACACATATTCACATAAATGCACAAACAAAACAAAACAAAACAAAACAAAACAAAAAAACAGAGAGAAGGAAAGAAGCAGGAGTCCATACACTATCCCATATAAAAGAATATGAAATATCCTACCATTCTTGTTCCATGAAACCCAAGAAGTCATTTAAAAATGTTAAAGAAGACTGCATTTGGTTATTTTGGGAGGATGTTATCAGTTTTGTCTCTTATCTTTTTTCTTTTTTTTTCCTGATCAGTCTTTCCTCAATCCCATTTTTTTTTCCATCCAGAAAAGGACTGTTACAATTTTTAAAGAGTTTAAAATCTTTAATAATCTTTTGGTAAATTCATATATATATTTGTTTTAAGATTGTTAATGTCACCACATCTTAGCTGTAAAAGCCAAAAATCATTCAAGGGCAAGTTTCTCTTTCATTAGAATCATGTAGCTCATTGAATTTACAGGTTTATCAACCTCTGATCTGCTAATTTGAGTTGCTTATCTTGCAAAATTTCATTCATTAAAGTGGCCAAAAGTAGCATTCTCCATTTTGTAGAAAAATTTGCATACAGGAAATATACTCCAAGAAAAAGAAAATAAGCAAAGCAGTACTGATTTTGAGATCGAAAAAAAAAAAAAAAGTTTTACCTAGTAGAAAATTATTAATTTTTAAAATCAACAAAATGTTTAAGTATTCACTATTACTGAGCTAGTTGAAAACATTATTTCTTTGTTTTCTGGATACTTTCTTTGTGCAAATGCTGAGTGTGCTCAACTGCCAGTGAAGGCTAAAGAAATCTGAATTCTAAGTCTGAAAAGCAGGATATCTGCATCTCAATGGAGCCATACTAATTTCATGGGTGGCTATGTCCTGTACGGTTTTACATACAAAAACGTATCCCTTACCTTCTAAAATATGAGCAATTCTACTTGCCTTCAGGGATCCCTGATGTAATGTGCAATGTGCATAAAAGCAATCAAATTCTAGAGAATATGAATGCAGTAACAAACCTACCACAGAGTATATGGCACACAGAGGCAAACCTCTGGGGAACTGGGACTAACAATGGACGAAGGACAGATGAGGAATAGGATTGATCCATTATCAGAGAGATCAGACAGAAAAATGTGCAGGTAGTTTATATAATGAAAGATAGCACAGTAAAACATAAAGCATGATTCTTAATTACAGTTACTTGAAAAACTTTTCAGTGACCTAGAAACCTTAACTTTTTTTAATAAGAAAATAACAGTAGCAACTTAAGTATATGTGCTTAATATTCTAAGTTTTATTCTAAGTTTTAATATTCTAAGTAGTTTTATAGCCACTTAAAAATAATTTCTCAAGGAAATGAATATACTATGCCACACAAAATTGGCCATGAAAGTCACAATAAGTAACACAATCACCCTGATTAAGATCTGGAGCATTTGCATAACTGCTAATAAATCTGTAATACTATTATTCGGTGTTGCAAATATTGCAACTCTTATAAGGACTATTCCACATTGCTTTAACTCAGAGTAATGAAATTCCTTCACGCTTTAAAGTCCAAACAGTATAGCCAATACATTATTATTCATTATTGCAATGGTATCCAAACAATTTTGTAGTTAAGAAGAAATTTCCGAATTGAAAAAGAACAAAATAGTAATAAATAAATAAATAAATAAATAAATAAATAAAGACTCTGTTAGTAGATTTTTTAAGTCTTTAGGAAAGTTTTAGAAAAGTCTGGCTAGTCATAACACTGGCCACGTGGTAATACGGATGAGTGTACTGGTCTTGCAGTACAAGAGATCAGAAATGCTCACTTAACATACTGTGTTTAAATCATTTACTTTTAAAGTCACTCCATGCTTCTGCCAGTGCAAGAGATAATATGTGGTCCCCATCCTTGTGATGTAAACGCTACACTTCCAGGGTGTTTTATTGATTGAGATGGGACTAATGGCCTAGTTTATAAAACAAGCCAGTTTCCATTAAGTGTCTCAGTGACGGGGCAGCACTTTCAGAAGCTCAGTGAACTGCAGGTCTCAGTGCTTTGCTTTCACTGAGGTGCTTAATGAGACTTGAATTCCCTTGAAAACCAGCGATTCACCTGTCACTCCTGCAGAGAACAAGCACAGACTTTCCCTATTCTGAATTCTCTCTCAGTAGGTGGAATAGCCATAGTATCTATCATTTCTTGTGGGTAAGGACTTTATTTTGCATCCCTCATAACAGCTTTTAAATGTTGGCCATATCACTACTTAATTCACAATACTCTACTGAGGAAATAGATTATACAGTTATGCTATTTAAAATGTGACCTGTCACCCCAATACTTAAACAGAAAGATGGGGCAGATAGTTTAAATAAAGAGTAATGCAGACAGTAGAGAATGGAGTGCACTGAATTGATGAACTTTTTGGAAGTATTGAGTAGTTTTTAAATAGTTTTAATGAAAATGTGATTTTAGTGCTACACGGAAGAGTAGCTGAAATACCACTCCAGTAAAGATGTAAATAGTGCAGAATTATTCAAATATTTCTACAAGTAAAAGGATATTTTCTTATCATCACACGGAAAGACCTTAATGTATCACACATCTTGTACTAGTTAGATTTAAAAAAGCCACAGTGGTGAATCATTATTTACAAACTATTTTTATATATGCTGAAATACATTTTTGTATAATATATAGATGCATATAAAAATAAAGCTATATGTATTACATGTTATGTATTTTTACCCTTTACATGATATTCAATTATAGAATAAGTTCCAGATTGAGATTGAATTATTTTAAATCTCCATCAACTCAGAGATTGAATAATTCTGACTTGCTCATAAAATCTGACAGTCTGACACGTATTTCACCCACTCAAATTATTTTTGAAGATGTTAGTCTTTTTCTCTCAAAAACTGCATGAGAAAATCATATTTTTAATGTCTGACATTATGACCATCATCTTAAAATGGAACAACAGAAAAATGAACACTTTATTTCCACAGATGTTAAAAAGAGTTTAGATTTATTGTGTTTATGAGAATGTAAATATTATCTAGGAAGTACACTGAGAATGCAACTGTGCATATAAACACGGGAAAACAAGATCTGAATTTATTTTCCATGTGGTAGCCTGGCTTCTGAAACTGGTCAACATCCAATATTGCAGCTACCTAAAAATCGCTTACATAAAAATATCAGGCCATCATTATGAACCATTTGTGTCACAGATTAATGACTGTAACAGAAAAGCTAGAATTTTAAAGGGGAAGATAATGAAGCAAACGTGATAGATAATTGGGAAAAGAGACACTACGTCCCTGCAGTATTTCTCTGTAGTGACACAGAAATGAACAGATACGTACTTTCAAATATGATATAAAAACACCACAATGTCATGTTAATGTTATTAGCAGCTGGATACAGGTGGCTAAATGGCACACAGAAGCTGTACATTTCATGGGGTGTAGGTTTCAGGATGCAACCTCCTTCTACATCAGTTCTTGTGGACTGTGACATGAGAGACCATTCGCAGTGAAGTTTAGCTTCAATTATCTCTCAACAACATGTTTTATTTATAGTAAAAGTTGTCACTGAAACTGGCACCTTTGAAACTGATTAATTCAGGAACAGATCTGGGAGATAAATGCAGATAAGGCTCTGCTCTTCTCTTAATCAGCTGGCTTCAAAATATAAAATACCAGAGAACTAAGTTAATACAGCTCCACAGCCACACATATTATCTGAAAAGGTACAGACTTCAGTCTTCCATGGTGTCAACTTGCATTCTTGACCACACAAAATTACCTTCCAAATACGAGCAAGCATTTTTAATACAAATAAACTTTCTCATATCAGAAAAATGTCATTTTTTTCTATTTCCTCTCCTCAAAGATTCTAATCAGAGTTGCATTATTTATAAACTGAAATTAATATTCTGCAATTTGGTATAGAAGGATGCTAAATAAGAGCTTAAATATTTTCTCGTTATTAAAATAAATCAGTATTATATCATATATATGACAAATGTACATCAGCAAGTCACTTCATGACTAATTACTAAATTACATCTCTAGCTTGACAGAAACATGGCAATCTCATATCTTTTCCTTATAGACTGAAGCCATTGTCTAGGCTGGATGGGGCTCTGAGCACCTGATGGAGCTGTAGGTGTCCCTGTTCGTTGCAGTAGAGCTGGACTAGATGACCTTTAAGGGTCCCTTCTAACTCAAACAATTCTATGATACTATGATTGATCTATAGGCAGAAATTCCGATTCCCATTACTCTATTAATCTACACACTACACTTTTAAAAATCTTCACTGATCCTCAATTACAGGATAAAAGAAAGTGCTAGATAGTTTTTGGAGGACAATCTCTTTTTGAAAAATGGAACCTAGAGTTCAGTATTGTATGAATCTGAGCCAGTCACCAGAATCAGATAATTTGTTTCCCAGACCAACTTGAGTTAATATAATAAAATGATCATTTATTTCAGAACTATAAAATATAGTATTGGAAACTGGCTGAATAACTTGTCAGAAACTTGCAGGATCATATATCAGCTGTTTGCAATGCATAACAAGTTAGAATTTATGAGTTACTTAGATAACCTACATTAATTTCTAAACCCTTCAATGCAATTATGGATCAAGCACGATTTAGATGCCGCTGCATGTATTATTAAAAATTATTTGGAGTAGACAAGTTTAAAAAATGTTACTTTATATTCAGATAGAATGAATGCAAAGAAAATCCTTGCAAATGTAGATTAATTCAATGGTGAATGGGATTTCATTAATAGTGGAGCAATTTACAGGGTTTTGCCATTAACTTCAGCAGAAAAGTTGTGCTTCATTATCCAAGTGCTCTGAGTGAAAGAGCTAAGTGAGACTAAAGGAGAAAACAGTTCACAAAACATCTAAAGGAGAAAACAGTTCACAAAACTTTAGCTGAGCCACGCGTCTCTTCCAATTCAGCCAACGGGACATCTGTACTTGACTTTCAGTGCAATAGTTTTGAGACATTAGCTCTAATTTTGCAATTATATAATTTCTTGTATTTGTCTTAGAATTTCAGTTTTCAAGAAGACATTTTTATTTCAAGAAAGAAATTTGGGAACAAATTGGTCTCATTTGCTAAAGTCATTTTTTCTTAAATATGTTTTATTATTTCATTTTGTTTTGTTTCATTTTTATATTATAAATTATTTCATCCATTCTTCTTCCTCAGATGCATATTTCTGTTAGGAGTGGTCATGTATATCACCTTCCTTCTCCTTTTGGCTGTAAAAAATGATTTGACACACACACAAAAAAACCCCTCAAGCACTTTTGCTGATACACCTTTGCTCGTTTATACATCATTTTACTAAGAGAAACAACAGAAACAAAATGCTTTGAATAGCTAGACCTGTACAGACTTAGATGCAGTCACACCAGAGGACCAACAAAGTATGAAATTGATTTAAGGTTGTTTATTGGAAAAATCCACTTTCAAAGCTGTATCCACTTCTTGAATATTTGACAATATTTCTGCTTAAGTGAAGATTTTAGGGAAGTCTTAAAGAGAGGTTAAAAAAAAATTCTTATTTAATATGCAAAACCTACTTCTCAATGGGAACCAGAGATGGAATACTAGATGGAAATAATTTTTAAGAAATTAAGAGTGTCTTATTTTTCTTTCTTTTTCTTCCCTGACATTGGTTGTAACCCTCCCTTTCCTCTGTCAGTCTAGGAGTCAGACTGGAACATGAAGTCTGACTTATGACAGTGGTAGTGAAAAGCAACATAAATTTGTAAATTAAATATTAAATGTGCATATTCTGGCTAACACGATCTTTTCAGTAGAACATTCTTTGTGCCTTTTTTTTTTTGTTTGTTTCAGTGGAGAATGACTATGAATTTTACAACAATGATAAGACATTTAAGTATGCAACATATTTATATGAATATGAAGGTAGCAAACAGGTGTCTCTCCTTGTTATTTTGGGCAGAAAAAAGTAAAAGTATGTCATTATAAATACTATCTGGAAGCTAATAGAATAGTAAAATAAGTAGATTTCCAAAGCTTTAGAAACAATGTAATTTTGAATATGCTCTCAATCTCATTCCAGTGTGCACAATTTAATGTCATTAATGAATATAAGTGAAAAATATTTCCAAACTGTGAGCCTAAGGCAAATGCATATAGAAGAGTCACAGAAGTTGAAGGAGAAGGGTTATTGAGTATAATGAAGAAACTACATTTTAAGAAGCAAATGAATCGAAGCAACCTGCTACCAACATAATTGCTTTAATGACCTCATAGCAAACATCAGCAGAACAGGTTTGTAATTTACCGCGTCCTTCTTTCTGAACATGCTCTCTAAAGTTTTGCATCAAAGTCAAGACATCTACAAACACAATTTGCTTTAGATTGACTAGTCGTGATGAATGTCTTCCTTTACTACCCTTGATTAAAATCACTCCTCTTGCCAAGAAAGCATCAGAAGTCCCAGTTTCACTTGTCATGTACTGGGAACACTTGAGATAGATTGTTGTTATTTGTGGGTTTTCTTTTTATTGAAACACCTTTCAGAAATACTTAGGAAGATTTTGTAAGCAGAAAGTTCCTAATGTAAGTGTGAATAACTTCATAAGTTGGTCAATTAACATCTGTGGCAGAGGTTTCTAATTACTCAAGTCACCAGTTTATAACTGTAATCTCTTGTAAGCTACCCTGCCTAGAATAGAATCATAGAATCATAGAATGGCCTGGGTTGAAAAAGACCACAATAATCATCTAGTTTCAACTATGTGCAGGGTCGCCAACCACCAGACCAGGCTGACCAGAGCCACATCCAGCCTGGCCTTGAATGCCTCCAGGGATGGGGCATCCACAACCTCCTAGGGCAACCTGTTCCAGTG
>JAOWBP010000001.1:76301903-76327305 GCA_028571105.1 Tragopan temminckii | reverse complement strand
AACACAGTTGCACTTTGCTTTTTAACTTAAATCTCTAACCTGCAACTTGGGGAACATAAAACCCAAGGGCACTTTTCTCACTTCTGTTAAGATAATGTATCTTCAGTATGTCCAATAGATAATATGACTGCATAAACATTGTTTCCTTATGAAAGTCAGAAATATAAGGCCATTGGATTTATGAATATTTGCACAAAAGGAATATGCAAACAAGTTACGAATGACAACAAATTGATTTTATACAGCTTTATACAGTGTCAGTAAGTTTTCCTTTAGTATTCAGTCAGATCTGGAAATGCTTTGGTCTTCAAACCATGAAGTGGTTTGCAGGATGCAGTTTGCAAAACCTTTTCAAAATTAGTGTTACTTTCCTTCAGTTTGCCTCTTGTCATTGTTACAGCTGAGCAGCGTACTCAATCTTGTCGATAGTGGTGATTCCATGTAGAAGCAGTTAAGATTTTAATATTAGCTCACAGAGATGAGTCTTAATCACTTTTTAATTAGTTCACTTCTCCTGTCAGCAAATATTCTCCCTCTGATGCTCTCAGACTGTACTCACTAACTGTGTTATAATACAGCTCTTCAGTTTCTGTGTATGCCCATGGTACCTACACTTTATTTCATTAATCCTGCATTAATAGTAGCATCCTCTTCAAAAAGCGAGAAGAAAACCCTGAACAACAAACTATTTTGTATGTTTAAAGAAGATTCTAATTTCAAATAAAGTGTCAAAAAATGAAATAAAAAAAGGGGGGCCACTAGGGGAAGTAAATCCAATATTCTCAAAGAAAATAAAATGCCACCTCCTCAGCTAATGTCAATTATTACACCTAACAAAATGGTTTGGATTTAGGACAGCTACAGATATTATTCTACATTCTTGAAAAAGATATAACAATCGAAGAAAACAACTTGTATTTTAATAAAGAGATTTAGCACTATGTAATGTGTATAGTAAAAAATACTAAAATAATATGTATGAAAAAAATACATACAAAAAGAAGACATGAACAGAAGATAAATATGTTGTCTAAGTTATTATAAATATAGATTTTTTGAAATTAGACACATCAAAAAGGAAAAATTGTTTTAAATTTGGACTTTTGGTAATTCAATCCTTGCCCACATTAGGATGTTTTTGACCTGTTATCACTTCCTATCTTTAACCTTGGAGCTTTTGCTTATATGAATATGTGCATGATTTTACAGCATCTGCCAATAAGTAGTGCCCATTTCAGGATGATTAAGGTTACAAAGAAAGACTGCAACAGTGAGATTATTGTGTGGTGGTACATCTGGAAAATATTTTCAATATAAAGGCAATTTAGTAATTCTGGTAAATAAGGCAAGAATAAAATTCTAAGTTGTTTACTAATTTTGGCTTCCAATAGAAATCAAAAAGGTCATAAATCCTTTTATCAAAGAACATTAACATGACTTACAAACATTAATAAAATCTCTGCAATGCTATGAAGCTTTAGATCTACAGTTTTGTTTCCTTAGGTCAGATACCTTAACTTTCTCCATACTACCACTTCTTATTCACGACGAAACTAAACTCATAAAAAATGTTTATTAATGTCCTCTCAATTTCCATAAACCAAACCTCCATTAATTTTCTTTCAAAATCTCTTTCATATGACAGTACCTTCCTCTCTTTTCCTTCTAAATACATAATTAACAGTTTTATGATTTTACACAATGAGTTTCTAAGCCTACCAAAATTATTTTATCTTATAACTACATTTTATAGATGCCTCCATTACATTTATTACAATGCTTCCTCCTGCAAAGCTGTCTTTTTATATCCAAATAAACCAACTGATATTTTGGAAATCTAGTCTTAAATTCTCTGAAGTCCTTTCAACAGCTTTTTTTTAGCAATGTAAGAATTATTCTAGGGCATGCAAGCAGCCTACACTCTAGTGTTTACTGTCAGTGTGCCACAAATTATCAAAACATTGGTCTTATTCCTGTTTTGAGTAAACTGCAGTGAAAATCTATATCGCTAAACCAGAAACAGACATCAGCAAAAAGCCTACTGCTTAAACACAATTCACAAAGTGTGTTCAGATAGCTTTTAGCCACTTTAAAAATAAGCTGTATCTCTGGTGACCTCCACCTGTGCGTGCTAAGTGACATGTGTATCATGTAACAAAACTTCCAAAAATAAGTGTATATGTAGAGGGAGTTTCTGGCACCACATTTTTTATCTAATAGAAAAGGAAATAAAGTTTCATAGTGTGTTACATAGCCTAAGAGCTTAAGACAATTCTCATTGCCAGGCACGTATCATTAAGCATCTTATATAATCAGCTGTTCTGTTACTATCATCACATTAAGGGTGAGTGAGTAGTTTTCATGGCTTTCCCAATCCATTTTAAACAGTATTATTAGAGTTACCATCATTGTGATTATCATCATCATCATCATCATCACAGCAAGCTGTTAATTTTGGTATGCCCAAAGGCAAATAAGTCATTACTTACTCATCAACAAAACTACTTGTTCCAGATACAAAGGTAAGCAGATTTTTGCTAGGCTGATCAATCAATGAAAGAACCCAAGGCCTTCCTACAAAACAGGATCCTCCTCAACATCAGCAGTTTTTGTAAATACTTTTATATTTCCAACTGCCTGCCACTCCAAACCCTCATTTGGCCAATTCAGTTCCCGTCCTACATTTAACACTTCAGCTACAGTTGCAATGTCATTGCACAGTAGGTAAAAAATATTTCTGGAACAAATGTCAGCAAGAGATAATTTTGAAATAACCTTCTGATCTATAGTAGCACAAGCCAGAAGATAACGCTGCCATAAAGGCTGCTTTGTTGGTAACCTAACACTGCTTTTGCTGGCATAGAAATTGTTTCCATAGGTAGAAGGGGAAATACTTGTAGAAATTAACTACAGAACTCTTGTTACTTCACAGGTTTCTCATAAAGGACTACCTTCAACATGAATTTGAACTGAAATGGAGGGGGAGGGAAGCTCAGAAACAATAAATACAAAAGGGACAATTAAAGGAACACAAAATCTTTTAGGTTACGTCGTCTAAGAAAATGGCTCATACAGATGTTGGAGCACACTGTACTCATACTATGAAACACGGATACTAAAGGAAACCAGTTCGCTTTCATTTTACCTATAAATTGTACATTGATGGATAAAGTGTGGCTTTAGTTTTTCAAAACCAAAATCATATGGAAAGACTTCAAAAAGCATCAGACACAGACTCCAGTTGTGACAAACCACTAGCAGATTCAGGTACGCTTTAAACAAAAAGATGTGATTTCATGCTCTGTGTAATGGGCTCAATGGCCAACTGACAAAAACATTTAGTGCCCTCATCAGCAGAAACTGAAAGCTGTCACACATAAAAGCATGTTGCAACCAGCAAAGCATCAAACTCACTGACCCAGACTTCGAAAAATCAAAATGATACCCCTAATATATGCATGGATGACAGGGGCAAAGTAGCAGACATGCAGTACAGTGACTTACCATCTTGGTCTGTGGTAACTGTGATAGCTGTGAACTGCTTGGGAGAGAAACTCAACTCTGAGACGCCATTCGTGGCCTCAATTTCAAAGGTGTAGTTCACATGTGACACAAAGTCCAGCACCGTCACGGAAGAGTTGATGAGACCCGTGTGCCTGGGGATGAAGCGGATTCCTCCCCCACATATTTCACACTGGCTGGCATCTGACCCGCATTTCTTACAGATGACACTGTAAGTGAGATCTTTTCTTCCTCCAGTATCACTTGGTGGGCTCCATTCCAACATGAGAGCTGTTTCGTTAATGTTAAAAATCACATTCCTGGGAGCAGAAGGTGGCCCTGCAAAGAAGGTAAGGAAAGACTGCTAAGTGACAACTGCCCATTTGGGGGGCAAGGGAGGAGATACACAAAGAATTATACTAATTTTAAGGCAATTATTTACCAACAGGCCTTAAAATACTGATGACTGAATGGTGAATTCAAAGAAAAATTTTAGAAATTGTCTAGACAATTAAATTCCTCGAATATTAACCAGAAAGAATAAATAGGCAACATTATAAGAAGTTGAAAAATCTAAATGAATTAGAATTTATCTCAGAAATAATTTAAGGCAACATATAAATTAGTTGGGAAAGTCCAAGTTAGGCTTGATAACACAAATTGGCACTAACTATCAACTGATCTTGTAGGATACTGACGTTGAGCTTTTAACCACAAAAATTACTTCCTTATTCTGTGTCTAGCAAGGTAGGCTTTTCTGATAGATATGCTCTTTGATGTTTTATACAAGTTAAATTGAGTAAGCAAATAAATAAATAACAGCTTTGGAATAAGTACAAAAAGTAAAATTGTTTGTATTAATCCTGCAGTGTCAGATTTTTTTTCTATCATTTCCCACTATTATCCTCCGGGATTTCTTTTCTGCTATTCATTAATGGAGATAGGTGGTCACAGGTTAAGAATATTAAACACAAAAGATAGACACATAAACATATAAAGACAGTTCCTAAACATCCATAAAACTTATGCACAAAACAAAACTCAAGGTTTTATGCTACATGTTTGGATGTAAGACAAATGTGGTATTTTTGTTGAATTACATTTTCAGATCTCAAGATTAAGTCAGAGTGCACGAGCACAGTTTAGTCAATTGTTAGCAGAGCTTTCAAAACTTTAAACTTGCTTTACAGATGTTCATGATTTATACAACTTGCCATTAAGACATAGCTATGAGACACTGGTTAAACTTTGAGTGAGCTTTTCATTATTCCAAGGACTCTCAAGCAGCCTGAAAGACTATACAGAACATTTGAAAATGATCTCAGCTAATTGTTGTAGAGTAGATTTCACTCCAGAAATTGAGCAGCAAAGTCAGTCCATTCTGAGAAAGTCAGATAAATGGAATATCATAATGATCTTTTATAGAAACTTTAAGAGAATCAGAGATGAACTAAATAAACAAACTAACAACCTCCCCCAAATAATTAATCAACACATTTATAAGTTCCAATTCAACAATCTGTAGCATGAGGACAAGGTCTATGCCCAAAGGATAGTCAGATAAATCATAACATTGCATTAGGAAGGAAAACAAAATTACTAAAGCTTCTCATGCTATTCCATACATAAATCTGGATTCAAAATCTCAGTAAAAAAAATATAATCAAGTTACATCACTTTTTCCTAGTTATTCAATTCAAATTTTTAAATTTTATTTTTCCTTAATATTTGCAGTTATTTTAAGCTATTTTTTTGGCTGAACAGAAATGTGAGTTAGAAAATCAAGCTTATGAGTAGTTCTTAAATATGCACCTATAACTGAAGGAAATTCATTTACTCAATTTCTTATTTCTTGAAGATGACCTAGACTACAAAAACAGACCATACCTTAAATGAAAACATTACTCCATCTTATATTTTAGTAAAATACTATATAATGCTAAAGCTCTATACAATTATACCTACATTTTGCAGAGAGAATTACTTCTAACTTTAAAGAAGAGGCAATAATAGTTGCAGAACAAAATGTCACTATTCATCAAAATTTATAATTTTAAAGTGATGTTATCTGTTTATTTATGCAGCATAAGTATAAAAGCTGGAATGCTTATAAAAGGAAAAACTGCTTATATGGCATGGGAGGGATGATGTGAACTAAGAAATGCTGGGGTTTTCTGTGAACTGTAGTTGAACATTTGAGTTGCTTTTTAACTTCTGATACTTTTGTAATACTAAACAGCAGAAGCTATGGTTTTATTAGAATGATTTTTGCCCTAGGGTAAATGAAGAGTTAGGTATTAGACTTCAAGCATTTGATCATTAAAATATTTAGAGATACTATATAACTTTTCTTTTTTTTTCAGTAGATAAGAAGATTTAAAATATTTTGAATTATGTATTCATTTTTATATCTACCTGTGTGGAGTTTACGGTAGGGAGTAAAGAGTAGTTATTATTCATGGTAGAGAGGAATTATTTGCTGAATTGTATGTGCCTCATTTGTGCTGAAGATCAATATTTCTGGAACCTGACAGATAAAAATTATTTTTGTAGTTTGCAGTTTTTATGTTCACAAACCATTTTGATTATTTCCTTCCTGGCCTTTGACTGTGATAAATCTATTAGTGAAATATGAAATAATGTAATATGAAAGTATTTATAAATGTAACTTGTTAACAATGGCTATTTACATTGATGCTTCATTTTTCCACTGATGCGGAAAGCAGAGGCAAGGTACAACCTTGAAGATGCTGATGTAGTAAACAAGCCTCTACAATCTGAGAGTGTCTGAGATTTAAAAACTTAACTTCCCATAAAATTACTACAACATTGGCAGTTGAAGCTACTCTAGAAAACAGTTCTTTGACTGGAATAAACTAAAACCAGAACGGATGAATTCAGCTTCAGTTCTAGGTATTCATGTGTAGAAGAGAGGATAATTATGCTTCCACTAAAGAAATTGCTGCAATTAAATAATGACTGGTCTTAACAAATTCCCGTTGTTAAAACCCAAGAGGAGTTTTAGGAAAATGGAGGATGAACCCTAATCACATCCATGTGTTTGCATGACTTTAAGCTGATCTGTAACCCCCATGAAATAATTGATAATACTCATGCACTTAAAATTAAGCATGTGTGTAATCGCTCACAGGACTGGAGCCAATGTTTTGAAACTGGTTTAAATTTTATCTTACATAAACAACAGATATGACAATGGGTCGTCACAGCTCAGGTTTTACATGTTACTTCAGAGGTTCTGGCAGGCCAAAACATACGATTTAATGTGTATCTGGGCACCAGAAAACTTTTTTTTTTCCTTTTTTAAAGAATTTTAATTTGTTTAATTTATAGTTCTATGTAAATGGCATCTGCGGAAGAATCAATACAGTAGATAAACTTTTTTTTATGTATACCGTAGAATGAAGGTTGCTATATTCATGATTTGGGAATTAATTCTCAGTTATAAGAGGAAACATGAATTATTGTACATTCACAATTCAATGAAATAGGAGAACATTATCAGTTATATTAGGGGTGTCTGAAAGTAATGGCTGTCCGTCTGCAAAAAACTTCAGACACCTTTCATACTGGAAGCCCCTCATGCCAATTTGCATGACGATTAAATAGCTTTTTAATTGCTGTTAAATTATGCCAGTTAAACTGTGATTTCATGCAAATATTAAGCTGTAATGACATGCAGTGAATCATTTACTAAGATTTAGAACTTGGAACAAAGAGAAACAATTAATTTTAGCCCTCAGATTCAGCTAAATTATGTGTCACTGGGCTTTTATGAATGTGCCCTGATTGCTTTGTTATCATTTATAAATTATACAAAGATTATTCAACACATCAAAAATCTTGGCAGCAATAACCCTTCTGCAGATGTCTGTGTGCAAAGCTCTTGGGGATTTCCTTACATTGATTTTTAAGGAAAACAAGTATATTGGTGAAAATGATGGATCCTATTCTCAACAACAAAATTTGTGACTTAAGAATTTATGTAGAAGAGTAAAACACTTCAGATGGTTGAGCACTGGAAAAAAAGGCAGCTTTTCTGCTTTTTGGATAAAACACAGCTTGGGTGTGAACAATGTCATTTACAAATTATAATGAAAAAACTCTCTCTACACTCTCTGTGGAGCAGACTGGAACTGATGTATTATGGAGGACTCACTCCAAAAGGTACAGAGCTGAGTTTATGCTTCATGCAGTGCTTTGCACCTCATCTAGCTGCTTTGTGCATCCTCTCCTTCCATGAAGGTGAAGTGCATTTTGCCCTTCGTGGAAGGAGGGAGGAGCAGTCAAAATGCTGCAGAAGTCTAGTGAAGGCAATGTAGTATTTAAACACTGGGCAATGATAGTCTGGAAAATGCTTTCTGCTTTTTCAAGTGGGAACTGTTCATTACCAACTACTAAACTCTAATAATTGGGTGTTACTTGGCTACTAAATTCACAGTGGATGTGGCTGAAATTAATCACCTCCTTAGAACACCCAGAATCAGCATGTAGATGTGTCCCTTGTGCTCATAATAGCTTTATTATATACACACATATATGCAATATAGGTAAGTATTGCCACTTGGTTTGGAATGCTGTATAACAGTTTTGCCTTTTCAGAATTATTTATTTCTTTCTCAGTGAGGCAGGCAGGAAGAATTTCCTCATGATAGGAACTGGTGACTGCAAACAAATATTCCAAGTCTGAGCATAATGATAAATTGCACCCAAATATATGCATATAAATAACAATAGCAGCAGTAGAGTCAAAGGCTTCAAGCATGTTGCTTGATTTTACTGCTGGAAAATAGAGGTGGACCTTAAAGAGCTTCTATATAGAGGATACAGTTTGTAGCAGTGGTTACTGAACAGAATAGAAGTGGTATCGCTGCAAAACTGTTTAAGCAGAACATGAAAAGAGACATACTCAGACCCAGAGACCCACCATAAGTTTGCCTTTGACCTTGAAAAGATGGATCAATCTATCCAATTACATTATAGTGGGAAATGTTAGAGTTTATATACACAGTAATCAGATGGGGAATTAGGTATTTGTTGCTCATTGTATGTACAGAGAGATCAATGATAGAGTACATTCACATACAGCAAAGAAATACAATAAGGATAAAGAATACCAGGAAGAGATTGATAAAAAGTGCCAATCACATGGAAAAAGGCTAGGAGAAAGTAATTAACAATATACCCTAATGTCACTTTCTTTTTCCCTTCTATTATGCTTTCCTACAAAGTACACGCTCCTATAAAATACTGTACAATTTAGGAAAAACATACAATATGCACTTTTGCAGAATTAATAAAATTAGATTCAAAGCTCGGCTTAAAAAAAATGGATGCCTGAAGCTAGGCTCTTAAATGCATGGTGTCTTAAATCAAGGTCATTAATCTCCATACTGCTGCTTCTGCAAGTTTTCCAGTACCAAGGAAAAAATACTGGAGTGAGGAATAACATCTAACCCTACAAAGGAATGTAAAGAAAGAAAAAAAAAATCTGGGCACCTGATCTAGTGGGTGGCAACCTTGCACATGGCAGTGCATTGGAACTGGGTGCTCTCTAAGGTCCCTTCCAATCCAAGCCCTCTATATAAGTCTATAATGCTGTGATCTGCCTATTTTAGACATCTTGCTTTGCTGGATCTAGGGAGCAAATAAAAAAAGGTATGAATGTAGTTGGTTCAAAATATTTGAAGATGAAGAGGTTTTTAAAGTGAATTCACTATTAATTCTATGTTTGATTCAAGAATGACTCTTGATTAAAAAGGCAGAAGAAAAATGTGACTAACATGTCAGAACACAAATTTGTAGGTTGACATTAAAAATGTAGATTTGGTCCAAAAACAGTTATGTACAAAATTCATTTTCTTACTGTACAGCCCTTTCTCTTTATGAATTTTAGTTGGCTTATTTTTTCCTAACTTTTCATCTCCTCTTACTAGAGCAAAGCATGACAGTTTGGAAGAAACAAGCTAAATTCTAACCTGTCTCATACATCACTAGTATCTTTGTTTATTAAATTTAAATTAGTCACATCTGTACAGACCCTCCAAAAGCAGTGAGGTTGCATTTATGACAAACAATTTTAATAACTGAGAGCATAATTTGAAAGCAGTGGGGCTAAAGACACCACTTAGGGAATAATTTGGTCTGCAGATTCTTCATTACTGATGATGTGAAAGAAGATAAGAGCACAGTCTGCCTGTCAGAAGCTTAGTCATTTGCAGAGCTGACAATTAGTGAAATAATCATCATTGTAGGTATAAGATGAATATATCTGCTGTTTCATTCAATGAAGTACTGACATCTTGCAATCTAGGCTGAATAAGAAAGAGGTAATGCATGGTGGCACTGAACAAGGAACAAGGCAGAAACTAGAAAGTGGTTCACTGTCTTCCTTACTATTTCTTCAATGCAGAAGTGAGATGAGACACTGGCACTTCTGTTGTGGTTGTTTTCTTCTTTGTCTCAGTTTACTTGGTTGCTTTGCCTGATGTCCTCAGAGAAACAGAGTGGTCTGGCAAAAAGACTTTATTGACAGTTTTCAGCCAAAGCAGCTCTCTGCATCTTTTTATTCTGGGGGAAGAGGGAGCAGATTCAGGGTGCTGTAAGTATCCACTCCCTGGTGCCACATGAATCCCACACACCTGACCTACCTTACCAACAGTAGTGAGTAGCAGGGTTTAAAACAGCCATGAAAGACAATGAGGAAAACCTTATGCCATGTATGAGTAATTTTTCAGAGAACTGTCCTTTGTAAATGAAAAATCAGTGACATAAACAATATGGAACCGGATGCACATAATGCATGAGTGAAACCATTGTCATAAACATGAAACTGTCAAGGGTGCCTGGAATGTGTGTTAGCTCTGTGGGTAAGTTTTCAAGGCCTGTGCTCAGGGCACTCCACCTTGAGTAGAATTATTTGTAAGCCCATTTTCCTGTGGGAAGTCCAGAAAAACATTGTTTTCCCCCTCACATATTCTGCAAAAAATGACAGGCCTATGTGTTTTGCTCCAGAGTGGTCTGACAGCAGATTGTGTTAGTTGGGTTGAAGTCCTTATTTGAACCTTATCTGTCATGACATTATGTCTCTTAAGCAGCTGGAGACTGGGACTTACCCTTCACCTCTGAATGCTCTATGGTTAGATTACACAACATTCTGATAAGCTCCATGGATCTGTGAAATGTCATTTTTGGTGAAGATCACTCCCACTCAGTGGACAGACAACGGCTTAGTCTATGTAATGATCTCAGGATTATGGAGTGTCTAAAACTTCATGAATCCAAATTGTGTGGTATATTTCCAATTTACCCAGTACAGTGCCATATGGTGACACTGCATGAGAAAAGGTTCAACTCTACTGCTGTCAGCTCAGTTACTTTTACACGATTAGACACACCAAAAAATTGACTATGCACAGCTAGTTACTGCAACAGTACTCTTACTTTTTTTTTAATCTGAGGAGACAGGAGTTTATGCCATATCAGTTTTTGTTGTTGTTGTTGTTTATAAGCATCCTCAGTTTTTTGGATGTTGTTGCACATATTTTCATGTCTTTAAAATATATACTGATAATTAAAATTCAACATTGCTATCTGTATGACAGTGATTACAAACCTTATATTACTTCTCAGAACTACAAGTTAATAAATCACTGAAATACAAACATGTCAGTATTTTTAGGGATACCAGTACTAAATAGAAATCTGCTGTTCAAAATTTGATTTAAAAAATCTCTTTTGGTAATTTTTAGCAGGATTCTTCATAAGATGTGCCATTGTTTTTTTAAATACAAAAATGAAGCATGCAAGAGAATTGCAGACATTGGTACTGATCAGACTTACGGGTACACGCCATAGTTGGTGGATCTTTCTCAGCTCTGAAGTAACCTTTTTCACACTGACAGACTGAAGTTGCTTCAACATAGGTCGAACTGTGTGGAGGGCACTTGGAGCACTTTACATTTCCAGCAAATGCTTTATAGAATCCAGGCCTGCAAGCTGCAAAACAAGAAAATAATATTTCTTTAATAGCAGCAAGTTTCGGCCATAGGTAAAATCTGCTTCGCGCAGTTATGTGTTCTCTTTCCAACCTAGATACATGTTATTCTTACCACTTAATGCTTCAAAGTTTTTATTTTGGTCTATAGACAACAACAAAAAAATGTTTTTCTTGGTATCTGACGGGAAAACATTAAAAGAGACAGCTTCCTAATTTAGTGACAGCTTTTGCTGTTGCTTGAAGTTGTCATCTAGAAAACTTCACTAATATCAGTAAATACAAGCATACTGTCTATGATCTATGTATGTTATGTATATTAATAAATAGAAAGAATGGGATACTTTTTCATCTGTCAATACTATTTATATGGCTTCCTTATTTAAGTAATGGAGACTCGCAAGGCTCAACATGCTTATCCTCACAATGCCTTGATGACAAGGATGACACCCCTGTTCTTACAGGTGGGTCTGATCTGTCCACAGTCCCCTGAGATGGCACTTACAGAAGGGTCACATTAGATGGGTCCTTTGCACCTTACTGGAATGAAGGCTGTGTGGTGCTGCTGGAACAGTCTTTGGAGACTAGGAAAGAGGTGCCAATAAAACTAGCACAAACTACAGCAAGCCTCAGGCTACTCTTCACTGTGTTAAAAAACAACTGGGATAGCAGCTGCCCTGGGGACAGATACTGCAATGATCAGAGCCCACTGCCCACCCAGCTGGAGATGGAGTCCCAGAAGTTGTTGGTGACAGCACAACTTTAGATGCCCATGTGTTGGCCTTTAAAGCAGAAACAACTAGTTAAAATATGTTTTCATAAAAGTGCCTGGTTAGCATTCTGAAATATTATTTTTAAACTGTCCTCAGAAATTGTCACACATGTTTAGACAGATTTCTTCCTTTCTCCTTCCAGCTACCACATTTAAACACACACCAGTATATACTGCAGTTACTGTCTTTTGACTTCTCAATCAACAAACAGAACAAAAACAAATAGAAGAGCAATTCTAGCATGTACAGACAGCACAGGCTCAAATTCCTCCTGATTTTCACCAGTACAATGGAAGTTCTTGCAATAATTATTAAGACCCATGTGAAAGTTTCTTGTTTTGACATATTCAGGACTGTCTCCTTTACAGTGTGTTACAGGAACTAGGCTGCATTTCCTTCTCTTGCAATATGGTAAAATAGCAATATTAAAATTAAGCCCTCTATAAATAAACACCAAGAATTATGAATCTTACAGATAAACCGTCAATTCAAATTAGGTTTGTCATTAAAAGGTACTAACTTTTAGATAACATCTGCACAGATCAGTTTTGCTTCTGATTCCAAAGCACCTGTTTGATACCAAAGTGGTTTCATTGACTGTCTGGGGGAAAAGGAGTGAGAGGAGCTGAAAAAAAGTAACTGCTGATTCCTTACCAGAATCCAGAGCCAATTTTTCAAATGTAAGCACAGGAGCTTTATTATGACTCAACTATTTCAGCAGTTCTCCCAGCGTGTTCTTCTGACTATGCTGAATAGATATGAGGAAGGAATTCTGCCCTGCTGTCATTAAAGAAAAAAAAAAATACATATTTCTGGTGCTACAGATAAGAGAGGTGCGAACAGCAGGGATTTTCCTTTCAAATGGCTGCTGGTCTGATACCTCTGTGATTACAGTCAGTGGCAATTTTCCACTGATTGGAATGACAGTGGGTTTGGTGTAAGGAAGACAGCAGTATTGGACATGCTGACTGTTCCTACCTTGCTGGAAGGAAGTAAGAGGTGAAGTAAAGTAGAATGTGAGAAGGGTGGCATGAACACTTGCTCCTTTTTTTCTCATGCCCAAACATTAACATGCTTTATCTGAAGATGAACACTAATTGCTTTTAATAGGTACCTTTCATATGTGTGTTGCCACATAAATAAGTTTGTGATTAAAGAGTTGGCAATTCAAGGTTATCTTTGCAGTCAAATGAATACTTTTTAAAATTCTTATCACTTCCAAAATCTTTTCTATCAGTCATTAAATAACTCAATCTTCCCTTCCATTCCACAAATGATAAACCACTTTGAACTGAAAGAAACACAGCTTTTTCCTTTCAAGGTAAGTTTGAACTTTAAGCTTTTCACTAATATAAAACTCAAAGAGAAAATTACTACCAATTTAAAAATGCAATTGTTTTATTCTGAAATGGTTTTCTGGAGTGTATTTAAAGCAGATATGGTTTCAATGTTGCTTGATTTGTTTTTGTCTTAAAAGAAAGCATGTATACACTCATGGAAATGCCAGGGTAAAAAATGGGTGAATACGTAGATACTTTACTTTCTTTTGAAGCCAACCCAAATACATGCACCATTATGTTAGATGTATGCCATACATTTCAAAAAGAAGAAAAGAAGACAGCAGAGATTCTTTCATATGGTTAAGTTTATGAAGCTGTTGAGAACCCTCCCCACATCCAAATGTAGAGTAAGACAATCACAATTACTGTATACTTTCAAATAAAATCCAGCCCTTCATAAACAAGTTGAAAACTCTTGCATATTCACAAGCTTGGGAGAACTCATCTCTTGGTGTAACTTAATGCTCACTGTCAACATTCAAGGTGAAACAAAACAGTCTATTAAGATCACTGAACATGCAGCACAGGACTGAAATACAACACTTCAGCTGCCATACACATACATAGCTTAGACTCTGCTAGCAAATATTATGCTTCAATGGCAGAATTTCAACTTTAACAAGATGTAATTGTTTATAATTTTCCATGGAAAACTTGCAAAAATTAGATTTACTATCAAAGTTTTTAAAAGCTTATTTAACAGAAAACATGTACAATGCCACATTTTAAGGACTATGATTTCTTTTGACTTGTTATGAGTTAGATTTTGGCAGGTTGTTTATGGCCTGCTACAAAACAGGCACAAGCTGAGTGTATCTTTACACAACTCATGATCTGTAAATCCTGGTCCACTCATGAAGAAAAGAAGAGTATCTCTAATTTTTCTTCGGCATATTTTAGCAAGACTGACTATGGTTTGGCCTCTTTCATGAAGCTTAAGGCTCTGTAAGACCACTTCCAGCTCAGAGCAATTCCAATCAACACTTAGAGGAAAATTGTACAAATAAGTCAATGATATTTGCGTTCCATTTCCAATTTGTACAGAACATTTTGCAAAACTGGAGTCTGTAAATGATCTGCTATGAGATCATAGACTGCATCACTGCAACTCATTGTGATATCAGACCATACACAAGTGCTTGAGGCATTCAACTCCAGAGTCCTAAAATCACACAGTATCTAAAATAAGGATAAAGATATGACTCCCTAAAGAGCATAATCAATAGAACTACCTACATGCTCAATGTTAACCAAACTCCTTTATGAAGCAGGATCTTAGCTTTTGCCCAGCTTCCTATCATTTCTATTTTTTGTTCTTCAGAACTGACACAGTGCACAAACTGCCTGATGGGCAAATCAGAAACTCAGAGACTTAATTATTAATGGGTTACGGTTTTGTATTTGGAGAGGGGAAAAAAAGCCACGTTCCATGCAAAATGACAGCCTATGTAAAATACATTACATGTAAGTTGAAAGTTTGTACTAGATGCTTATGTATGCAGGAAATTTCATTTTGTATGTGTTGAAAAAATCAGCACTTTCAAAGGTTTTATCACAGCATCTCCTTCACTCAGCAAATAGCTAAGTACATCATTTGCAGATATTATTTGTGCATCGATGACTATCCCTTCTCCCCCCCAAAAGTTTGTTTTTATGGTTGTTACCACACAGCATTGTTTTTTCTAACCTCTAAATCACTGAGAGGCATTTTATTTTTCCTAACTTTATCTAACAGAAGTGACTTTCTGAGCTACTAATTATATGAACTGTATAAGATTTGACTTTTGTAAAGCCTGGGGGATGATAATAAAATATTGCCTTAATGGTTAAGTAATTAGCAGGGTGTCTGAATGAACAATTCAAAGACACTAAAGTTTTCTCCAGTGAAATACCAGGGATCATACAGAGAAGTACTGGTAATTTAATTGGCATCAGAAATGATAACACATCTATGAATGTGCTACTACTACAGCTTTATCAGGATTTGATTATGGTGTTTTAAGTTGTAAAAACTCTGTAATGAGTATCATTTTCCTTATTTAATGTTTAATGTATGACATTTAGTTTTTGATTGTGTTATACATAAATGCATACAAAGAGAACACTCTGCAAAGCTCTGGTGAACTCTTTAAGAAAGTGATTTATGACTTGCTAGTGTCTCAGCTTGGGCTGAGAGTAGGAGAAGGTGTTTATCCAGCAGTTGCAAAACAGTTTTAGTGCTGTTGGTGCTATGTGCAGGGGTGCTGAATGAGACTGTAAAAACGTTTCAGGTGCATTGTGCACCAGAGCCCCAAGACATTGTTTGCAATAAAATACAACCTTAATGGTTCCCAAGTGTGTGTGTACGGCACTTTCCAAAGGGTCCTGTGCTCTTCCACATGCATGGCAGCACACCCTATGGCCATAACCACTCCAGAGGACCCCCCAGCACCTTTCCCCACTAAGTGTTCAGCTATGGGGACTCTGGGTCAGTACAGAGCTCAAGTTCAAGTCCCTGCCTGGACCTACCCAGGGAGCCCTGGATGCTGCAGGCCCCATGGTGGCCCAACAACTCAAACTAATAGCTGGATATATATTGTAGAAAGTGCAAAGAAAGCTACGCTACACTGAGGTACCTCTGGGAATTCAGATAAATTGCCAAGGCCCAGGCAAAGGCTGCACGTGGTCTAACAGGCCCTGCTCTCGTGGCATTTCTCAGGCTGTGAGGAGTGAGGGCTTCAATTCCTGCAAGATTGGACATTATTTTTAAGGTTCAATGGGTCAATTACTAGTCTTTTCTAATCAAGAAAGCTATGGCTGTTGAGTGCATTCCTCACCTGACAGGTACTCCATATGCTGACAAATGCAGATATGGTGGTCATGTTAGTGGCCACAAAGCTTTCTGCTTTAAAAAAAGAGGGACATTTTCACTGCTGTGTGGAGCTCATTATTGTGAAGGACTTATACAGTTTTATAAGATCTGAATCACAGAATGACAGAATGGCTTAGATTGGAGGAAGACCACCCAGTCCCAACCTCCTGCCATGGGCAGAGCTGCCACCCACTAGATCAGGCTACCCAGGGCACCATCCAACCCAGCCTTGAATGCTTCCATTCAATCCATTAAATCAACCATTACCAAGAAAAGAGAATGCAAAGGAAGCTAAGGGGCAACTTTTACGCATGCCTGACATTTGCTGGTCTGTGTGCGGGAAACATTTCTCACGAAAATGGGATTTTTATAGATGGCTGAGTGACCATCAATCAAATTAAAAAAGAGAAGACTGCTGTCATTACAATGAATAGTAACTATCAGTAGCTCTTTGGAAGAGCTGGTTTAATCTTTCTGAAACATATGATTTGCTATGCTTTTCCACACCTCATAATTTTCTTAAATTGCTTACCGAAACCCACTATTGTACTATGAGACTGATATCTTCTATATTTGTTATGTTCTGTTAATATATAAATATTACAAGTTTAATATCCTCTAAATCTTCTGATATCTGATCACTTTATAGAAAGAGCAATCTAGGAAAGCCTGTTTGACTCTACCTCTGTGCAGATACTAGGAACTATACTAATATTTTAATCTATTTCTATTCTATTAAACGTAGGTAGGAAAGAACAAGTAAGTATATAGAATAGAACAAGAGAAAATATAATGAGATGCACGTAGTGTTTTACTTACAAAAGAATACGATCACAAATATTAGGATATTAAAAAATTGGGACAATAGAAGCTAGGATAACAGTCTTCAAATGTGAGTACTATCTGATTAAGTAATCTCATGTCTTTTCTTTCTTCACATAATCCTTGCTGTGTTCAGGTCACAAATGGACTGGGAAAAAGAAGAGATACACTTTATGCGATGATAGTGAAAGTATGAAGAGTTGCTAGAAACATGAGGCATGATGAGCTCACCGGAGGATGACCAGCTATGATAGACTATAGAATAAGGAACATGACATGTAGTTGAAGCCACATGAATAAGACATCATATGTCAAAAAAACCAAAAGTCTTCTTTGGCTCCTTTCACACAGATGCTACATACCCACAAACATACCCTCAGACAAGTGACAGTATGGCCCAACCATTTTAGGAAAATGGACTAATTCTCTTCTTTATCTGCAGTAAATCTGATGAGATTATACAACCGTGTGCTGGGGTATGCGCTTTGCATCTGTGTTTGTACTGCCAATCAGACTCTTTGCTTGCCAATGCCTTCTGATTTTTAATATTCCTATTGTTTGAGGTGAAGAACAGAGGACAATGCTACTCACATCTTTTGACTCTGGAAAGCAACAAGGGAGAAGAAAAAAAAACAGACTGGCTTTTTCAAATTAAAGTACATGATGAAGACAGGTAAATTAAATTAATTATTCTTTCCCTTTGTGATAAATATTTTTTTTCCCCATGACTTATTTTCTTTCATTCTCATATTTCCCAGTATTCTACTGAGGCTATTTATTAAAATGATTACAAGCAATGACAAAAGAGATAATTGGTGTATATCAAACAGTATTTTCAGTTCATGTCAATACAGTTTTTTCTGGTATAAAATGTCAGTTGCAATACAATAACTGGAGCAGTGATTCAGGTCACATACCACGTTTTTAAAGAATCTGAGTTTTACCCAAAAGCTCACACAGACAAGGAGAACAGTCAATGATATTAATTTTATCACTGCCTGTCATACTAGATGCAATTCAGTAGTTCATCAAAGAGCTAGGATCCACACAGCACAGAACAGGTGAACACTATTCTGCATTTCTTAAGCTGCTTTGTCAGCTACTTCTCAAAGCCTTTTAAGTTGGCAACTAAAGGCTTCTGATAAGAACAAAGAGAAACATCTTGTTTGCCACTGAGGTGACTCAAATAGCTTTTGCAGAGTGAAAACAAATTATATTATTAAACTTCGCTTTTTGCATACAGAGCAACAATTACTTGGTGACTTAAGCTGTTGCTCCTCTTGCTCCGGAGTCTATCAAAACCCATTCTTTCTCATTGCCTACTAAGGGAAGAGAAGTTTTGGACGAGGACTGGCTGTCAGCGCTTTGGCCTCCCTTAACCTGCAGTCAAAGGGAACACTGGAGTTCAGAAAAAGTGTTAGAGTAGGAACGACACATCTGTGTGTGCTCTTTTCTTTGTTAACTACATGCAGAATTATAGTATCACATTGCCTATGTATCATATTTATTACCTAATATGTTTTTCCTGAAGGTCTGTGTAAACTAGGCACACTTGTTTTGTTTTCATATATTGCCTTCATAGACTTAAATACAGACTTAAACACGCTGTTAATTAATATATTTCTTCCTTTTCTTTTTTATTTTATTTTATTTTTTAATTCCAGGAAAGCTTCAGCACTACATACATTAAAGCAATCTCTAAGAGCCTTCCAGAACAACGTAACATCTGCCATCTGTGTGCCCCCGTCATTCCCTCTCTGAGAAAACTGTGTATTTTGTTTTGAATGTTTGTGTACGTACATGTACGTTACATACACAAACATGGCTTTTTATATGAAAAAATATATGTATATACAATATAGTAGAAGAAACAAAGCCAAGGGGGTAATGGGATATGCGATGATCCGTAATTCTTTTTGCATTACATCACAGGAAATCCAGACACTGGGACATCATGAGCTTAAGATCCATGCGACCTACATCACATGCAATTTATCAAATTTATAATGAGCAAAGTAAAACATTTCTACTGTATATCAATAAGCGTGTATGATGCTAAGCAACATACTAATAATAATGAAGTTTATATGTAAAATGGCTCTCAGTAGCTTAAAAGAATAATAGAAATGTTTTCTAACTCAATTTTATGTTATTTTTCCCATCTTCAGAAGAGTGAAACAAATCTAAAATGACTAATGACTAAAATGACTAACAGAAGAAATAGGCTACATTAAAAGAAGTAGAGGTGATCCCAAGATTCAGGAGATGCAAGAGTGCAATTACAATATTGTTTATCTTATGGTGTAATAATATATTTGGCAGATATGCTTAGTTTTCAGATTATTCTATAGGTTCATATCCATGGAGATCATTGCACTATGCATAGAACAACGCTCAATTCTCAAAATCAAATGTAAAAGTATTAAATGTTACATAGTTCTCTGTGGAAAATAGAGGACAGATAGCTGTGTATGTAATTACTACCACGTATGATGTACTTTAAGGTCCTTATTTCCTAAACAACTATTTAGTCTTTGTTTTGTAATTGTACCTTCCTGATCTTAAAGCAGCAACAACAAAACTAAAGAATATTTACAATATAGCATTGCAGGAGAAAGGTTAATGCCCAAGACCTTGTAATTCATCAGGGAGAAACAACAAAACCCATACACAAACAGAAAATTCAATTACATGTAACAAATTTCCCAAATAATGGACTAAATTATTCAGTTGTTTGGCTAAGCTAGATGAGCTACCTTCTTCAAGTACTAATGTTATGTTTCTTAATGCAAGGTAGATTGTTAACCTCTTTAAAAAAATCCTGAATAAGGACTTTCTTTTTTTGTTTTCAAAAATATTTTTTAAAAGTATTGAAAGACTGTCTTAGATTTAAGAATATGATACTGGAAGCATAGATACTATTCAAAGAAAGACATGGAAAATTGTATCAGTACTCATAAAACTTTCACTTAATTCTCAGGTCTACATCTACAACTCCTAGATGGCAGGTAAGAATGGTTTAGCATAAATAAATTGAAAAGTGACAAAATTGCAAGCAGCTGAAAAGAGGCTCATTTGATGGGAAATATCAAGCACCGTAACTATAGGTCACGATCATGTCTCGCAAAATAAATACTGATCATAAAATAGGCTACACTGCTTTAAATAGGGTCTGCAACCTTTTAAAATTCATCCTTAAATGAATTTTATAATCCTCACTGATGAATGAATACAGCCAATTTTTCAGAGCAAGTTATAATATTGCAACTCACATTATGTTTAGCTCAGATACACCTGCCTAAAGGGGCTACAGAGATGACTGTAGAGTTTCACTTTGCATGAGATTCATTTAAGTACATCAGTATAAGCTCCAAAAGTGAAAAACAAATTCAAGCTAAAATCAAAACAAAAGCACCTTTTATGCCACTTAGATGTTCCTGGAAGAGATTAGTGATTATCCTCTGCCCAGAGAAGATGCGTCAGTGATTTGAGATAAACACGTGTTTTGGACAATCAAGTCAATAAAAAGGCCGCAGCTATTAGAATAGGAGTTTTAAACCATATAGACACTTGTACAACTACATCACTGTGGCACTGTGTTACAGCATTACCACAAGGAACCATCATTAATAAAAACACGATCTTTGAAGACTTGGTTCATAATTTCCAGGCAGGAACAGCAATTGTGGTTTAGTATTTTTAGTGGAAATAATCTGTGATTCCAGCATGTGAAGACAGTGACGAGCTCTGTACCTAAATATACCCTCTAAATGTAGTGCATATGGCCCTATAAGCTCTTGTAAATTGTTAAAGGCAGAATCTCTCCCTAGAAAGATGGGGAAGATGTTTCTGGAAGGTCCTCGGCTGACTGTCTTCAAGTTGTCTCAGCAATATTCAATGCAGTGATAATACATAGGCAGGCTGTGCTCAGTCACAAAATAAAAATACACTACTGCTATTTTTTACACTTGAGAAGAACAAAAAGATGTCTCACCAAAATGGCAAGTGACAAAAATGGGAAACTGGGGTAGTTGTATTAATGCTGGGAGAAATGAGACAAGACAGGCTGCCACTTCCTGGGCAGGCTGATAACTGGACATGGAGATCCTAGAGAGTCCCTTCCTTAGGATTACTCTATTAACTGTTTCTGGCTTGTGTGTGCTGCTCAGTGTAGAAGGGATCCCTGAAATCAAATAAGTTATCTGTGGTAGGAAATATGCATGCTCAATTGCACTGCTATGTACCCAAATTAGTCTTTTGCTCTGTTGATGCTTTATGGAAAGACCCCATAGAAAATCTGCAATTAACCAGATTTCTTAAATCTTGAACTAGTATTTTCTACAGTGTCTGATTTTAAATGAACACCACTGCATTTTAGGAAGATAGTAAAAGAATAAGTAAGTTGGTCAGAATAATTAGGGAATACAACAGAAACGGTAATCAAGGAATGTGAGAGCAGTGGAAAAGTAGGGAAGTGATTTCCAGCGATATATCAGTGTGCACTCCTGGTACTGGGAAGGCCTGCAGGAAAAGTAAGGAAGAAAAAGCCCACTCCATCTCCAAGCAGTCATCTCCAGTATCTCCACTACTTTAGACAAGCAGGAGCAATATAACTCTAAGGACGCTATGGCGCAATGCAGTGCTGGAGTGAATGGAACGTATTCATTGAGTCCTCCAGTTCATCAATAGCAGCCATAAAAAAAATCTTCATTTTTAAAGTATAATCTTAATAATAATAATGCATTTAATTGATTTTTAATCATCATTATGGCTGTGTTTTATTCTTAAGAAAATATTTTCTTCATTCTGTCATTTCAGTAAAGCTGGTCTCTGAGTTGCCTGGAAAAAAAGTAATGCCAAGAAGCATTCTGCACCTTTGTAAATCTTTAGAACTGAAACAGCAGATAGTCAGCCATAGTAGTCATCACTCAGCATGTTCCCTACTGGGTGTCTAGGGTATAAGACTTGTTCTACTCAGCTGCCCTGACAGATCTGGAAACTGGTAACACAAGGACCAAAAAGGAGGAGCACTCTAGACAGGAAAGCTCACTGCCACATGTCAGAGAAGTGGAGAGAATGCTTTAAATCTCCAGATGAACTTTAGCGGCTTGTATTTAACACATCTAGCTCTTATTCAGTGCACAAGCCACGGCAAAATGGAAAAAATTTTGTACCTTAAACTGAGTGGAGCACGTCCCTACAACGAGTGTTGCAGTGGCACATATATCCAGAGATTGTTCTGAAGGTTTATTTGCCTCTTAAAAAAAAAAAAAAAAAAAAAAAAAAAAAAAGGGAACTGTTGCTGCTGTAGTCAGACTAAAGCAATATGGAAATAAGAAAAGCAATATGGAAATAAGAAATCAAGAAAATCTGTTAGACCAAGAGTACCATGCTGTATTGCACACAGGGAGCAGTTTATTTAACATCACTGGGAACTATTCAGCGTATAAAACTGCTTTTCATAAAGGAAAGTTGAAATAGTGGCTATGCTGTACTTATTTCTGGAAGGGTTTTCTGTGTGGAGTGAGAAGGCAGAAGTGTGCTAAGTTTCTCAGAACAGCAATAACTGTATGATTGTTCCACAAGTCTGGTGCTAGCATAGGGGCTGAAAAAATAATCCATCATCTCATTTAAGTCATGGTCTTGTCCTTTTCTGCACTTTCCCATCTATTGTCACAGTGCTTGTAAAAAGACAAATTTCCTAATCCAAAGTTGTATTACTAGCTTTGTTTCTAGTTCAAGTAGGTACCGTGTTGTATGCAAGATTTTCTCCAGTATCATAAATACGTTCAGATAGTGGCTAATGTGATGTTGGTTTCCAAATAGATTTTTCTTTCTTGTACTGTTCTATGTTACAAGTTTTATAGATGTTAACAGTTATAAAAATGTTCTCTCTTCATCTGAGCTAGAGAAACACTTGCTAGTATTAGAAAGATTCAAAATATTCATCAGTGCTTTCTTACTGATATATGTACAAAAACTGATATATAGAGAACTGTTTGTTGATCCTATGGTATCTTTTCTCAAACCCTTCAGAGATGTGATTTTTCCTCTATCTCCCTTTTACTGATGCTGTAAACTGATTTATCTCTCTAATACTTCTCTTTTCTCCTCTCGCTTCCTCCCACAGCGTGAGAAAACATGTTTTTATTTTCAACTCTGCCTATGTTAAATAGTTCATGATTCATTTCTCTAGTCTTTGTGCAAGAATAAACCATTTGAATTTGCAGTGCACATTTGTCTGTACATAACAAGTGAATCTGCTAGCCTGGGTTAATTAATTCTTATGACATCAATTATTTCATCTGTTTTGCGGATGTTTTTTTTCGAAGTGAATTTTCTGAGGCTGTAAGGTTTCAACCTGTGACAAGTATCAAAACTTCCTGCTGTTAGCTGCAGCAACAACATTTTCTGTCTGCTTAACCCATTATTGCCAGACTGACTTATTGTGTAAGAGCAGTAAGTTACCAGCACACTTCTCATATAATTAATGACACTTGGCTTCACGCCTCAGCACACACTCAAGGTGTAAACTGAAAGCCTACTAAAGCTCTCCTTGACATGACATATTACTTTATTATAAAACTGTAGAACAGTTTTCTGGAGAAGGCATACCTTGAGTGAATGTAATATTCCTATAGGCAGTTATTCACAATAAAAACTTGAAGAATAGTGCAGTCACTATTTACAAGGATACCATTTCTTGTTACAGCCTTATTATAAGACTGTAGTTTTTAATAATTTAAGATCTCAGCACTCATTTTCTTGGATTCACAACTTTCACAAGATCAATTGCTCTTGTAATAGACCAGATAAAGCTATACAATTCCTTTTGTTCCTTCTCTGCGTAACTGTCTTACACTATAACAATTAGCAAGAAATCATAGCAATAAGAGTACAATCTAAACCACTGCAAGAAATATTTTATACCACCCAACCTTTAAAAGGAGAGACTTGAGAATGCTTTTTACATGCTTACATATTTGATTATGGTTGCGCATACAAGTCTGGATTTGTATGTGCAATCTATTTAAGCCTCTGCTTTATTTGCACATACAATTCAGGAGTTTGTGTACATAGGCAAAATTACTGTAATCATGAAGAATATATAAACGCCCAGAAGCAGATAGGTGATTGAATGTGTGTGCAATTTCTGATGCAAAAAATGCTGAAATGTTCATCTAAAATCAGGCCTCTGGTCTTTAAAACATAATTCTCTTTGACATGTTTGTAGAAAAACAATCACAAGCTTGATTATTAAAGACACTGAACATGATTAGTGACTCCTGAATCATTTCAACTCTGATTTTGCATATTCAGTAACAGTCTAAGCTTTCATAATTCTTTGGGAATCAAATATTATTTTCTTTTGTATTATCTCTGAAAGGTTCCAGGTTTGCAGTATAATAATGCTTTTAATTATTAAAAAATATTTCAAACATATCTTCATATCCTCTACATGGCTGTACTAAATGCCATGTAATTTTATTTTATTCTATTCTAACCTTATTACAGAATCACAGAATCATTAATGTTGGAAAAAACCTCTAAGATCACCTAGTCCAACCTTCAACCCATCCCCACCGTGCCCACTAACCATATCCCTCAGTGCCACACCCATGCAGTTCTTGACTCTATTATCTCCTTAGGAGCCTATTCCAATGCCTGACCACTCCTTCTGAGAAGTTTCTCCTAATATCCAACCCGAACCTGGTGCAACTTAAGGCCATTCTCTCTCTTTGTATTGCTGTTACCTGGGAGAAGAGGCTGACCCCTACCTTGCCACCATCTCCTTTGAGGCAGCTGTAGGCAGTGATAAGGTCTTCCCTTAGCCTCCTCTTCTCCAGACTGAACAATCCCAGTTCCCTCAGCCACTTCCCATAAGACAAGTGTTCCAGACCCACCACCAGTTTTGCTGCCCTTTCTGGACATGCTCCAACACTTCCATGTCTTTCTTGTAGTGAGGGGACCAAAACAGAACTCAAGGTGTGGCCTCAGCAGAGCTGAATAAAAGGACATGATTACCTCCGTGCTCCTGTTGGCTACACTATTTCTGATACAAGCCAGGATGCTGTTAGCTTTCTTGCTCACCTGGACACAC